>RWGZ01001508.1:15914-36952 GCA_009725065.1 Utricularia reniformis
GATATATATCCATTGTAATTGTATCTCTCGATTATTATAGTTAAAACCAAGGTAGAGTTTCGCTCTCCCGAGGACATAAGCTCACACATTGTGGGTCCAACCTCGTATATCGCTCGTGTCCTACAACAATTAAATTCCGAATAATTAAAAATTGACTGATCTAAGAATAAACACTCTAAAATATTTTTAGTATAGATCACCGTTCAAAACTTTAGAAATTAAATTTGTCATTCAAAATATTGGGGCAAAATTTGCTAAATTATCGAAACTTTGGATACCAAGTCACCATTTTTTCTATCAAAATTCTACAAATGTCTTTATGAAGGTTTTTTTGGTTGTCTGCAATATCATTATGATCCATATCATTCATCCATATTTGATGTTGTGATTGATGATGTGTTAGATGTGATTACTAGAAGAATGGTTCCATAAACAAATATTGAAAGTTATTTGTTTAAAAATCAAGATTTTTGAAAGGTTAGGATGTTTTTGTAGAAATATCCCTTTGGAATCGGAACAAAATAACATCAAGTTTGTTTCCTTATTCAATAGAATAAGTCATTTTTTATAGCTAAGTTTTGGCCACTTAATTGAAAATGTTTTTTGCTGATTGGGGAAAAGTTTTGGAGGAAGTGCACTAGAATTAGGAGTGGAATTCGATCGGTTAAACGATCAAAACTTTTACGGTTAATCGGTTTTAGTGTTGAACATGTGATATCCAATGGTTTAATAGGATGATAATGTTCTTCACTTCATGATAGGAGAGTTTTGGTAACGCATGCAATAGATAAGGCTTCAACTCTTTTATGTTCAACAATGACAATGCAAAATAATTGGTTTGCGTGATTGGTCATGATCTCTTACTTAAGAGTATGTCTTGTGACCATCTCCTTGTATTATTGTAGCTCTTGACATCGCATTCTTCGAATATGTGAAAGAATTCTCTAGATTTCAAGATTGTATTTGATGACAATTTTGGAAAAAAATAATTTTGTCATAAAAAAATCAAATTATTAAATTAATCTCCGACAACGTCACCAAACATTGATGTGTCATTAAGCAACAACAATAAACAACTTGACCATACGATAGCACTTAAAGGTGAATATATAGAGATTGATTTAATTTGACACTAATTTCTAATGTTTTAAAAGTAACACTAAGGGGTGTTTTGCATAAAGTAAAGAAAAGCAATAAAAGGTTTTGACTCGAGTCAGAGTGTTTNGAACAAAAGACCAACGCAGTGTTGTTGACCGATGTTCTCAAGGTAGATTACATACCAGTCACCTGGTTCACATTTCAATTACAGTAACATTCTATTGATTTTTTAAGGTTGCGATAAGGGTGAAGGAGAACGAAAAGGGTATTGTTGATAGCCTGCAAATAGATTGTTTAGCAAGAAGATTGATGAAGGAAGAAGAAGGGGATATTTTGAGAGAGAAAATGATGAAACTCAAGGTTGCCGCTGTGTGTGAAAATGGTTCCTCTATTGAAGCACTAGATTGTCTAGCCAAAAAATGGAATTTTTAAGCGATGAAGTTGTTTTGTTTTAGCAAGGTTATGATATTAAATAATGACTTTGCAATTTGAAACTAGTTCCAAGGGCGTAGGAACAACATAATTGATTATTATTTTCAACCAATTCTGTACGGATCGCTTACTAATGATATAATGGGTCATTGTCAAATTTTATTTTATTTTTTAGAGTTGAACTCGAAAACAAGAAATCGTTCTTAATACTTGGTACTAAACGGTACAAAAAAAAATATCGATCAAGTTTGATATTTAACGTACATGATGATATACAATTATCATCCGGTATGTTAAACCGCGGTTATGGGATGAATATTCGTTCCACTTCGGCTATCTTTTTAAATCGCGGTTGAATCGGTTCGACTTTAAACCACGTATTTCACGGTCCGATTTAAACTGAATTGCTTAAGTTTTGCATATTTTATTTTTGAACTGATAAGATAATTTAATATCATTTATTATGTTTTTTTCAATATCTTTTTTTTATTTCAATTTTAATTATTTACGAATATTCGTAATATATAAAATAATTTCAATTGTTTCTTATGAATTATTTTTCAAAAAATTCTTATGAATTATTTTTTATATATTGTTAAAATTTTATATTATATTTATTTTATGGAGTAACACAATAATTTATTAATCTAATAAACTTTTTTTCAAACCATAATTTGAATCGATTTTTAATGAAATAAATATTTTCTGATTCAATAAAAATGAAAGGTTTAAAAACATACTTTGTTCAATCTAACTATATTAGAATTTTTAAAGAATTCTAGAAGAAGTAACTGAGGTTTAAATTGTACTTTTTTTAATGCATACAAAACATAAGCTTAATTGCGATGCGATAATCATTAAAAAATCACGATATCATCACAACTATTAAAATCAGCTGTGTCCTCATTGTGATTTTGGAAAATACTCATTTTCCTTTACTTCATTATTTTAATATAATTATAATTATTATTTTATACATGTAAGGATATATTAGTATTTTTATATAAATTATAATCATAATACCGTAATTTTACCAAACATACTTAAAAATTCACGATTATCATATATTACCCTATCTCACCACACTACACCTCACCACATTTCACCATATATCATCGTACCTCAATTTTAATAAACTGAACCATCGAATGTAAAACTTAAGAGAGGCGGCGACTTAATGGAGAAAAGTCATATGTTTATTAGTCGTTATTGTTGTGGTTCGAAAACCGGGGGTGTCAACAGTCACCGGATTCTGAAAATCGGTTTTATTTGTTGTTTGTGGAGACAACTTGAAATATAGAAAATGGAAAGAACACAGACAATATTAGCGTTGAAAAACCCCTTAAGAAAGAGGAAAAAAACCACGTTGCCGAGAGGAGAACCTCCACGGCAAATTCATTAATAAATCAATGAAATATACAAAGGGAATAAAAGCAGCGGAAATGAAATTACAGCGGCTAGGGTTCTTCGAAATTGGTCATCCTCCCGGGTTTTTTTGAGCTTATCTTTTAGCTCTGTATTTAACGAGTGGGAAACGCGTGTAATTAATGTCATGTCAGCGCCTCTGACAATGTTGTTTCCGCATGCTGGAAAGCGTGGTTGAGCCTGAAGCATGGAATGCATGCTGATGGGTCCACATCCAGTCTGTGAGGGCCTATGTAGTCTGCTGGGGCCTACGCAGTCTGTCAGGACCGATCGGTCTGCTGCCTTGAGCAGTCTGTCTAGACCGATCGGGTCTGTATGGCCCTAAGCTGTCTGCTGGACCGATCAGTCTACTGCCCTAAGCAGTCTGCGGACCGGTCGGGTCTGTTTGACCATAAGCTGTCTGCTGGACCGATCGGGTCTGTTTGGTCCGAAGCTGTTTGCTGGACCGATCGGTCTAATGCCCTAAGCAGTCTGCGGACCGATCGGATCTGCTTGGCCCTAAGCAATCTGCCGGACCGATCGGTGTGCTGCTGCCCCTAAGCAAACTGTCTGGACCGATCGGTGCTGCTGCCCCTAAGCAAACTGCCGGGACCGATCGCCCTATGCTGTTTGTCTGGACCGATCGCCCTAAACTGTTTTCCGGGACCGATCGGTCTGTTTGATAATTTCAGCTGTCGAATTCTCGATTGGGCCTTACCACCTTCATTCTTGCTTATGACTCCTCGTTGGTACCGGGTTTAATGGTTCTCAACAAGAACACATCCTTGGTACCCGGTTTAAAGGTTGCCAACACTAGCCCCTTAGGTTTCGTCATAGCAAGGCCTCTATGAACGGAAGCCAACCATGAAAAACCCGAACCTTCATATCCATGGATGTCTGCTGGTCGGAGAGCCCTGTTCTTCTATGAGTCCAAAGATAGGCTACGGTTTTGGGAGCTCTTGTTCTTTTATAAGTCCCAAGGTAGACTCCTCATTTTCCTCTCGGATGAGCTTCCCCTTTATATTCCTTGTTCTCAGTATGTCGATAGAACGAATACCTCGGAAAGTAACATTTCTCACACTTTCGATTTGGCCAGCAAGTTCTTGCGGGGAATTAAGTTCTTGGTAAGTTCTAAGACTTTCTCGATTTAGTCAGAGATGTCACTAATCCAGACCCGTCCAAAACCCCCGCCGTCCAAGTCTAACCCATATCCCTGTGTGAGAGAAGACAGTTCCAATAAAAGCATATGCCCTTATTTGTTGAGGATTCGTTACCGATTGCGAGATCTGTCGCCTGCGTGATCCTCGTCGGGATAGAAACCTCAATGGGTAAATCCACAAATCGTCCCCACGGACGGCGCCAGGGGAGGAGGACCAATTTCGAAGAACCCTAGCCGCTGTAATTTCATTTCCGCTGCTTTTATTCCCTTTGTATATTTCATTGATTTATTAATGAATTTGCCGTGGAGGTTCTCCTCTCGGCAACGTGGTTTTTTTCCTCTTTCTTAAGGGGTTTTTCCACGTAAAATCGCATGTATTCTTTCCATTTTCTATATTTCAAGTTGTCTCCACAAACAACAAATAAAACCGATTTTCAGAATCCGGTGACTGTTGACACCCCCGGTTTTCGAACCACAATAGTTATCTTATGAGTAAAATTTTGCAGTAACAATGTCATATACGATTGCGGCAAAAAATAACATTACTTTTTCATTCGTTTTATTTTTGTCATTGAATAAAAAAGTTTTGCAAACATAGCACTGATTGGTAGTTTGAATGAACAGTTTTTTGATAGGTCGATTTCTATAAACCTTGAAACCGACCTATTATTTTTTTATATAAAAAAACAATAAAAAGATGATGACAATGCATAACTTACGATTTAAAAAAAAATCATAACTCGGTTTCTATAATATAGAAACTGAGCTATAGAAAAAATCTATCATTGTAATCTGTAGATCAATGATATATTGTAAATATAAATTAAATCACTGATTTAAATAAAATCAAAAAAAATATATTATTTTTTATTATATTAATCTGTGAAGCTGGTAGCTTTAGGATATTTGGCCAAAAACCCCTATTTGGCAAAATAATATCACGCAGAAGGCTATATGGCCAAAAACCCCGCTAGCTTTATCCAAAAAACTCGTTATCTTTCTTCCGAGTTGTTGATATTCACAACTCTCAAGTACAGTTTGAATACGAAAACAAAAAATGGTGGAGTTTCAGTTTTCCGATTCAGTACTCGCTCTTGTCTTCATCATCTTCTCCATTTTCTGGTATTCATGGCTTCGAAAAACCCATTCATTATCTCTACCGGGTCCTCACGGCCTTCCAATTATCGGCTACCTCCCCTTCCTTAAACCCGAATTGCACCGACAATTCGACACCCTCGCTAAGAAATACGGCCCTATCTTCAAACTTAATCTCGGTTCAAAACTCTGCGTTGTGGTCTCTTCTCCTCAACTGATTAAACAGATTGTTCGTGACAACGATGCAGTTTTCGCAAACAGAGATCCGCCGATCTCCGCCGTTATAGCTACCGGAGGAATCGACATTGCTTGGGCACCAAACGGAGTTTACTGGCGAGAAGTTCGTAAGCTTTTCGTTAAGGAAGCTCTGAGCAATAGAAATCTTGAATCCTCGTATTCGTTAAGAAGAGATGAAGTTAGAAAAACAATAAGGGAATTGAGTTGTCAAGTGGGAAAACCAGTTGAAATTGGAGAGGTGATTTTCGCTACTGAAGTTGAGGTGATTATGAATTTGCTATGGGGACCAAATCTTGGTGCAGAAAAATGGAAAGAATTGAGAAAAGAGTTCATAAGGAAATCAACAAAGCTTGTGGATTTGCTTGGAAAGCCAAATGTTTCTGATTTTTTTCCAATTCTACCGAGGTTTGATATTCAGGGGATCGCTAAAGAGATGAGGGAAGTTGTTCTTGAGGTTGAGGAAATCTTTGATTTTGTTATTGAGGAAAAGATGAAGATGAGAGAAGCAGAAAAAAAGGAAGATTGTGATGATAGGAATAAGGATGTTTTGGATGCTCTTTTAGATCTGATTGGGCAGCAGATTGGAGAAGGATTGTGTTTTGGGGTTTCACAGATTAAAGCATTGCTTTTGGTAAGCCTTTCATGTCTCTAAACACATAGATAGATATCTTGCTGGTTCTAAAAAGTTATTTAATGTTAGGACATGGTGACCGGGGGAACAGACACTACATCTACTATTGTAGAATGGATAATGATGGAGCTTTTACTTCATCCAAATGTTATGGATAAGGTACGTTTACGTTTCATAGTTAGCTCAACCGAATTTTACCTTTGCAAGTCCCCAAATCATTTTGGAAGAAACAATTAGAGACATTTCGATCTTTGGCATAGGCATTGATGTGATGACTCCCTAAGTGAAAGGAGTTTTATAACTTGTGATGTAGAAGTCTCGATTTGTAGGATAAATATAAAAATGTTGAACAATATAAGATTAACAACCCAAATGTCAAAAGAAGAACGATATGACCAATTTATGATCTATGGATTCAATTATATAAAAGGAAAACATAATACATAGAAGAATTCTTTCAATATGATGTGTAAATCCAACATTTCACCTAATACCTATGATCTATCATTCATATTTATAAAAGATAAGTTGAGATTGTATCCCAATACCACTCGGACCAGCTACTGATCATCGCCTTGGTCGTGTTTTTCACAGGATTTATCATATTAAATCATGTTGTAATTTAACACTCCATTTGATGTTGTAATTTGAAGTCATCCATATCCCTATTGATTTGTTTTTGGCATCACGGGTAAAGTTTCGTTTTGCTTTTGCTTTTGATTTTGGTTTTGGTTTTGGTTTTTTTTCAATCTACAACTAGAGGCTGAAAAGGAGTTTTGACTTTGTTTTATTTGGCTTACGAACTATAGACTAAAAGAAGTTTTTAGCTTTTTTCTTTTAACCTACGAATTTGAGGTTAAGAGAAGACTTTTTCCTTTAACCTACAAAACTTAGGTTAAAAGAAGTTTGGATTTGTTTCTTTTAACCTACGAACTTGAGTTTGAAAGAAGATTCATATCCAAGCTAAGAGACCACTTACGAACTTGAAAACGGAGAAAAACTTCAAAACAAAAGTAGCGATAAGAAGAATCCTTTCAATATGATGTATAAACCCTAATACATCATTTCAACTAATTCAATATATTTAAAAAAGGAAAAATTTCAATTCTGATCCTCAAATTTACTTCAAAATCAATTTTAGTCTCTCAATTTTAAATGAAATTAAATCCTTCAAATTTAATATATTATCAATTTTATTTCAAATTACTAAATTTCCCTCAATTTCAAATAATATTAGATAAATTAAGTTTCATTATTTATAAAGAATGTTTTAACTAATATTTTCATATTAGTCAAGAATTTTCTACCGGTCCGGATCGGTATACCAGATTGTGCCAATTTTTTTAAAAAATAATATTAAAATTTTTTTTTTCTGGTCGGACCCGAAAACCCGGAAAATGACCCAAATATCCGGTACCGGGAGGTACCAACAAAAATACCGGTGCTGCCCGAAATTTGATGTATCGACCGTCTAATATGAAAACATTGGTTTTAACTACGAAAAAAATTTGGCTCTATGCTAAAAATAATTTGCCGGCAAAATGAATGAAATTTTATCGAAATTCAGACTAAAATTCAAAACGCAAATTTATGTATTAAACATTATCTATTAGTCTTTATGTCGTTGATATGTTTACATGTATATCACTATTTAGTTGTACGACCTGGTATCACATTGTTTTACGTATTAAAATAAATATTTTAATATTTAAAAAATTAGTGGATCCGTTTATTGGTCCTAAATATTGGTGTTAAATCAATTTTTATTAATTTTAATAATATTTTAAATGTTGCATTACTATTATTATACAAAATGTTCTTATATAAATGTTATGTTTAATATATAAATTTTGAGTTACGAACTTTGGGTCCGAAATTTTTTAAAAATTTCATTCGTTTTATCGAAAAATATATTTAGCATAGAGCCAAAAAGTTCCATAATAAAAACATAGGTTTATAAATTGTGAAACTTAATTTAACTTTAATTACTACATTTATTGAAATTAAGTGCAATTTAGTAATGTTTGATCAAAATTGATAATATATTAAATTTGAAGGATTTAATTTCATTTTTTTAGAATTGAGGGACTAAAATTGAATTTGAAGTACCAAAATTGAAATTTTTCCATTTAAAAAGATACGTTGGGCTTGTACCCCAATACATGGAATCTTTTAAGTCATGGATAATGTATGTTTACATTTCAACTTTTGTATTACTTTTGAATGAAGTTGTGTATTCATTTTTGTTACATTTGCCACTAATGTGTTTGTATTCATTCAGGTGCTCGAAGAGCTCACTGAAGTAGTAGGAATGGATGATATCGTAGAAGAATTCCATTTACAGAAACTCCATTACCTTCAAGCAGCAATAAAAGAAACCTACCGCCTTCACCCTCCCGTTCCAATGCTCATTCCCCGATCTCCAAGTCGATCATGCAAAATCGGTAGCTACGAAATCCCAACTGGAACAAGGGTATTGTTAAACGTTTGGTCAGTTCAAATGGATCATAACTTATGGAATAATCCTTCAGAGTTTCAGCCTCAAAGATTCTTGAATGAAAATTCAAACAAATTCGATTACATAGGAAATAGCTTTCAGTATCTTCCATTTGGTTCTGGGAGAAGAGTTTGTCCTGGATTGCCTTTGGCTGAGAGGATGGTGATGCATTTCGTTGCTACGCTTGTTCATTCGTTCGAGTGGCGAGTCCCGGAAGGTGAAAATATAGATCAAACAGAGACATTTGGAATTGTGATGAGGAAAAAAACGCCTTTGGTTGCTGTCCCATATCCCAGATTACACTCAAAAAACGCCTACAAATGATCATTTTCAAGTCCTTACAGCTTCAAAGTGTAACATAACATGGTTGTAATAAGGAACATTACATCGGATCATATGTGTATGTCTCCTTTACTTTTTTGCAGCAGACTTTTGTTGGCGAAATATACGGTTGATCAACGCAGCTAAACGCACTCCACTTTGAGCTAATCGGGTCTCGACAATCGGTAGACGTGAAATAAAATAATCATCTGAAAGAAGAATCTCATCAAGCAATGAATCTCATGAAGCGATGTTAAACAGAGTTGAGGATTATCTTAGTACCACCCAAAATGCTTCCAGGAGTGGCATTTCTGTATGCGAATTTGCATGCTAAATCAATACTTTCAGAAGCATAACTTCACATAAACAAAGCAATCAGCAGCACTATCTATATCGACAAGTAAGTTTTATACGTTTGGCTCTCGAAACTTACGGATCCGGACACACAGTGTGGTTGCAATTTTTCCAGGATGACATTTCTTCAAAGAAGGAATCCTGTTTAAGAGATAAGAGAAAATGGTCAGTTACGGAAGGAAAAACTCCCTAAAGCGGTAAGATTCGTTGAAGAATGATTACACGATATCTATACCGTTATGTTAAGTTGAATAGATTGGATCATTGAAGTGAGGTTGGTGTTGTATAATTTCTTAAGGGCGGTCTCAATAATCATAGTGTCCCATACCTGATAATGAACAACATATACAAGAGAAGATGCGTAAACTCCTCTAAAATAAATACAAAAAATCCATTTTTCCATTAAGTCCCCTTCCAAGTGAGGATTGCTCAGAATTTTCGGATGTAAAACTTACGTGATGAAGATTAGTTTTTCTTTTATACCAACGGAGCGATATCGAATTCCCACCTTCATCTCCAGTAAAACCAACATGCAATGGCTAGCAAAAAAAGCATTCAAGATAAAAAGATGGTAAAACACAGGTTACAACAACACAATAACCGAAAAAATAGAGAAAAAGAACGAGAATAAAATGGTGTAAAAAGCATAAACCTGGTGAACATCACCAATGAAGTGTGACAGGAACATAAGAGCCTCTGTCAAGTTATCTGTAGTAACATAAGTGAGTAAACATTGTTCACAAGGTCAACAAAATGACAATAACTCACAGATTTTTTCCTACATTGTGGTGGTATTATTTCAGAATTATCATACTCAGATAGAAGCTGAATTGTGTAATTATATATTGCTCCAGTAACACATCTATCTTTGCGTCCAGCCGAATCACAACAATCTCCTGCAATATTCAGTGAAGATGATTCTTCAGTTATATCTAGCTACAGCATCATGAATTGTCAAATGAACAAGTTTTATCAGCCTAAACCTCAAAGTAAGTTCAGTTATCACTCCAGTGCGATGATATAACAACATAAAAAATACAAATACGCAAGGTAAAGGATATGCACTTACTGTTATACTTATAGTTGCACCTGAAATCAGGTGTATCGACATAATGCAGCGGACTGCTCCACCGGTAATGAGAGTGCCATCTAATCTCATCAGCCCAAGAGCAAACAGCAGCTAGATTACCTTCTGCATGATCTGGCAATAATGCTTTCACTGCAGCCAAGCCATCTTCTGTAAGATAATTCTAGTAGCCAAAGGGTAAAATCATCAAACATCAAATTTTCCAAGTAGAGCTTGTGAATCATTTTCGTTGCTGGAATATAAAATGCCAAAAAGTTTTAACACATATCTCAATTTTCAATACCACTACAAAATGGTAACCCATCGGGTTGTTTTATATGCCCAATAGCACATTGATAGCAATAAATAAGAAAGGAAATATATTTGCAGGCGGGAAAATTGGGGAAGAAAAGAAAGAGGGCTACTACCTCAGCGATCTTACAAATAATGAAGTGCCCTTCTGTTCCCCAACCATGTATTGCCGGAAAACCTAAGAGAAAAGCGATGAAGCTCCCCGTCAGCCAAAGCATAACAGTTTCCATAACCCAGTGCGACCGCAAACAGAAGAGAAATAATTTATTGATTATGTATAATATATTTCGGATTTTTTTAATAGATATTATTTATTTTCCAAACCCACCCAATCAATTGAACTAAACTGGAATTCGAATAGTCAACTTTGAGTTTTTGAGTTCGAACCCTACACCAAATTGCGCTTTTTCGTCCCAATAATGTCATTTAAAAATTTTATTATTTTAGTGCAGAACGCATTTTTGGTATATGGCACGTTTGATAGAGCCCTTGGCCGTGTTTGGGGTCTTGATAATTTCANTTGAGAAGATTACAACACACACACACGAAGAGGAAATCCGGAATACAAGAGTATTGAAGTATATAACAATGAACCCTAAGACCCCTTTATATAGATGAGGTGGTTGAGATATTAAGGTAACAAACAAATATTTCTAATATTTGATCATATTTCCATATATGATTATTCATAATCAAATCATATATATGCGTCCATATATACTGATTTGATATGATATTATTTCCTTCAATATCTCTTTCCATAACTGCCGATATCTTTGACTAATGAGCCCCACCATATCTCAGTTCGGTCCTCGACCGATTGCCTCCATCTCATATCTTCGGGTCACGTGCCTTCGGTCCGCTACGATTGCTTCGGTCCTCCCGATTGCTTCAGTCCGCTACCGATTGCTTCGGTCCCTTTGTCACATTCGGTATTGCGTACTTCGGTCCTAGCCCGATCGGTACCAATACCAATCATCCCGTCTTCCATGTGTGCCCCGATCGACCACATGCCGATCGGTCCTCGTCCAAGTGTGACCGATCGATACCAATACCGATCTCCACACCTAACAATCTCCCACTTGGAGATCGATAATGCATCTTCTCTTCATAGTTCCCGCTCACCAACTCACTTGGTGAGACCAAGTAGAGCTTCGCACAGCTCTAGCTTCGCCACAGTGACTCCCTTCGTCAACATGTCTGTCGGTTTTTCGTCAGACAAATGGCACTCTGACCGTCACTGTCCAAAGTCCGCAGATCGATCCATTTACCGATCTCCACCAGGAAATTCTGGAGCCACACCATCTCCTTTCCTGCTTCGAAATGGCACACGCCTGCAATTTCGGCCTCCAACAGCTGTACCGCCGACTGTCTTAAGATCTTACTGATCGGTACCCATGACTGACCGGAAGACATACCGATCATCATCCGATCTATGTGATCGACACCCATGTCGATCATCCCCTAAGTGTAGTCGATCGTCAACTGATCTCCCACTTAGCAATCTCCTTCAGACGTCATCTTCGTACCCTGTTAGGACGATCGGTCCTCTTCTAAAACACAACTGCCACCCTGATGTCCCTTGGAGGTATCGGAGCAACCATAACACAGCTTCCCAATGCTCTTTCCCAGGGTTCGACATGAACCTGCTCACGACTCCCACTCCATGTGCAATCTCAGGTCTCGTACAGACCATTGCATACATCAAACTTCCGACCACTGAAGAGTAGGGCACATTCTTCATCTCTTCGGCCTCCTGGTCGGTCATCGGCGCCTGCTTCTTTGAGAGTTTCACGTGTGCTCTCAAGGATGTTTTAGTAACCATCAAGTCTCACACTTGATACCGATCAATCACTTGTATTATCCTGGGACAAGGGAAGTGTACCCTTCTCTCGCGAACCCCATTCCGAGAGTCTTGACCGGTCCCAGATCCTTCTCCAATGCTTCAGACAACTCCCACTTGACTTGTTTTATCTCCTCCATGTCACCAACATACATTAGAAGGATTATATATGTACTCTTGCCCCTTCGGAGATAACAACTAGTGTCCGATTCATTCCTCCTAAGTCCCCGTTCGGTCATTAGGGAGTCAAGGCCCACTGCCGATAAACTTGTTTCAACATACAAGCTCTTTCCAGTCACTACAAGATTTCCATGCACCTTAAAACCCCTCGGGTGTGCATTTCTTCCTCTAAATCTCATAGAAGAAGCCAGTCTTCCCATCCATCCGCCAAGGATGGAGATTCTCCGCAGCCACTTTACTCAATCACCCAAATGGTCGACCGGTGAGAGTACCCTTGGAATAGTCAGTTCCCTTCTGCAAGAATCCTTCGACTACCAATCTTGCCTCGTAACTCTTGGACCCATCGACCTCTGAAGACCCAATTAAGGAAGGCCCGATGTCCCTTCGGCAGTCAACAAGACCCAAGTTTTGTTTTTCGACAAGGACGGCATTTCGTCCTCCATGGCAAGCTCCCACTTTTCCTGCTCACGAAGCTCAACAGCCTCTCGGAAATTCTGTAGCTCGCCATCATCAGTCAGCAATGTATGAAACATTGTAGGAGTATACCGATCAGGTGATCTCCTCTCCATGGTTGATCGCTACAACACAGTAGTGACTTCTTCGACATTGTCATCTGTCGCCCGGTCTTCATTCTGCCTCGGCTTCTTTGGGACCGATCTCTCCAGCATAATACTGTTCGCCAAACAGTAACTTCTGAACTCCTCCCCGTCATACTCACCTCCATTGTCTGATTTCAGACCCTTCAACTTGGTTCCAGACTCGAGTTCCACCTCTACTTTCCACCTTTTGAATGTCTCGAACACATCAGATTTTTTCCTCTTTAGAAAATAGACTCATACCTTACTGGTATAGTCGTCAATGAAGGTGACGTAGTACTTCGAGCCTTAAAAGGGCTCGACTGGTGACATACCCCACACATCCGTATGCACGAGTTCCAGCTTGCTGGTTTTCCGATCCCGCTTCACCTTCGTAAAGGTTACTCTCCTCTGCTTGCCAAGCGCACAATCCTCACAGGACCCAACCTCTTCGTCCTCATAGGATGGCAATAAGTCTTTCGGGGCCATGACCTTCATGCTCTTCTCACTCATGTGGCCAAGGCGATCGTGCCACATCTTCAGCAACCTCCTTCGGTCCTCCACCGATCGGTCCCCATTTGGCTCGATCAGTCCGTCCACTGATCGGTCCCCATTTGACATATCGGTCTCCAGTGTAGTGAGAGAGGATCGGTCCCCATTTGGCCCGATCGGTCTCTCCACGTATAGACTCCCAGACTTGATTCCCTTGGCGACGACCAAAGCTCCTTTGGTCGCTTTCCACCGCCCGCTCCCGAAGGACGTTCGGTACCCTTTGGAATCCAACTGTCTGACCGATATCATGTTCTTACTCAGTCCGGGTATATACATCGCATCCTCCAAGGTCCAATGATAACCACTTGAGGATCGGATCGGTATATCACCCCGACCTGTGATCTCCAGGAACTTCCCATCGGCAAGGCAAACCTTCCCGAAATTCCCTGCTCTAAAAGACTTAAACAACTTCAGATTAAGACAGGAGTGAAACGATGCCCCTGAGTCAACCACCCATGACTCCACAGGACTCTCGGCACAGAGTACAAGTGCATCATCCGAATCAGCCGCCACCGACGCTGAACTCTCCTCCTTCTTCGGCTCCTTGCATTCTCTGCGGAAGTGTCCCTTCTTCCCGCAGTTCCAGCAATCGGGCTCACCCCGATTCTTTGACTTCCCCCGATTCCTCGATCGGGCCCTGCTCTCGCCATTCTGCCCTTGGTTATTCTTTCGACCCCGGGAAAAATCTACCATCAATGCATTACTGTTGGTATCCCCCTTATGCTTTCGTCTCAATTCCTCACTGATGAGTCGAGCCCGCACATCATCGAAATTGAGTTTGCCCGGTTGACTACTGATAATATCAACCGTCGTCGACCAGCTTTCGAGCATGGTACCAAGAACGGCAACGGCCTGCGTGTCATCATCCATGACATGTCCAGCCAGCGACAATTGTCCTACTAGATTGCAGAAATCATTCAGATGTTCTGCAACGGAGGCACCCTCTCCCATCGTCATGGTATACAACTGCCGTGTCAGGAGCACACGGTTTGTCGATGAAGGCCGCTCGTACATATCGGACAGCGCCTTCATCATACCGTAAGTCGTCGTATGTTTGTTGTAATTAAACGCCACCTTCTTCGACAATGATAGTTGAAAGATCTCCAACGCCTTGCGATCCAATTTCTGCCAATCCGCATCCTCCATCTTTGCCGGCTTCTTTTCTTCCAATGCTTCCCCTAGATCATTCCGATAAAGGGTATTGCGGATTTGCATTTTCCAATAGGCAAAATCAGATCCGTCAAACATCCTTAGGCTTCCCTTATCGTCACCCATCGCCGATTGGACCACAACACCCCACAGCCACCNGTATTATCCTGGGACAAGGGAAGTGTACCCTTCTCTCGCGAACCTCATTCCGAGAGTCTTTGACCGGTCCCAGATCCTTCTCCAATGCTTCGGACAACTCCCACTTGACTTGTTTTATCTCCTCCATGTCACCAACATACATTAGAAGGATTATATATGTACTCTTACCCCTTCGGAGATAACAACTAGTGTCCGATTCATTCCTCCTGAGTCCCCGTTCGGTCATTAGGGAGTCAAGGCCCACTGCCGATAAGCTTGTTTCAACATACAAGCTCTTTCCAGTCACCACAAGATTTCCATGCACCTTAAAACCCCTCGGGTGTGCATTTCTTCCTCTAAATCTCATAGAAGAAGCCAGTCTTCCCATCCATCCGCCAAGGATGGAGATTCTCCGCAGCCACTTTACTCAATCACCCAAATGGTCGACCGGTGAGAGTACCCTTGGAATAGTCAGTTCCCTTCTGCAAGAATCCTTCGACTACCAATCTTGTCTCGTAACTCTTGGACCCATCGACCTCTGAAGACCCAATTAAGGAAGGCTCGATGTCCCTTCGGCAGTCAACAAGACCCAAGTCTTGTTCTTCGACAAGGACGCCATTTCGTCCTCCATGGCAAGCTCCCAGTTTCCTGCTCACGAGGCTCAACAGCCTCTTGGAAATTTTGTAGCTCGCCATCGTCAGTCAGCAATGTATGAAACATTGCAGGAGTATACCGATCAGGTGATCTACTCTCCCTGGTTGATCGCCACAACACAGTAGTGACTTCTTCGACATTGTCATCTGTCGCCTGGTCTTCATTCTGCCTCGGCTTCTTAGGTACTGATCTCTCCAGCATAATACTGTTCGCCAAACAGTAACTTCTGAACTCCTCCCCGTCATACTCACCTCCATTGTCTGATTTCAGACCCTTCAACTTGGTTCCAGCCTCGAGTTCCACCTCTGCTTTCTACCTTTTGAATGTCTCGAACACATCAGATTTTTTCCTCTTTAGAAAATAGACTCATACCTTACGGGTACAGTCGTCAATGAAGGTGACATAGTACTTCAAGCCTCAAAAGGGCTCGGCTGGTGCCATACCCCATACATCGGTATGCACGAGTTCCAGCTTGCTGGTTTTCCGATCCCGCTTCACCTTCGTAAAGGTTACTCTCCTCTGCTTGCCAAGCGCACAATCCTCACAGGACCCAACCTCTTCGTCCTCAAAGGACGGCAATAAGTCTTTCGGGGCCATGACCTTCATGCCCTTCTCACTCATGTGGCCAAGGCGATCGTGCCACATCTTCAGCAACCTCCTTCGGTCCTCCACCGATCGGTCCCCATTTGGTCCGATCGGTCCGTCCACTGATCGGTCCCCATTTGACCGATCGGTCTCCAGTGTAGTGAGAGAGGATCGGTCTCCATTTGGCCCGATCGGTCTCTCCACGTACAGACTCCCAGACTTGATTCCCTTGGCGACGACCAAAGCTCCTTTGGTCACTTTCCACCGCCCGTTCCCGAAGGACGTTCGGTACCCCTTGGAATCCAACTGTCCGACCGATATCAGGTT
Source organism: Utricularia reniformis (assembly GCA_009725065.1). NCBI lineage: Eukaryota > Viridiplantae > Streptophyta > Magnoliopsida > Lamiales > Lentibulariaceae > Utricularia > Utricularia reniformis. Next base: position 32,524 of record RWGZ01001508.1, read on the forward strand.
CTTACTCAGTCCGGGTATATACATCGCATCCTCCAAGGTCCAACGATAACCACTTGAGGATCGGATCGGTATATCACCCCGACCTGTGATCTCCAGGAACTTCCCATCGGCAAGGCAAACCTTCCCGAAATTCCCTGCTCTGAAAGACTTAAACAACTTCAGATTAAGACAGGAGTGAAACGATGCACCTGAGTCAACCACCCATGACTCCACAGGACTCTCGGCACAGAGTACAAGTGCATCATCCGAATCAGCCGCCACCGACGCTGAACTCTCCTCCTTCTTCGGCTCCTTGCATTCCCTGCGGAAGTGTCCCTTCTTCCCGCAGTTCCAGCAATCGGGCTCACCCCGATTCTTTGACTTCCCCCGATTCCTCGATCGGGCCCTGCTCTCGCCATTCTGCCCTTGGTTATTCTTCCGACCCCGGGAAGAATCTGCCACCAATGCATTACTGTTGGTATCCCCCTTATGCTTTCGTCTCAATTCCTCACTGATGAGTCGAGCCCGCACATCATCAAAATTGAGTTTGCCCGGTTGACTACTGATAATATCAACCGTCGTCGACCAGCTTTCGGGCATGGTACCAAGAACGGCAACGGCCTGCGTGTCATCATCCATGACATGTCCAGCCAGCGACAATTGTCCTGCTAGATTGCAGAAATCATTCAGATGTTCTGCAACGGAGGCACCCTCTCCCATCGTCATGGTATACAACTGCCGTGTCAGGAGCACACGGTTTGTCGATGAAGGCCGCTCGTACATATCGGACAGCGCCTTCATCATACCGTAAGTCGTCGTATGTTTGTTGTAATTAAAAGCCACCTTCTTCGACAACGATAGTTGAACGATCGCCAACGCCTTGCGATCCAATTTCTGCCAATCCGCATCCTCCATCTTTGCCGGCTTCTTTTCTTCCAATGCTTCCCCTAGATCATTCCGATAAAGGGTATTGCGGATTTGCATTTTCCAATAGGCAAAATCAGATCCGTCAAACATCCTTAGGCTTCCCTTATCGTCACCCATCGCCGATTGGACCACAACACCCCACAGCCACCACCAATTGTTGGGGATTAAACACGTGTGCGAACAACCTCGATAGATTAAGTAGAACCCGAGAATTAAAGCAAAGAGAAAACAACGACACAAGAAATTAACGTGGAAACCCGGAAAGGGAAAAAACCACGTGACCGGCGGAAACGGCCAAATTCACTATCATTTGAGAAGATTACAACACACACACACGAAGAGGAAATCCGGAATACAAGAGTATTGAAGTATATAACAATGAACCCTAAGACCCCTTTATATAGATGAGGTGGTTGAGATATTAAGGTAACAAACAAATATTCCTAATATTTGATCATATTTCCATATATGATTATTCATAATCAAATCATATATATGCGTCCATATATACTGATTTGATATGATATTATTTCCTTCAATATCTCTTTCCATAACTGCCGATATCTTTGACTAATGAGCCCCACCATATCTCAGTTCGGTCCTCGACCGATTGCCTCCATCTCATATCTTCGGGTCACGTGCCATCGGTCCTCTACCGATTGCTTCGGTCCTTTTTGTTACATTCGGTATTGCGTACTTCGGTCCTCGACCGATCGGTACCAATACCGACCATCCCGTCTTCCATGTGTGCCCCGATCGACCACATTGCCAATCGGTCCTCGTCTAAGTGTAACCGATCGATATCAATATCGATCTCCACACCTAACAATCTCCCACTTGGAGATCGATAATGCATCTTCTCTTCATAGTTCCCGCTCACCAACTCACTTGGTGAGACCAAGTAGAGCTTCGCACAGCTCTAGCTTCGCCACAGTGACTCCCTTCGTCAACATGTCTGTCGGTTCTTCGTCAGACAAATGGCACTCTGACCGTCACTGTCCAAAGTCCGCAGATCGGTCCATTTACCGATCTCCACCAGGAAATTCTGGAGCCACACCATCTCCTTTCCTGCTTCGAAATGGCACACACCTGCAATTTCGGCCTCCAACAGCTGTACCGCCGACTGTCTTAAGATCTTACTGATCGGTACCCATGACTGACCGGAAGACATACCGATCATCATCCGATCTATGTGATCGACACCCATGTCGATCATCCCCTAAGTGTAGCCGATCGTCAACTGATCTCCCACTTAGCAATCTCCTTCAGACGTCATCTTCGTACCCTGTTAGGACGATCGGTCCCCTTTTAAAACACAGCTCCCGCCCTGATGTCCCTTGGAGGTATCGGAGCAACCATAACACTGCTTCCCAATGCTCTTTCCCAGGGTTCGACATGAACCTGCTCACGACTCCCACTCCATGTGCAATCTCAGGTCTCGTACAGACCATTGCATACATCAAACTCCCGACCGCTGAAGAGTAGGGCACATTCTTCATCTCTTCGGCCTCCTGGTCGGTCATCGGCGCCTGCTTCTTTGAGAGTTTCACGTGTGCTCTCAAGGATGTTTTAGTAACCATCAAGTCTCACACTTGATACCGATCAATCACTTGTATTATCCTGGGACAAGGGAAGTGTACCCTTCTCTCGCGAACCCCATTCCGAGAGTCTTGACCGGTCCCAGATCCTTCTCCAATGCTTCGGACAACTCCCACTTGACTTGTTTTATCTCCTCCATGTCACCAACATACATTAGAAGGATTATATATGTACTCTTGCCCCTTCGGAGATAACAACTAGTGTCCGATTCATTCCTCCTGAGTCCCCGTTCGGTCATTAGGGAGTCAAGGCCCACTGCCGATAAACTTGTTTCAATACAAGCTCTTTCCAGTCACCACAAGATTTCCATGCACCTTAAAACCCCTCGGGTGTGCATTTCTTCCTCTAAATCCCATAGAAGAAGCCAGTCTTCCCATCCATCCGCCAAGGATGGAGATTCTCCGCAGCCACTTTACTCAATCACCCAAATGGTCGACCGGTGAGAGTACCCTTGGAATAGTCAGTTCCCTTCTGCAAGAATCCTTCGACTACCAATCTTGTCTCGTAACTCTTGGACCCATCGACCTCTGAAGACCCAATTAAGGAAGGCCCGATGTCCCTTCGGCAGTCAACAAGACCCAAGTCTTGTTCTTCGACAAGGACGCCATTTCGTCCTCCATGGCAAGCTCCCACTTTTCCTGCTCACGAAGCTCAACAGCCTCTCGGAAATTCTGTAGCTCGCCATCATCAGTCAGCAATGTATGAAACATTGCAGGAGTATACCGATCAGGTGATCTCCTCTCCATGGTTGATCGCCACAACACAGTAGTGACTTCTTCGACATTGTCATCTGTCGCCCGGTCTTCATTCTGCCTCGGCTTCTTTGGGACTGATCTCTCCAGCATAATACTGTTCGCCAAACAGTAACTTCTGAACTCCTCCCCGTCATACTCACCTCCATTGTCTGATTTCAGACCCTTCAACTTGGTTCCAGCCTCGAGTTCCACCTCTGCTTTCCACCTTTTGAATGTCTCGAACACATCAGATTTTTTCCTCTTTAGAAAATAGACTCATACCTTACTGGTATAGTCGTCAATGAAGGTGACGTAGTACTTCGAGCCTTAAAAGGGCTCGACTGGTGCCATACCCCACACATCGGTATGCACGAGTTCCAGCTTGCTGGTTTTCCGATCCCGCTTCACCTTCGTAAAGGTTACTCTCCTCTGCTTGCCAAGCGCACAATCCTCACAGGACCCAACCTCTTCGTCCTCAAAGGACGGCAATAAGTCTTTCGGGGCCATGACCTTCATGCCCTTCTCACTCATGTGGCCAAGGCGATCGTGCCACATCTTCAGCAACCTCCTTCGGTCTTCCACCGATCGGTCCCCATTTGGTCCGATCGGTCCGTCCACTGATCGGTCCCCATTTGACCGATCGGTCTCCAGTGTAGTGAGAGAGGATCGGTCCCCATTTGGCCCGATCGGTCTCTCCACGTACAGACTCCCAGACTTGATTCCCTTGGCGACGACCAAAGCTCCTTTGGTCACTTTCCACCGCCCGTTCCCGAAGGACGTTCGGTACCCCTTGGAATCCAACTGTCCGACCGATATCAGGTTCTTACTCAGTCCGGGTATATACATCGCATCCTCCAAGGTCCAACGATAACCACTTGAGGATCGGATCGGTATATCACCCCGACCTGTGATCTCCAGGAACTTCCCATCGGCAAGGCAAACCTTCCCGAAATTCCCTGCTCTGAAAGACTTAAACAACTTCAGATTAAGACAGGAGTGAAACGATGCACCTGAGTCAACCACCCATGACTCCACAGGACTCTCGGCACAGAGTACAAGTGCATCATCCGAATCAGCCGCCACCGACGCTGAACTCTCCTCCTTCTTCGGCTCCTTGCATTCCCTGCGGAAGTGTCCCTTCTTCCCGCAGTTCCAGCAATCGGGCTCACCCCGATTCTTTGACTTCCCCC
>RWGZ01001508.1:37641-47846 GCA_009725065.1 Utricularia reniformis
GGAAAGGCACATATCATGTTTATTGAGATATTATTGATCTATAAAAAAGAGAATCAATCAAACAGCATGTCAGCCAACAGATTTTAAGAGCAAATTCAATAAATAAATATCAGCAAGCAGATGATCGTAGTTCGACACCATATGCCATTACCAGAAAATATTCCATCAAGAGAAACTGATGGATGACCAAGAGTAAGTACATCAGTCTTTGTTCATAAATATAATGAGGATGTTAAAATTCTTTTCCAATGAGAAGTCCACTAAATGAATAATATCAAAGAACCCACATTAAGATCTAGAGAGCTTGTTGCCATAAACTATTTGTACTGTATGAGACTGATGCTGGATATGTCATCTTAGTTAAAAGTAAATTCTGAAAATGGGCATTAAAGTGAAGATCAAAATCAGCTTTACTCACCCGCTGACACTGGTTTCATCCATAGCAAAAGTTTTCATGGCTCCCAGCATCCGATCAATGCTGTAACCATGGCTCATATCCACAGGAACATCCTGCTGGGGCAGGGTGATTCAATTTCTTTTTTGAAATCTTCAGTTGTTATTTTAGTATCCTTGTATTTCTTTCGCATATCTGTCGAAAGGACTATGGTAGCAATAACCAGTAATACCTGATAGGCACAAACCTCGACAGCAACCTCCTCGTGTGTCGTTAGTTTTATCTGAAAAGCATACCAACTATTAAAAGACATTGTGAGGTAAACTAAGTTATCAAACTTGGGTCGCAAGCTATTAATCGCATTTTATTAGATTCATGCTCACAGGTTATGATTTCAGAGTAAGATGACATACCACATGACCCACAGATTGGCATGCAGGATGAGCAGCATCACCTGAATAGCGCAACCGTAGTTCATCACCAGGTACGAGGCGTAACTCATTATCTTCCTACGGGAAACAAGAACTATTCAAATAAACAAATCACTATCTTAATTTGCAAGGAGAAAGCTGTTAGAATATTCAAGAACTATTCTAATAATGTCTATTAATTATTACGTGTTGTCTTCTTAAATACTATTGTTATGGTCCCTTTTTAGGGGTACCAACAGTCGTCCGGTTCGTTTAACAAACGAGCTCAGTTCTGATTTGTTTTAGATGTGGAAGACGATTAAAAGCTGGAAATAAATAAGTGCACAGCGAAGTATAATGGAAACCCCGAGAATTGGGGTAAAAACCACTCGACTAAGAGCAGATTATGCTCTTAACCTGTTCACTAATCGAATAATTCATAGTTAATACAGCAGAGGCTAAAGAAAATGACAAGGAAAAGAAAGCGGTAAGAATTCCGGCAGGGTAACGGTCTGTTCTTCCGCGTCCAAAGGGTCCTCCTATTTCCGTCGTCTTGCCCTGTATTTATAGAGTTCATAGCGTGTGTAAATCATGCTCTGTAACCACCTATGACAGGTTTGTTAGAGGTTGTTATCGCGGGATGTAAAACGAGGTAGGGACCGAGGCGTGGTCTGCATGATCGGGCCCGAAGCGTGGTAAACGTGGGAAGGCCCGAAGCGTGGAAAACGTGAGTTGTGACCGTTTTGTAATCGTTCGGACCGAACCCAGGTGCCAGTTGGCCGAAAACGCTTTATTTCGTTAAGGTTAACTTCTGTCCTCTCGTTGAACATCGGGCCGCTCTTTCTTAAGTGTGTAAATAGGTTGTAGGAATTCGTTTTTACTATTTGAATCGGCCCAACGGTTGCTGGACATCACCAATCACAAGGTACCCGATCCTAAAGTTCTCATCACTAGCCCATCGGACTTGATTGCCAATCGCAGAGGTGATACAAGGCCGATCACATGATGTTTGCACATTCATGAGAACGAGGGACCGTACCTGTAGATAGTGAGAGTCCAGGGGACCGATCTTTGCCTTAGTGTATGAGCCAATTACATTTGAAACTTTATAACGTATATTTAAGTCATATTTTTATCTTCGTTATTCTTTAAATATTAATATCTCGACCCGCGCCTCTTCACATTCGACAGTTCAAGAGGCGTGATGAGTGCGCCCCGTACAGTCGCTGTTCTGGGCAGTATTACGTGGCGGCTCACCATTGGCTAGGAGATTAATATTTAAATCAGGATTCTGGGCACTGTTTCTCTTCACCATCATTATCGTGAAGGAGAAATTGCAGCAAGTTCTTTGTGCCCTCAATCGACTTTTCATCCAACCCTTTTTTTTTCAATCCGTTTTTCCAAAGGTATACACTTATGACTCCCCACAAAATGCGTTACCCTTCTATGTCTGAGTTGTACATTGAGGAATTTAGGTTTAGGTTTTCAATTCCGGCACATTACTCTATCTGGAAGGGACGGGAAGATATTCACTGTTTCCTTCCGGCGGAAATGAATGTGCCGGCATCGGGCATTCCGGTCTGTTACGCCTCTCTTAAGTGCAGGCTTCGTTTTCCGCTACATCCCTTTGTAGCGGCCGTGCTTAAGGAGATTCACTTCCCCACTTTTGCGTTGTTCCCGGGCAGTTATGTGTATATAGTAGCGTTTATTTTTTATTGTTACCAACAGAATCGGGCCCCGACCCTAGAACACTTCTTTAATTTGTTCTTGGTGGGATCCCGAAAGAGGAAGGGTCTGTTGGGTTGGCGCAAGCTATATTATATAGCGGTGCGCACCAAAGAGTGCGCAATTGTAGATAAAGAGCAATCTCTTCATGCGTGGGAGGCCTGCTACGTGTGGATAACAGTCCCCAAAGAGGATCTGTTGAAAGTATGGTCGCTTTTGACCCACCCACGCATAGGTCAGTTGGACTGAAGTAGGTTCAACCCCTCCCGCACGGACACCGCAAACACACTTGCGATGTTCCCCCCTCCCGAAGCACGCCTTAGACGAATAGATTTGCTTCGGGAGAAAAGGTTGATAGAAATAGGTGTTGCGGGTAGGATCGGAGCCCCAGCCCCGAAGGGGGTTTTTTCTAGTTCAGATCCATCAGAAGGATCCGATATGATGTAGTGTTTATATTTTAATCTTTCCTGATCCTTATGTATTTTTTTTGCAGATTCAACTGAAACAATGCCGAGCTCGCGCTTTAAACGCATGGCAGCTGCTTTGGTTCGTCATTCTGAGGGACAAAGGGAAGCATCGGGCAGTGCTGAAGGAAGTGAATCAGCAACGGGGGGTACGCTAGTCCCTTCGGGGTCCGGGAACCCCCCGATCCAAACAACCGGCGCGGGCACACTGACCCTTCGCTGCACAGGGCAGTCTTCATCTGAGGACGGGCCTGTGTTTCGGGTATTTGGAGTGGTAGAGGAGGTGATAAAGGCTCAGATTCGTTCATTGAGCTTATCCAGCCTTTATCAAATAGGTAACGCCTCTTTCATTAGTGCTAAATCTATTACTTTGTTGCTGCAGGGAGCCGTTCCCGTGGAGAAGGTTCTCCCCGGTCCTCAGCTTAAGGTGAACGTCTCCCTGCCGCCGGTCCCCTTAGGAAAAGGGAAGAGGGCGACCGAAGCGGAAGCTCCGCAGGAGCTGAAGAGGCTGAGAAAGGGGGACGGCGCTCCGGTCCCCACTAAGGGGATAGTTTTGAAGGAGCCTAGATCGGGACCGAAGACCAACTCCGACTGGGGAGTTGCTCTGGGCCTGCTGGACAGGTTCAGCAAGGGGAGGAAGCTTACCTCCTGGAGGACTGCTTTCCTAAAGGACTTCCGCCTTTATGGAGAGCAGAACCTAGAGAACGTCCAGACGGACGTGACTGGGGAAGAAATCATGGAAGGCTTCCTCGACCTCACCACTAAGGTAATTTTCATTTGACATGAAGGTCCAAACTTTTACTTAAGAATATTTGTCTTATGCAGATGTTGAGGAAAACTTTCACAACTGCTATCACCGTGGAGAAGAACCAAGGTGGTAGCGTTGTATCCCAACAAGTCCAAGATTAACTTGACCTTGCAAAAAGGCAAGTTGAAATAAAGCATACTGAGTTGGTCACGGTACGGGAGGACCGTGACCGACTTGACAATGAGTTGCTAAGAGCCGGGACGGAGGTCTCACTCTTAGCTGACAAGGTCTCTGAGCTGGAGAAGACGGGNCATGAAGGCCCGAACTTTTACTTAAGAATATTTGTCTTATGCAGATGTTGAGGAAAGCTTTCACAACTGCTATCACCGTGGAGAAGAACCAAGGTGGTAGCGTTGTATCCCAACAAGTCCAAGATCAACTTGACCTTGCAAAAAGGCAAGTTGAAATAAAGCATACTGAGTTGGTCACGGTACGGGAGGACCGTGACCGACTGGACAATGAGTTGCTAAGAGCCGGGACGGAGGTCTCACTCTTAGCTGACAAGGTCTTTGAGCTGGAGAAGACGGGGCAAACAGCTCAGGGACGTATTGCCGACCTGGAGGCCAAGCTGCGGGCCAAAGACGCGGAAATCAACGAAGTCCAAGGTCGGGCCAGGAGAAGAGGAATAAGCTGAATGAGCTTCTCCTTCGGGCCCAGGAAGAGAAGACGACCTTGGAGGAAGAGTTGACAATGGCCCGCACTTCGGCAGAAGGTTCGGTTCGGGAAGCAGTTCTGGGGTTCGCTCAGTCCCCGTTGTTATTCGCTTTAGCGGATAACATACACGGGGTTTACACTGCGAAATATCTGGATAACATGCGAGAGCAAGTTATCCATACGTTCGGGCTTTCCCCTTCGGACGAGCGATTGAAGATGATCGAGCCACTTGAAAGAGATGGCAAGTTTCAGGTTATTCCGACCTTAGAAGAACCTGTTCTAGAAGAAGACCCTTTCTTCTATCTCTTTGAAGAGATGGAGAAGGCGGTCAACCAGAAGGTGGCCGATCAAGAGGAAGAGTTGAAGCGGCTCGCTGCCCGGACCGAACCTCAGCAGCCCAAAGTGGAAGATAAAGAGGAAGGGCAGATTAGTTAGATCTAGTCATTGTTTTGTATCTACCTTACTCTTTATTCAATAAATTTTTTTTCCTTTTTCAGCTTTGATTATTTTACTCATCAGAACGAAGTGACATAACTAACCTCTAAATAAACTAATAAGTTTATCTTTAACGAAGTTGTTTTAATCACTAAGTATAAGATCGGGGACTCTTACAGGGTGTTAACCATCGGTCCCACACGTTATGTTTGGTTTATTCATATCAATTCTGATTGGATCGGTCGTTTGACATGGTGTATGGGTCACTCTTATCCCGTCCTTGGAGTCAACACTTGATTGGATAGGCGTAGTCTGCGTTTAAAATGAGTCTTTACAAGCTTCGGTCAAACCTCGGTTCTAATAAAGTCCCTTAGGTTTTGTTGGCCAAGCTTTGCTCATAATACATCTTATATTAGGACCGATCTTATGTCTCGATATGTTGACTACCATTCCTTTTAGCGCAGCAGATGTCATAGGTACAAAGGGTCATTCTTAAAGACTGAATGCCGTTGAAGGGAGTGTTTTAGTTCGTAATGAGTTCTGGGAGAATGACAACTCATCCATGGGGCTGGGCAAGTGCAGGAGCATCTGACTCGTCAGAACAGTCACTACAACTTGGGAGCCTTGCGGACAAGAAGCTTCGGTCACCAGTCCAAATTCGTCCTACACCACCCAACTTCAAGATCAATCCATCATTCCATTAGAAATAGTTTGTATTTGTACTTACTTGTTTCTACTTACGTTTAAGAGAATGTATTTCATTGAGTCGAACATATTAATCGAAGATTCACAAGAAATATCGCCTTAAATTCATGACATTCCAAGTTCGGAGGACCTCTATACCATCCAATGTTTCAAGTTTATACGCACCTAATTCCAATTTCTTCGATACTCGATACGGTCCCTCCCAATTTCTGTCCAGCTTTCCAACGTTCCTCTGCACCTTAATGCTTCTGAGGACGAGATCGCCTTCAAAGACATCCCTTGGGAGGACTCGTTTGTTATGGGCCCGTTCCATAGTTCGCTGATAAGGACGCATCCGTGCAAAGATTGCATCTCTCTTTTCCTCGATCATCTCGAGGTCCAATAACCTCCTTTCACCATTCATATGCTCATCGTATTGAGATATCCGAGGTGATCGGATGGCCACCTCCACCGGGCTAACAGCCTCGGTCCCATACACCAATGAGAAAGGTGACTCTTGGGTTGTTGAGCGAGGTGTGGTTCGGTATGCCCACAGGACCTCATAGATGTGTTCGGGCCATTTACCCCCAAAGTCTTCTAACTTGGTTTTCAATCCCTTCAGGATAACCTTGATAGATAGTTCCGTAAGTCCATTGGTCTGAGTTTGGGCCACTGATGAGAAATGTTGTATGATGCCCAACTTGATGCATAAATCCCGTATGCTTTTTCCACGGAACTGAGTCTCATTGTCTGATACGAGCACTCGGGAAACCACGAAGCGGCTCACGATATTTCGCCATATAAAGTGCTTGACCACTTTTTCTGAGATAATGACTACGGCTTCTGCTTCGATCCACTTCGAATAATATTCCACCGCTACGATACAAAATTTTCTTTGCCCTATGGACGGGGAAAAGGTCCGAGGATGTCAATCCCCCATCTGTCAAACGGACAAGGCAATGGGGTAATCGATAGTGGAGCCCCAGGCAATTGTGGGAGTGGAGCGTGGTATTGACATATGGCGCAATGCTTAGTGTACTGCTTGGCATCAGCGAGCAATGTTGGCCAAAAATATCCGGCTCTAATAATGCGGTGGTATAAAGATCGGACCCCTGATTGAATGCCGCATATTCCTTCATGAACATAAATCATGACGGCTTCGGCCTCAAAAGAAGATAAACATCGCAGAAGCGGGCCCTCAAAACTCTTTTTAAACAAGCGTCCGTCGACTAAGGTGAATCTCTTAGCCCGGACCTCTATTTTCCTGGCTTCAGACTTATCTTCAGGGAGATATCCGTTTGAGAGGTATTTAATAAAGGAGTCCATCCAATTGGGTTCTCCTGGAGATTCAGTAGCGTCAATATTCAAGCCCTAGAGTTCATGACATAGAGCCCCGATCTCTTCAATAGACTGTTCGGTCACTGGAATCTTGACCGAAGGTCGGTCCTGAACGTGGACTGAAATAGTGCTCGGCTCTATGTCAGGTATGCCCGAAGCCAATCTAGCGAGTGCATCGGCAACCTTGTTTTGTTTTCGTGGCACATGGTCAAGAGAGAACTCATTGAACTTCTTGGATAACTCCAGAACTTTAGCGCAATACAACCTCATCATCGGATCGTGAGTCTCAAATCTCCCTGCAAATTGTTCCACTACTAACTTCGAGTCTGAGAACATTCGCACTCTGATAACTCCCATTTTTCGAGCCAAGGTCATTCCTGACAATACTGCCTCATATTCCACCACATTATTTGTTCCAGCAAAGGAAAATTTGACTGCGGAATGAATAAGATCACCTTGTACCNGATCAAGAGGAAGAATTGAAGCGGCTCGCGGCCCGGACCGAACCCCAGGAGCTCGAAGTGGAAGATAAAGAGGAGGGGCAGATTAGTTAGATCTAGTCATTACTTTGTATCTGCCTTACTCTTTATTTAATATAAAGTTTTTTTTTCTTCTTCAGCTCTGATTATTTTAACCACCAAGACGAAGTAACATTAACTAACTTATAAGTAAAATAAGTTTTACTTTAACGAAGTTGTTTTAATCACTAAGTATAAGATCGGGGACACTCACATGTAGTTAACCATCGGTCCCAGACGTTGTGTTTGGTTTATTCATATCAATTCTGATTGGATCAATCGTTTTACATTGTGTATGAGTCACGCTTATTGCGTCCTTGGAGTTAATACTTGATTGGATAGGCGTAGTCTGCGTTTAGTGTGAGTCTTTACAAGCTTCGGCCGAACCTTGGTTCTAATAAAGTCCCTTAGGTTTTGTTGGCCAAACTTTGCTCATAATACGTCTTATATTAAGACCGATCTTATGTTTCGATATGCTGACTACCATTCCTTTTATCGTAGCAGATGTCGTAGGTACAAAGGGCCATTCCTAAAGACTGAATGCCGTTGAAGGGAGTGTTTTAGTTCGTAATGAGTTCTGGGAGAATGACAACTCATCCATGGGCTAGGCAAGTGCATGAGCATCTGACTCGTCAGAGCGGTCACTACAACTTGGGAGCCTTGCGGATAAGAAGCTTCGGTCACCAGTCCAGATTCGTCCTACACCACCCAACTTCAAGATCAGTCCATCATTCCATTAGAAATAGTTTGTATTTGTACTTACTTGTTTCTACTTGCGTTTAAAAGAATGTATTTCATTGAGTCGAACATATTAATCGAAGATTCACAAGAAATATCGCCTTAAATTCATGACATTCCAAGTTCGGGTGACCTCTATACCATCCAATGTTTCAAGTTTATACGCACCTGATTCCAATTTCTTTGATACTCGATATGGTCCCTCCCAATTTCTGTCCAGCTTTCCAACGTTCCTCTGCACCTTAATGCTTCTGAGGACGAGATCGCCTTCAAAGAATTCCCTTGGGAGGACTCGTTTGTTATGGGCCTGTTCCATATTCCGCTGATAAGCACGTATCCGTGCATAGATTGCATATGCTCATCGAGGTCCAATAACCTCCTTTCACCATTCATATGCTCATCGTATTGAGATATCCGAGGTGATCGGATGGCCACCTCCACCGGGCTAACAGCTTCGGTCCCATACACCAATGAGAAAGGTGATTCCTGGGTTGTTGAGCGAGGTGTGGTTCGGTATGCCCATAGGACCTCATAGATGTGTTCAGGCCATTTACCCCCAAAGTCTTCTAACTTGGTTTTCAATCCCTTCAGGATGACCTTGTTAGATACTTCCGTGAGTCCATTGGTCTGAGGATGGTCTACTGATGAGAAATGCTGAACTATGCCCAACTTGGCGCATAAATCCCGTATGCCTTTTCCACGGAACTGAGTCCCATTGTCAGATATGAGCGCTCGGGGAACCCCAAAGCGACTCACAATATTCCGCCATATAAAATGTCTGACCACTTTTTATGAGATAATGGCTACGGCCTCTGCTTCGATCCACTTCGAATAATATTCCACCGATACGATACAAAATTTTCTTTGCCCTATGGACCGGGGAAAAGGTCCGAGGATGTCGATCCCCCATCTGTCAAACGGACAAGGTAATGGGGTAATCGATAGGGGAGCCCCAGGAAATTGCGGGAGTGGAGCGTGGTATTGACATATGGCGCAACGCTTAGTGTACTGCTTGGCATCAGCGAGCAATGTTGGCCAAAAATACCCGGCTCTAATAATGCGGTGGTATAAAGATCGGGCCCCTGAATGAATGCTGCATATCCCTTCATGAACATAAATCATGACGGCTTCGGCCTCAATAGGAGATAAACATCGCAGATGCGGGCCCTCAAAACTCGTTTTGAACAAGTGTCCATCGACTAAGGTGAATCTTTTAGCCCGTATCTCTATTTTCTTGGCTTCAGACTTATCTTCAGGGAGATATCCGTTTGAGAGGTATTTAATAAAGAGTTCATCCAATTGGGTTCTCGTGGGGATTCAGTAGCATCAATATTCAAGTCCTGGAGTTCATGGCATAGAGCCCCGATCTCTTCAATAGACTGTTCAGTCACTGGAATCTCGACCGAAGGTCGGTCTTGAATGTGGACCGAAATAGTGCTCGGCTCTATGTCTGGTATGCCCGAAGCCAGTCTGGCAAGTGCATCGGCAACCTTGTTTTGTTCTCGTGGCACATGGTCAAGAGAGAACTCATTGAACTTCTTGGATAACTCCAGAACTTTAGCGCAATACAACCTCATCATCGGATCGTGAGTCTCAAATCTCCCTGCGAATTGTTCCACTACTAACTTCGAGTCTGAGAACATTCGCACTCTGCTAACTCCCATTTTTCGAGCCAAGGTCATTCCTGACAATACTGCCTCATATTCCACCACATTATTTGTTCCCGCAAAGGAAAACTTGACTGCGGAATGAATAAGATCACCTTGTACCGTTGTCAGGGTAATGCCCGCTCCTCTTCCCCCGAAGGTTGATCCATCTACGTGGATCGTCCATTGATCATCCTCTTGGTTAAGATAAATGGCCGACCGGGTCATTTCAACCACAAAATCGGCTAGAACCTGAGCTTTGATCGCCCTTCGGGGCAGGAATTCCAGATACATAGCGCTGAGTTTGATAGCCCATTTTGCCAATCTCTCATTCAAATCCTTCTGTTTAAGGAGTATTTTCAGAGGCTGATCCGTATAAACATAGACCGTT
>RWGZ01001508.1:52428-91440 GCA_009725065.1 Utricularia reniformis
AATAATCATCAATCAGCACATTCTAGGCAAGTTTTTGGTGTGTTGAGAAGCAAGCTTTACACTTGTTGTCATCAAACCCTTCATTTCTCTTAGCCCCTTCTCTAGTTCCTTTACTCTCCACTGCATTTTGTCCATGTTTAAAAATGCATCTTCTTTCTCTTCACTTCCCCTCTCCATTATACTCCTCACAAACTGCATTGTTTGATGCTGTGAAGCCAGTGCTTGCATAGCAATTCTTGGAGGTATACGTGGGCTCTTTGCTAAGTCTTTGCAAGCCTCTAGACTTAGCTTTTGAAAGTTTATGCATCTGCAAAGTTTTGATCTTTCTTCTTCCGACAGTAATGGGTGTGACTGAAACAAATCAAATCATGTCGTGGAAATAGAAATATTCTATTTTATAACATAAATGTTTAAATTATATAATCTCATAGAAACTATGATGGGAGAGCGTGAACGAGAAGAAACTCGCACTTTTAAAAAACTTGATCAAACCAATATGTAATGAAATTTTAACCTTTATAAACCTAATCAATTCTACTTCTTTTAACAAAACAATGTGAGACAAATTCAACACTCCCCTCGAATATAATCATAAGGTTTGGATTTGCAAATTGAAATAAACCAAACCAACTCCGATACCATCTTGGAATTAGCTGAAATTACGACGGGAGAGTGTGAACGAACAAGATCAAGGGGAGGAACCCACACATTTAATAAAGTTGATCAAATCATTATATGATGAGATTCTCTCCGTTATAAACCTTATCAATCTCACTTCTTCGATCAACATGGAAGTGATATAATAAGTAATGGAGTTGATATAGTGTTTTCAATATGATTCCCATATCTTATAGGTTGGGAGACTCTCTAGACCCATTGAATAGTGAATTTCTATAGAAAATGGAACATAAAGAGACAAGGGTTAAAAGAATCACCTGAAAATAGATGTCTATAGCTCTGTAAACTTGATCAAATGAGTCTCTTGCATGATCAGGTAAGCTTTCTGCGATTCCATGAAACTTTGAGATTTTAAGGTATGGATCAGGGCATATTTCTCTTAAATACATGTCAATAAGAACCCCAACTTTCTTCATTTTTAATGAAGGCTTTTCGTGTTGATAAGCAAATAGTTTAACCAGTCTAAGGACAAGATTTACATCATAAACGCCGCCACAATTGTCTCCTCCACAGACAAGTAAATCATCTAATGTTGCCTGATCAAGCATTCCTCCAATCAGTTTCTCTAGTTGAGCTCTACGTTCATGGCTAACACCGAAACCAGAAGTAATTCTCAGTACCCAAAAGAGTGTTCTACATGAAAAAGAACTCTTTCCCATAAAAACTACTCCATGAACTGCAGTTTCAGCTAAACCTGCGTATTCTGTTAAGTGAAACTTGAAGCTTTTGCCATCAGAGCAATGAACATTTTTGAGGTAATGTAGTAGAAATCTTGTGATTATTAAGCTGTTGTTTTCAGCTCCATATGAGGCTACTGCTCTTAAAAACTCCTCTATGATTTTTGGACCAAAAATGGTCATATCTTGGTACCACCAAGAGTTAGCTGATTTACTCGACGATGAGGTTCTGAACTGAGAAGGTGTATCTGGTGAAGAAGATGATGAAGAAGAAGAGATTGATAAAAAGTGCAAATCGGGTTTCTGTGAAATTTTGTGTATAAGAGAAGATAAAAACTTGTGAATAAGGCCACAAGATTGTGCAAAAGAGATGAAAGGTTCACAGTTCTTGAGACTGGTTAAGATATCGTTCCATGACCAGTAAAAAATCCCTTCTAGAAACAGTGTTGTTTGATGTAATAGATTGAAATGAGACTCTCTCTCAGACATGTCGAGAAACATTGCAGAACAATAAAGAAGAGAAACATTTGAAACACTAATCTCAATTCTTCCATTGTCGTAACAAAATCTGATAATCTGTTCGAACCCATCACACCCACATGGAAAATCATCAATCTCAATCTCAATTTGAGTCTTTTGTTTATCTTGATTGATTATCTTTCTCAACTTCCCACAATACTTTGAAACGATTCTCTGCATCCCAGTAACAAAAATAGTCGTATGAATGAATTAACGCAGAAATGAAGAAGAAAAACTCCATGTTCAAAACAAGGTTAAGGTTTACCTCAGAGAGGAAGAATGCTTGTTGGGCATTGATACGAACCTGCAGATTGCACATTTCTGACATGATGATGGGTTGGTTTGCATTGGAAATGGTTTATCCAAGCAAACACGTGAACTTTTATCTGTGAAAGAACCTTTACCTCATCTTCAACACTCGCTCCCAGTCCCAGCTTTTATTTTACATGTGTCTGATTAGAAATTTTTTTACACTCCCGATAATAAAAAATTAGTTTTATTATAACATCTATTTTTATAAAATTATTAAAACAGTGATTTTATCTTTAGTGTTTGTATGTATTATTATTATAATTTAATAATAATAAAAATAATATATATTAAAACACGTATTTTACAAAATAATATATGTTAGGTGATTTATAATCTTTTCTTATTATAATATATTAATATATTAAAACACATATAAATAATTTTATTATATTAAAATTATTAATATAATAAAATATATAATCTGTATTCTATAATAACAATTTTATAAACTAAAATAATTTATTATATTAAAATAATAGTATCTTACTTACATACAAAATTAAAAACATAAAATGATAAAATTACCGTTATAATGAAAATATATATTTGATGAGTTTTATTAAAATAATAATTTAAAAAATAATATTAATTTTTAATTATGTTTAATATGACAGAGATTTTTACCGGTATGATTAGTGATTAAAGCCCATGGCCCAAGATCACAGATTTTCTGTAGCATCATGGAGGGTACAGATGTTTTATTTTCAACACACAAACCCCACAGCAATGCTCACGAATATGACAACTTGTTGAGAGATAAGTTTAAAGGCTCATTTGCAAAAATACTTACCGCAAGAATGTACTTTTGTCAAAATATCTATTTATTCTTTAAAATTACACCCTAAAATATACTTAAATGAGTATTTTGGACAAAAGTACAATTGACAGTGGATAATTGGGCAAAACACGAAGTTTAAATATGTCAAAATTGATTTGTGTACTTTTAAGATTAATTCTCAAAATTTAGTTAATATGTCATATTTGTCCTCAAAATTTTTTATTTTGACGAATAGAGTCTTACATCGAAATCAAATTTTGGGACTGATTTTGTTATTTTTAGATCTGATTTATCAAATGTTGTAAATTTTGATGATCATATATACTAAAACTTTATATTTATATAAAGATTAATTTTACTAAAGCTGTAAAAATTTAAGGAATGAATGTGTAATTTTCAAATAATTAGTACATGTGGATGAGTTGAACAATGAAGGAAATTATGGTTTTATTTTTTTCCTGGTCGCATCGAACTTGCCATTCTTTTGTTTATTGGTTTTGTTGTTTTGTGTGAAGCTTTTTTTCTGGGCATGTGAGACTAAGGGACCCTCCAATAATTCTAATTCTAATTCATTCGCTTTAGATCTTAATTTAATAATCAATTAAGTCTATATATAAAGATTATTATCAGTATTCGGACATCATACCAGTGATGATATGCATTTGAGGGTAGAAGTGACAATTTTTCATAATATTTATATTTAAACATTGATACACTATTATATGGTAAATATACAAAAAAAATCAAAATTGTACATAAAATTGATGTGGAGAAAATGAAGTTTTTGTACGAATATGCATTGAGATAATCTAATAATAATAAAAAGTTTATATATAAAAAACATGTATTTATATACATAATTATAAAAGTTTATATATATCTTTATAAATATAAAAAACATGTATTTATATTTTGAAAGTTTATATTTATCTGAATTAATCAGTTAATTGGGCTTTTGGCCGGTCCAAATTAGGTTGCACTAAAATCGTGGTGAACTGCAATAGTTTAGTAGGGGAGACGGAAGAAAATATCACATTATTTGGATTAATTATGAAAAAAATTATAATTTGGTGAAATATACTTGGTTTGTTTGGTACCATGATTAAAAGTGCGGTGAGGTGCGGTGAGATGGTCCAATCGTGATTTTTTTAATGCACGCAAAACACAAGCTTAATTGCGATGTGATAATCGTTAAAAAATTGCGATTTCATCACAGTTGTTAAAACCATCTGTGCCTTCATCGTTATTTTGGAAAATACTTATTTACCCTTACTTCTATTAATTATAATATAATTATATTTATTATTATTATATATATATGGTATATTATTATTTTTACATAAATCACGATTATAATACTGCAATTTTACCAAACATACTTAAAAATTCAAGATCATCATATCTCACCACATCTCACCACACCTCACCACATCTCACCACACTTCACCACACCACAATTTTAAAAAGCTAAACCAAACAAACCCACTATCTTGTTGGTTAAATAGGATATTAATTAATTGTGAATGTTTAAAAGTATTTGTTATGTTGCACCAACTAGGGTGCGAGGTGTAAGATTCGGGATACGATAGTACGAGATTAGTTAATTTTTCACGAATCCAATTAAGGTGCGTTGATTGATTGATTAAAATAATATAAATATATTATTTTTTTTACAATTTACTCATCTAATAATATTTCAAACCATTTATATTACTAATATGATGGATTGTATAAAATTTCATGTAAATTAATTAAAATATATATTTTTAAATTTTTAAAATTTTTTTTTTAATTTTTATACACCGAGTACGCTAGGTTGCACGAATTTGAGCGAATCGTGCAACCTAGAGTACTTGTGAAAATATAATTGATTTATATAAAAATGTCAATATATTTTTATATATTAAAAAATAAAGATATTATTATTTTAGTTATTGAAATTAAAGATAAATGATTCACTTATTAAATTACAATTATGTTATTTAGTATCTACAATTAAAATATGATTTTTAGTGATAAACTTATCATAATTATATTTTTCTTTTGTGTATATTAAAAAACAATGATTTGATGAACATAACTCATGACACTAGGATTTCAATCTACCAAACAAATGAGATATAATTTATGGACTAAATGGTCCTCAATGGGATAGTTGAAAACATAGTGCTGACTTTAGGCACTAGGGCAGTTGTTACTGTTTTAATTAATGTTCCTTAATATTTTATTACATTCTGTTTGAGATAGTTGAAAACATGGTACTGATTTTAATTAATCTTTGGGGGTATTTTTGTACTTTAAGATTTTAAATAGTTTTAAAATATTTAATTATCAAATTGTGTTTATATGTAAGATTATCATTATTTCTTTAGTTAAATAAAATTAATTTATTTAACAAAGATATCACTTGTGATTTATTAAAACAAAATTGTCTTGTGTTTTTAAGAAAAAATGAAGTTATTATATAGATTTATAATAGCACCTAAAAATAAAATTATAAAAAACATGAAATTACAAATATGAAATAAAATAATCGGAACTCAATATACAATTTAATAGGTATTCTCTTAGAGGAAGCTTAAAATAAGGCGAGATTGAAAAATACCGGCTATTTTATAAAAATACCTACCGCCAAAAAGTGTTTTTGCCAATCTATCCATTTAGAGCAAAATTCTTTTACCATTTTTACACTTTGATGGGTAGATTGACAAAAGAAGTTTTCTATGATGGATATAATGGTAATACAGGCGTAAAATAACTAACATTCAAAGCAAGTACTTGGGCGTGTCTCGGCTGGGGAGGGAAACGGGATGCAGATATTTAACTGGTCTTCTTCTATGGCGATCTGAATAGTAATCGAAATATGTATTTTATTAAAATTTTGAGAATCAGATCAATTTACATGTGATTGTACTCAAATATAACGTATAAGACAAAACTACAACACTGTAAAATACTTAAATAAATTATTTACTATCATCTATATTCTTTATTATAAGTCAATCAATACAAGTTTCCATTTTATTTTACTATAGGGAACAATAGACACTATTTCAATATATACTTTGATTTAACCGAAAACTATTCTTGCCTGATCTAACAAATTATGTTCAGTTCCCAAAAATCTTATTCTGTTATGCTTTCGTAGTTTTGGGGTGGGAATGTGCGTTGTCATCCATTAACGCTTTCTGGGCGTTAATGGCTTCCTATCAACTTATCAAAGAGGTTGGCCAACAAGGGGAATCCAAGTTGCACAGAAGAGATTGCGTTCTGCCTATTGGTAATGATACCTGTAGTGGCTCTGATTTTCAGGTAACGATTCCCGATCCCTCTTCTTCTCCGATCATGAATGCCGCTTCAAGTGACCTGTCTTCCGGTCGACTGGTTTCCCTTGATGTCTTTCGCGGCCTTACAGTCGTGGTAAGTGCGTTACCTATTACCCTACTCTTTTTTTGGTAAACACACGATCACTGAAACTCCGCCAATTATTTTTTGGTTTATTTTTTCTTTTTGTCATGTATCTGTGGGTTGAATCTATAAAGCTTCATAGCTTAGAATGATGGAAGTTGGATTCCAGAAAATTGGATCATATGATAAAGGAATCAACTTCACTACTTATTTTACTTATTTCCTTCGAAACGTGTTATACAGACATAATTTCTGATGTAAGCGTCAACTACTCCTCCGATTGCCATATGTTTGACTTTTTTCTTGCAGTTAATGATAATTGTTGATGATGCTGGTGGTATCCTACCCGCTATAAACCACTCCCCCTGGAATGGCTTGACACTTGCAGATTATGTTGTGCCTTTTTTCTTGTTCATGGTAGGGGTTTCACTTGGCCTTGTTTGCAAGGTAATAAAAAAGCACTGGTTATAGATGCTCTACATTACCCCTGTTAATTTTTTGTTACTGTTTTCTTGATTAGAACATACCTTGCCGAACTGCGGCTTCAAAGAAAGCACTTTTCCGGGCACTAAAGCTTTTAGTACTTGGAATTTTTCTCCAAGGTGATTTCTTCATCTTGATATTGATACTCAACTCTGCATCTCTTTCTTAACTCATTCTCACATCCTTCTTTTCTTGTTCCAGGTGGCTATTTTCATAAGCTTAATGATCTATCATATGGCGTCGATATAGAAAAAATAAGGTGGATGGGAATACTGCAGGTGTGTGTTTCATAATCTCAAACTCGATGAAGGAATTTTATCATATTTGTTGTTATTATTATTATTTAATTTCTGGGATTTACTTCAGAGAATTGCAGTTGCATATCTGTTGGCAGCATTATGTGAGATTTGGCTTAAAAATGATGATAAAGTTACCTCTGCCCCATCGTTGCTTAAGAAATATCAGTGGCACTGGTTAAGTCCTTTGTAAATTTTAGTTCAAATATCGTTACACTTTTGTGTTTAATGTTTATAATGTATGTCTTCAAAATTACAGGTTAATAATGGCCATTCTTACAGCAATTTATCTTGGATTGTTATATGGTTTATACGTTCCCGATTGGAGTTACCAAATTTTACATGATTTATCTCCCGAGTCGAAGACAGTCGTGGTACGTCCTGCAATTTCTTAAGTTCATTAGAAACTCCTGCTCACATTTTTTCATGCCATGAAAGGTAAAATGTGGTGTACGAGGTGACACAGGACCAGCATGCAATGCTGCCGGTTTGATTGATCGGAAAGTTCTCGGGATTCAACATTTGTATAGAAAGCCAATATATGCCCGAACAAAGGTCTTGAATGAATATAAATTCTCTGATTCTTTTCACTTTTTAATGTTACCTTGTCTTATACAGCAATGCAGTGTAAACTCACCAGATTATGGTCCTCTTCCTCCTGATGCACCTTCATGGTGTGAAGCCCCTTTTGATCCTGAAGGAATTTTAAGGTTTCTTTTTACCACTACAAGCGCTCAAGTTCTTACAACTAACTTTAGTTTTCTGACATGTTGTAGTACCGTGATGTCGATCGTAACATCCTTGCTCGGGTTGCAATTCGGGCATGTCATCATCCACTTTAAGGTATGACATTACAACATCCTTGCTGTGGTTGCAATTCTTACATCTTCATAACCATAACCATTGTCAGAATCATAATGATCGGCTTTTAATTTGGTTTGGATCGTCATCAACCTTCATCATTGTTGGATTTGTATGCGATTTTTTAGGTAATATTTCGACATCTAGTAAACCTTTTGTTACCACTAGTTGCAATATCATCATCACTGTTCCTTTTGTGTCTCTAGGCATGCATATCAACAAAGCTTTGTATTCTTTGAGCTATACATGTGTCACTTCTGGTGTTGTCGGAATTCTACTTGCCGCAATATATGTACTGGTAAGCCACCCGTAAAGCCTCTTGATGAATATGGGAAGCAATAGAGAAACTTGATGTCTATTTACAGGTAGATGTGTATGGATATAAGCGGTTCACCGGGATATTGAAATGGATCGGAATGAACTCATTGATTATATACATTCTTCTAGCCTGCAACATCGTACCACTCGCTGTTCAAGGCTTCTACTTAAGGCATCCTCAGAATAACATCGTATGTCTATTGAATTTCTCATCGTCTATTCCGTTATGAATCGATGCTCGTTTCTTTCCAAATCTCTCATTTTTTTTCTTATTTCCCGGTTCTTTTTCACAGTTTTCTTTGTTTATGAGGAGAAAGATGGCTCATTAAGCTTATGTAAGTGAAGAAGGGAGGCATGTCATTTTTTCCATGTAGATATTGTTCGTTTTAGATTAGTTTTGTAGTGATGTTTGAACAAACAGTATGATTTATTTCAGAAAAAACACATAGATTCTCAAATAGGACAATAAGAACAACATAGTATGGATATGATGATATATCAAATGTCTCTATCCCTTGTGCATTCAGATGGAATAACGGGGTACCGAGCACGATCATTACAGTAATTGTAAATGGTATATTTGGTTCGTACCCATTGAAGACGACGCCATTGGTAAGAATCTAAGTCTTGAAACTCTCTTTGATCCCACCATCTCATTCCCTGTGTGTTACAGAATTTGGCTTCAACAGAAGCTTCACAACCATCAACATGAAATCCTTTGTATGAAGCTGCAAATGGAGCTTTACTCCAATCTGTTTTCTCTAAACCACCTCTAGTTGCCCATTCATCCGCGTTCCATAAGCTTGAGTATATCTTCATCGGTTGATTGAATGGGAATCTCACTCCCAAATCCTTACAGTTTTTGAATACTCGGATCGGTACATCATCGACAAAGAAGCTGTTTCGAATTTACATTCATGTTAACAAATAGGTGTGGTGCAATAAATGAGAAGTTTTAGGTTTGAACTTACACAATTTGGTAAAGGTTCCAGAGGACTGAATATGTATGGTATTCTCTTGTTGGATCAAACCAGAGATAAATTCTTTGCTCTCTATCTCCTTTACCTCCTGTGTATACATTTGTCTGTAGAATGTACGGCTGCCCAGTTCTGTTTCCCAAAAATTCGAAGTCTATTTCATCATGTTCAGAGTTTTGAGAAGATAACTGTGATTACACACAAGTGAATTAGCCTAGCCTAGCCTGTGATTACACACAAGTGAATTAAACAAGTATTTTCTCACATAGAAAGCTGTAACTGTGCCAGCAGAATCTCCTGGTACCATCTTAATATGCATACTGAAATGCCCAAATAGATAAGAACCCTTGGATTGAAATCCAGTCCCTATAGTAAAAAAGGATATAAAACACTGTAAAGAGGGTCACAGAAGCAAGATGAAACATTTTACCTGTAGACTTATCTAGAGTGAGTTGAATCTCTGACCCACCATTGTAATACTTGATGTGATCAAAAGCCCATGTTGGAACGTAGTTTCTGCCAAAAGGGACATCAACTGGCCTCCTTGGAGCAGCACCACAAGCTACATTGACCAAAATCAACAACAAAAGTACCAAGAAGCCACATAACCATTGGGAACTCATCTTTCTACAAATTTAGAGCCTTATCTATGAGACTAAGAAGCTCTCTTTATTGAGATGAAGAATAATGAATCAGATTCACGCTTTTATAGACATGGCAAAAAGAAAAATACAGAAGAAGGCGAACTATGTCCCATTACAGGTCTTCTTTCAGGGCCAGAGATACTTAATAATACATGTGCAAATGTTTTGGTGACAATCTTAGAGATGATACATATTGAATGTGACATTTGCTAGGTCCACGCATTTTCACCTTTTTCAGATAAACAGTCATATCGTCAAAGTCTCAACAAGGCAATATAATACATATTTCTTACCATTCTTGTAATCTATCTATTCACTCATCAACAGTTTCATGTAATAAATAGACATCTTCATTGATTGCTTATCCAAGTACCTGCAACTGCTACAGCAATTGGGCAAGTACAACCTATTTTTTATGGTAAAAAACAAGAAATATACATGCTTGGGAAAACTAGCAACTGCAAAGGGCAAATGTTTGTTACTTTTTCTGTCCAGATTCACAATTTACCTCAAGAAAACAGTCTAGTTTTTTCCTAGTGATATCAGGGAAAGCATAACATGTTGATACTTGAGAGGAATCAAAGCAAATAATAAGTTAATAATCAAACTCCAAATTTCAATAATTGAAACCTGCATGTGCACTTGCCGCCTGGTGCTTAACCGCTTCAAAAGGCCGCACATGAGTTTTTAGTCAAGAAATGACACAGATCTCTTCCAGCTGTCCCTTTTCGATTTATCGAATTCCAAAAACATTATCAAGAGTCATCAAGAAAAACCAACAGAATCTGAATAGCTCTAGACCCACTCGGGTCTAGCGATGGATCTGAAACTGTAAACAGGAAGCAGAGAAAAACATAACTAGTGCTCCTGTCTTCACTCCCTTGTAATATTGCAACTAGTTATTCATCAATGCTGTGCTTATGCAGTTCAAAATTTTAAATTCTAATAAGCTGTTACAAACCTAGAGGTCCAATGATCGTCACATAATGCACCATCTGTAATCCATTACGGTCCCTCTGTTCCACCCGCAGCGGCTGGTTTCTTCAATCCTCGAACCGGAACGGGGAAGGAGGCATTGTTCAGTTTTACAAGTTGCCCCCTAACTAATACAAAAGCTATGTTTTCGCCCCAAAATTAGAAGCCAATATAAAAAGACTCCGAATTTCCATCCTCACTCTGTATTATTGGTATTGTTTAGTTTTACGGTCGTCGCCGCGGTGCGGGTAACACACCGTGATTTTATTTTACACTACCAAACATTTGGATCAATTGCGGTGATCGTACATGAGTTTTTGTCAGTCATGTGGCCATGACTTGATACGTATGGTCAATTCACCGTGATTTCGTAAATTCCACAATTGTCATTCAAAGTTCAATTAATTACTTTAAAACCAAACCATAACCCTAACCAATTTTATTCTTATTTCACAAATCTTACACAATTTTTACTAAATTGTGATTCTACATTTTTAGGTTTCTTTTTACAATGTACGTAGAACAAATGGACAATTTAGACGATAACACCCAAAAAATTTAAAATGTAGCAACTTGGGATAGACGATTAACATAGGCATTTGTTCGATTATATGATGCTGAAGTTATTAAATGAAATAGACATTTCATTAATATATAATAAATATGTTAATATAAATGTTAAAATATACATTTTATTAAAATCACGGTACGATCACCGTAGCTTTAGTAAATATTTTTCTAAATTTCGATCATAATTATCATGGTCATTTCAACACACCTCACCGTGATTTTGAAAAGTTATTATATTTATTGCCCATTAACGTTCAAAATAAAAAGGCCTGAATTCGTCTGAGCCCAAGTAGAATCGAAGAGGCCCGTTTTGTTATTTCATGTTTTTCACTCAAGTCAATATGATCTCGTACCACTCAATTCGATACGTGCAACTGTAAATCGGTGAAACTTATAGTATGGTACATTGAAAACGGTACATTGAGTCGAATTTAAAGAAGATAAATTTTAAACCATTATCTAATTGCAAATGGACAAAATTATGATTTTTCCTCCAATTCTAGTAGATCGAATCAATATTGATTGATTTTAGCATTTAAATCAGAATTGAACAGATTTTTAAAGTGCATCAGATCTACATTTTTACTGATGTAGCCCTATTCCAAAATAAGACAACTTTCTAGAGTGCATCATATCGATATTAACACCGATTTACAGTCGTCAATTCCAAACTGATTTAAAAAACTATGGCCCATCCAATTGTGTGAAGGGCAGATTCGGCCATTGAAACTATAACAATAATAATGCACGCCCAATTCAATCCAAGAACCACAATTCTCAATACATCAATTCAACATAATGTTCTATAATTTTGTAATTTTATATTAATTTGAATTGGAAATATCAATTTTATTTATTTAGTAACTAGTAATACTTAATATCAAACAAATAACCTTTTACATATGGTTAGCTTGGGTTGTATTTTTCTTACCGAGGAAATCATATTGGTCGCCATATTTCATGCACATTTACATTGGCATAATACCAATCAGTACGGGTCAATGGATCGGATTTTGAATATACCTTGAAATCCAACTCAATTATATACAAATGGATTAAATTTTTTTTTTCAATTTGTATTGTATAAAATCTAAAAATGATGGAAAAACACGACCATTATGGCAATGTATATTGGGTAGAAAAATTATGCCAATATACAAGTTGTTGGAAATTCCGGATCAAACCTACAATAATAATATTGATTAGTCTCTAATAATAATTGTAAAATAATACCAGAAAGATTTAAGCTTCAAGTGAATCGAATCCAGATAAGTGTCGCTTGTGTCACGTCGTAATTGACGTTGAGCTTAAGGACAATTCCACCGTAATCAGTGCCCTCTAGGATACACAAGCAACAAGTTCCCTTACTCAGAAACTATGATTAAAACACGATGAACACAAAATACAAATAGGGAAAGTATTAAATAAAGAGGATTACCCTTTGTTTTCAATGTGTTTATTACTCCTCCACTTGCCTCTATTTATAGAGGCAAATCATGAGAGATTAGGAGAGTTAGTTATCCTATTCTCATGCCATTGGAATACGCAAGAATAAGACTAAAGAATTAGTCTTTATTATATAATAATATTTATAATACAAAATTAATAAAACCTTTTAAATATATATATAATAAATTATACAACAATCCCCCACATATTTAAAAGGTTCTATTGGAATTATGGGTTCAATCACATGAACATAAACGCATCGAGTTTGGTGTCTTTTGGACTATGAACCAAACCTAGAAATAATGAAATTAAACACATAAAGACATTGGTGAAGCATATAGCTTATATGAACCAATGAATCTTATTATGTAATAATATTCACCAATCACGTTTACATTCTCAACAATCATTGTTCAATGCGGTTTTGCGCTAATAGGCCGTGCGCGTGCCCAGATTTTCATGAATGCTCTAGAGACTTGTCAATGTCTCATAGGAGCAGCCCCACTCCACATTCATATAGGTGATTTCATCAAGTGTATACTGCAATCGATACATCACCTTAAAGGGATATGAAAATCATTAAGTAATCAACCTCACAATATATGCAGTAATGAGTACCTCATGCTCAAACACCATAGGACGACTATTTAGCGTACTCATCAGGATTAATAGTGACTTAGTTATTACCCATATGAACTTACTTCATGGGGTCTCTAATCACATAAGTTAGGTATTAATCACTATTAATAATCAATTGACACTAATCTCATTCCCCTCGATGTTTGAGCAATTTATTTTCTTCCTAATGAATTAGTCAGAGGATCGGCCAAGTTCACTTTTGACTTCACATAATCAATGGAAATAATTCTATTTCTCAACATCTTACTCACAACGGCATGCTTCAATCTAAGATGTCTGTTTTTGCAATTATAAGATTTATTCTTAATAATTGCTATTGTCAATTGGCAATCACAATGTATAGACACAGAGAGTGTTGGTTTTATCCCTAACGGGATCTTGCTAAGAAGTTTTTCAACCACTCAACCTAACTACCAGCCAGCTCGAGAGCAACAAGCTCAGATTGCATAGTGGATCTGGCAATGATAGTTTGCTTGGAGGATTTCCAAGTCACCGCACCTTCACCCAAAGTGAATATGAACCCACTAGTAGATTTAATCTCATATGAATCAGAAATCCAGTTTGTATCAGAATACCCTTCAAGTACAGCTGGAAATCTACCATATCGTATACCATTGTTCATGGTACCTCTTAAGTATTTCATTAGTCTACTCAAGGCAGACCAATGCTCATGATCAGGATTATATATATATCTGCTCAGTCTGCCCACAACATAAGCTATATCATGTCTTGAGAAGTTGGTGAGATGCAACAAACTCCCGATAATTTGTGCATACTCTGACTGAGAGACAGAATATCCATGATTTTTCTTCAATTGGATAGTACTATCATACGGAGTTGTCACTGATGTGACATAAAATGATCAAACTTCTTTAGATGGTTTTCCACATAATGATTTTGTGATAACACAATATCATCCTCACTTCGTATGATTTTAACACCCAATATCACACTGGCTTCACCCATGTCCTTCATATCGAAGTTAGAAACTAGAAATTGCTTAGTATTCTGCACTATCTCAAGACAAGTACCAAATATAAGCATATCATCTACATAAAGACAGATTGATCACACATTCACTACCAATATTTTTGGTATAAACACATTTATCCACACTTATTGATGAATATTCATTCATCAATAACACATGATCAAGCTTCTCATGCCACTGATTAGGTGCTTGTTTTAGGCCATAAAGAGACTTTAGTAGTTTGTATACTTTGTTCTCTTGGCCGGGAACAACACACCCCTCAGGCTGAGTCATGTAGATTTCTTCTTCTAGATCACCATTTAAAAAGGCGGTCTTGGCATCCATTTGATGGATGACAAGCCGATGAATAGAAGCTAGCGCAATCAGTATACGGATAGAAGCGATTCTAGTTACAGGAGCAAATGTATCGAAGTAATCAATATTTAGTTTCTGAGTGAAGCCTTTGGCTACCAAACGGGCCTTGTACTTGTCGATGGACCCATATGGATGGAGTTTCTTTCGAAAAATCCATTTGCAGCCAATCGACTTTGCTCCTGGAGGTAGATCAACTATCTTCCATGTATTATTCTTTAAGATAGAATCAAGTTCTAACTTAATAGCTTCATTCCAACATGATGCATCTGAAGAAGAAACCGCATCAGAGTAAGTCAAAGGATCTTTATCGGTTAGATAAACATAATAATCTCACCAAATGAGGTTTCTCTCCTTTGACGTTTACTTCTTCTCATACTCTCAATATGAGACTCAGATTCTATTAGAATAGGTGTGGTACGAGAAGTGTTTTCGGATAGTGGAAAATTATCTTCAAAGAATTCAGCATTCTTTGTCTCGATAATAGTGTTGCGTTCGATGATATCACTTCTCAATACGAGAAAACGATACAATGCACTATTTTCAGCATAGCCTATGAACATACAATCTGATGTTTTAGACCTAATTTTCCTCTTTTTGTGATCAGGAAGTAACACTTTTGCTAGACACCCCCACACTTTTAGATATTTAAGGTTGGGATGATAGCCTTTCCATATTTCATATGGTGTTTTTCCCGTCCTTTTGTGAGGAATTCTATTTTGTAGATGATATGCTGATAGTATGGCTTCACCCCATAAACTACTGTATGATGATGAACTCAACAACATTGTGTTCATCATCTCTTTAAGGGTTCTGTTTTTGCGTTCATCAACCCCGTTGGACTTTGGTGAGTAGGGAGGAGTGGTCTCATGAATTATTCCTTCCTTTTCACAATAGCCATTTAATAGAACATACTCACAACCTCTATCCGATCGGATCCTTTTGATTTTTCTTTCAAGTTGTTTTTCTACTTCTGCTTTGTAGATTAACTACTTGTCAAAGGTTTCGTCTTTTTGCCTTAGAAGATAGACTCTGCAGTATCGAGAGTAATCATCTATAAAGGTCACAAAGTACTTGTTACCCCCTCGAGTCATTGTATGTTTCAAATCACATATGTCTGCGTGAATCAAGTCTAATAGATTAGACTCTCTCAATACACTAGAACATGTTTTTTTGGTCAACTTTGACTCGGGACAAATTTGATATTTTTCGGTAGAGTGTATTCTAATGTTAGAGATCAGGCCTAGTGATTGCATTCTTGTGACATATGGCATGTTTACGTGACCAAGTCTATCATGCCATAAGTTAATTGATTCGACCAAGTATGCAGAAGTAGATCCATTCTTATTAAGAGAATTCACAACATTGAGTACAAATAGACCCTGATTGCAATAATCATTCCCAACAAACACATTATTCGTGGTCATTACTATCTTGTCAAACTCAAAAGCCACCTTGATACCCGCCTTCCCAAACAATGCAACAAATATCAAGTTTGATATGATGTTAGGGACATGCAACACTTCACTCAAAGCTAAAGTTTTGCCTGAAGTGAGCATAAGGTTGACTGTTCCTTTCCCTAACACCGGAGCAGTTATTGAGTCTCCAAGATAGACTACCTCTTTGTCACCCTCCATTGGTTGATAAGATGCATATGAGCTTTGTTGGCACATATGTCTTGTGGCACTAGAGTCAATGACCCAGTCTCGATGGGTGGCTACCAAGTTGACTTCAGATATGACTGTTGCTATGATTTCTTCGTCAGTATTTTCTCCCTCCACCAAATTTGCATTTGTCTTGGGTGTTTTGGCATTTCCCTTCTTGATTTTCTTCTTGCACTGTGGTGAGTGATGGCCGGGTTTTCCACATACATAGCACTGACCCTTCTTAGGTTTGAACTCATGTTTGTTGGGTTTAAGGAATTGATCAGTTCTACTTGACTTGGACTTTTTCCTTTGCTTCCAGCTAGTTTGCACTATGTTCGCCTTTGATGCAATTTCCTTGACATTGGTTGCTTGTTTATGCTTCCTATTGGTTTTCTCAATGATGATGTGTTGAATAAGCTCCGTAAGAGTCATTGATTTTGTCTTGTGTTTCAAACTTTGCTTGTAGTCATCCCATGATTATGGTAGTTTCTCCATTAGTAGCTCCGCAACAAACTCTTCTTGTAGTTCAATATTTTGAGCCTTCAGGATGTCAATTAGTCTGTGATATTCATGTATTTGAGTGATCACATCTTTTTCTTCAACCATTTCCCATCTGTAGAAGTTGTTGATGGAGTACTTCTTTTGCACTACGTCCTCGGCTGTGTATTTACCGATGAGTGATTCCCATATTTTATGAGATTCTCTGTAACTACAGTAGACATAGAAGATATTATTAGATAAAGTAGATATTATGGTGTAACGGCATACTTTGTTGGCATATTGCCATGGTTCGGGATCAACTTCAGGTTTCATTGATGTTAGTGCCCATGCCACACCATGCATATCTAAGAGAGAATATATGCGATCCATCCATCTTTTGAAATATTCACCATTGAATACTTCAATTCGAGAGATGTCGGGAAATGGTTTCGCATATATTGGATTATTTGTTCGATTTGATATCTCGGCTCTTTGTGACTTGAGAGTTTCCATTTGTTTCATATTGTCATTCTGACTTGATGTATTACCAAGTTGATTTTGATTATCATTTATATTTTCATTTTCCATAGTTAATTGTGACTAAGAAATATAGTAAATGAATATTGATGAGAACTCTAGGACCAGGCACCCCATGACGGATAAGACCCATTAACAATTGGGCCGATTCAAATGGTAGAAACGAACCCTTGCAGCCCACTTATACACTTAACGAACAGTGGCCCGATGTTCCACGAGAGGACCGAAGATGGCTTTGGCGAAATAAAGCGTTTTCTGGTAACTGGCTCCATGGTTTGGTCAGAACGGTTACAAACCCACGTTTTCCACGCTTCGGGCCTCCACATGTTTACCACGCCTCAGGCCCGATCACGCAGACCACGCCTCCGTCCCAGCCTCGTTTTACATCGCGCGACAACAACCTCTAACAAACCTGTCAGAGGCGGTTACAGAGCGTGATCTACACACGCCACTGACTCAATAAATACAGAGTGCGACGACGGAAATAGCATGACCTTTTGGACGCGTAAGAACAAACCGTTACCCTGCCGGAGTTCTTACTGCTTTCTATTCCCTTGTCATTTTCATTAAGCCTCTGATGTATTTGTATGAATCATTTAATTAGTGAACAGGCTATGAGCGTAGATCGCTCTTAATCAAGTGATTTTCTCCCAAATTCCTGGGGTTTCCACTATAAATCACCGTGTCCATTTATTGTTTCCAATTCTAATCGTATTCCACATCAAAAACAAATCAAAACCGAGTTCGTCTGCTGACGAACCGGACGACTGTTGGTGCCCCCTAAAAAGGGACCATAACAGTTTGGCGCCGTTCGTGGGGACGATTCTCTAATCCCATTTGAGTTTTTTACCAGGGATAAGACAATCAAAGGCATGGCGACTGAAACTTCGACAAATGATAGTGATGTGCTTCCCGACAGTCTCCCAGCACCAACATTCACTTTGCAGGATTTGGAAGCTGTCGTAAGGAAGGTGGTACTAGAAATTACGTCGGAGAGAAGTGGAACATAACCACCGGCTGTTTCAAGCCATGTTCCCAAAAGCAGAGGATACGAGAGTGATCCTGACGAGCGCAACACTGATGATGAAGAAATCAGCAGGCGTGGTGTAACAACGAGGAGGCCTAGATATCGATCTACTCCTCCCCCAAGCCAGAGCTCTAACTCCTGCTCCCGGAAATGATCAGGAGCAGATGCAGCGACGAATTGATGAACTCACCAGGGAGTTGGAGAGCATGCGTGCGTTGAAGGATTGCGAACCTAATTTGGGACGCAATCCTGGTTTATTCAATAGGGCCATGGAGGCCCCAATCAGGCGAAATAAGGATGATGACTGGTGGCATAATCTGCATGCAGTTCAAACATCATCCCAGTAATCTGAAGGCGTTTCAGCCGCCTTGGGAGATTTGATGCTCTTTTTTTCTGAAGAAATCTGGGCAGCAGTCCCAGATCAGCATTATCGCAACCCCGAGGGGTTGCCGACATTTCGTGGTGACGGTGATCCGATCGATCACGTTGCCGATTTCGAGTTACGCATGGGAACGGTTCGGGCCTCAGATTCACTAAAGTGCCGCATCTTCGCGGCAGGATTACAAGGCGACGCCCGAACGTGGTTCAAAAATTTGCCCGCCCGATCTATACAGTCGTATGGCGGATTTATTCTGGTTTCTCAGCGCAATTTGTTCCAAATGTAGGACCGCCCCGAAGCAGGCAGGAACTATATCAGCTGAAATATATATCGGCAAAAATGAGTCTTCGGTCCTTCATAGAGAAATTCAATAAGACCGCCCGGGGCATCAAGCTTGAGCTCCGGGATTAGATTGATATTTTACAGCAGGTCTTGGGACCGTGCAGCCTTTCGGCTAGTTTGGTAAAGAGTCCACCATCCACCTTGGGAAAACTTCTTCAGAAAATCAACAAGTATATTAAGGTGGATGAAGCACTGGGCTAGGCTATCAAAAACCTAGCGGAAACTCTGAGCCCGCAGGTGATAATAGGGTTTCATACCCTAAGAAGCAGTCGCGAGAAGTAGCGGCTGTAAGCGAAAAAGACGTCCCCCCGAAGCAGGAGGATAACCGAGTGTATTGCGAGCTGTATCATAATCGCGATCACCCGACCCTGAAGTGCCCGCTGTTGAAAGAGACAGTAGCGGCAATGAATAAAGAAAAGCCCGACCGAAATGGTCAGAAGGGCAAGCGAGCAGAATCCCCCCGAAAGGGCCACCAAGGTGACGATCGTCACAGGCCACGGGGAAGGGATAATCAGGGACAACCCCGAAATTATAATGATCGGACGGAGGACCGACGGTCTCCTCCTCCAGAGCAAGACAGAGGCCAACACGGTCGAGAGAACTGTGGTCAGGGCCGAAGAAGAAGATGGCGGGGCCGTGGCGGCAGAACCCCGCAAAACGAGGGTGGAAGACATGAGCAGATTGCTCCTCCACTCGCTGAAACAGGTGCCCAACCTCCTCAAAATGAGGCGGCACCCCGAGAAGTAGCCGGGGATATTTATGATATCTCTGGTGGTTTGAGGATAAACTAATCGGTCCGGGACCGAAAGAGAACCGTGCGCGGAGACTCCGCTGAGAGCTCCGAATCTGTGGTGCTGGTTAAATATGATCCAGCTGAACGGTCCCCTCCCTTCGGGGAGGATATCATTTTCACCATGGCCGATCGGGAAGGGATCATCGATCCATGCGATGATCCCCTTACCATCACTGGAATCATCGGGAATCGTCGTGTCCACAAGATCTTAGTGGACACCGGAGCTTCGTGCAATCTAATGAAGCGCGAGGTCGCCGAAATGTTGGGAGCTGCTGCTCATGACCTCCCGATCGCTAATATTACTCTTTGGTCGTTCGACCAAACGAGCGTCATTCCGTGCGGGAAGATTTTATTCCCAGTCACCCTTGGAGAACCATCCAAGGACCGATCGGAGGATCTGGAATTCATTGTCGTTGAAGTCGACTTGGCTTACAACGCCATTATTGGACGGACCGGCCTTAGTAAGTTCAAGGCGGTCCCATCTACTTATCATATGACGCTCAAATTCCCCTCCATTCATGTAGTTATTTCTGTTAAAGGTGATCAGAAAGTAGCTAGGCAATGCTACATGAGCTTGTGCCGAACGTTGGCACCTATCAAAAAAGCTCGGGTGGATCTGCTGGAAGAGCTGCCGCACCCGAGGCAAGCAATGGAACCCTTAGGGTTCAAGTTGATTAACCTGGTTGAGGATGACCCAACCAGAACAACTCGCATCGGGACACACTTATCCCCTGCTTTTGAAAAAGAATTGATCCACCTGCTGAGAAGCCACGTGGATATATTCGCATGGACCCCGGACGATGTTCCGGGATTGATCGATCCGATAGTGAACATCGGATCAACACCGAGCCTGGAACGAAGCCTGTTAGGCAGAAAAGGAGACGCTACTCTCCCGAAAAATCGAGATTATCCGGGCTGAGGTGAATAAATTACTATGGTCGGGATTCATCAGGAAAATCCACGATACTGAATGGGTTGCAAACCCAGTAGTGGTCTCCAAACCAGATGAGAAATGGCGAATGTGCATCGACTTTACCGATGTTAACAAAAGCTGTGAATCGGACCCTTTCCCTTTGCCGCATATCGACCGACTGGTAGACGCTATGTCTGGTAGCACCATGATGAGTACCATGGATGCTTACTCTGGGTACCATCAGATCTTCCTTGCTGAAAAAGATCAGAAGAAGTCATCATTCATGACCGAAGATGGCGTTTACTGTTATGTGGTTATGTCATTCGGTCTCAAAAATGCTGGTGCAACACATCAAATGTTGGTCAATAGGATCTTTAGAGAATTGATCGGCCATATGATGGAAGTTTATGTTGACGATATGATTATTAAATCTATGAATGATGAAGACCACCTTTCTTATTTGTCTCGATGTTTCATAGTATGCCGAAAATATAAGCTTAAATTAAATCCAAACAAATGCTGCTTCGGGATCCGAAGTGGAAAATTTCTAGGATATTACGTTTCAGAGAATGGCATAGATGTTAACCCCGAATATGTGCATGCTATCATTGATATGCAACCTCCAAGAAACAAAATAGAGTTTCAAAGGCTTACTGGCCGACTCGCCATACTAAGCAGGTTTATTTTGAAATCCACAGACCGGGCCTTACATCTTTTCAGAGTGCTAAGAAAAGCAAGCCATCTAGATTGGACCGAAGAATGCGATCAGGCCTTCTCTGAGCTGATGACTTATTTAAGCACTCCCCCGGTGATGGTAAGTCCAACTTGTGATGAACCTTTGGGGTTGTATCTTGCTGTATCAGAAGTTGCCGTCAGCGTAGCTCCAGTAACCATCTGAGACGACATTCATAGACCTATTTATTATGTTAGTCATTCTCTGGTATCTGCTGAAACCAGATATTCCACCTTGAAGAAATTCATGCTAGCTTTGAAAAAAGCTGTATCCAAGCTGAAACATTATTTTGAAGGCCGAACGGTCTATGTTTAAACGGATCAACCTCTGAAGGTGGTCCTTAAACAGAAGGATTTGAATGAGAGATTGGCAAAATGGGCTATCAAACTCAGCTCTATGTATCTGGAATTCCTACCCTGAAGGGCGATCAAAGCTCAGGTTCTAGCCGATTTCGTGGTTGAAATGACCCGATCGGCCATATATCTTAACCAAGAGGATGATCGATGGACGATCCACGTAGATGGGTCGACCTTCGGAGGAAGAGGAGCGGGCATTACCCTGACAATGGTACAAGGTGACCTTATTCATTCCGCAGTTAAATTTTCCTTTGCTGGAACAAATAATGTGGTAGAATATGAGGCCGTATTATCAGGAATGACCTTGGCCCGAAAAATGGGAGTTAGCAGAGTGCGAATGTTCTCAGACTCGAAGTTAGTAGTAGAACAGTTCGCAGGGAGATTTGAAACTCATGACCCGATGATGAGGTTATATTGTGCCAAAGTTATGGAATTATCCAAAAAATTCAGTGAGTTTTCTCTTGACCACGTGCCACGAGAGCAAAATAATGTTGCCGACACACTCGCCAGATTGGCCTCAGGCATACTTGACATAGAGCCAAACACTATTTCGGTCCATATTCAGGACCGACCTTCGGTCGAGATATCAGTGACCGAACAGTCTATTGAAGAGATCAGGGCTCTATGCCCTGAACTCCAGGGCTTGAATATTAACACTACTGAGTCTCCGGGGGAACCCAATTGGATGGAATCCTTTATTAAATACCTCTCAAACGGCTATCTCCCTGAAGACAAGTCTGAAGCTAGAAAAATAGAAGTCCGGGCCAAGAAATTTATCTTAGTTGATGGACGCTTGTTTAAAAAGAGTTTTGAGGGCCCGTTTCTGCGCTGTTTATCCCCTATTGAGGCTGAAGCTGTCATGATTTATGTTCGTGAAGGGATATGCGGCATTCATTCAGGGGCTCGATCTTTGTACCACCGCATCATTAGAGCTGGATACTTTTGGTCAACGTTGCTTGCAGATGCCAAGAAATACACTAAACGTTGTGTCATATGTCAATACCATGCTCCTATTCCGCAATTGTTTGGGGCTCCCTTATCAGTTACCCCACTGCCTTGTCCGTTTGACAGGTGGGGGATTGATATCCTCAGACCTTTTCCTCAGTCAATAGGGCACAGAAAATTTTGTATTGTAGCGGTGGAGTATTACTCGAAATGGATTGAAGCAGAAGCAGTAGCCATTATCTCAGAGAAGGTGGTCAAACACTTCTTATGGAGAAATATCATGAGCCGCTTCGGGGTTCCCCGAGCGCTCATATCAGATAATGAGACTCTGTTTCACGGAAAGAGCATACGGGATCTATGCACCAAGTTGGGGATCATCCAACATTTCTCATCAGTAGTTCATCCCCAAACTAATGGACTTACGGAGGTATCTAACAAGGTTATTCTGAAAGAATTGAAGACCAAGTTAGAAGATTTCAGAGGTAAATGGCCTGAACACATCTAAGAGGTCTTATAGGCATACCGAACTACACCTCGCTTAACAAACCAGGAATCACCGTTCTCATTGGTGTATGGGACCGAAGCTGTTAGCCCGGTGGAGGTTGCCATCCGATCACCTCGTATATCTCAGTATGATGAGCATATGAATGGTGAAAGGAGATTATTGGACCTCGAGATGATCGAAGAAAAGAGAGATGCAATTTACGCACGGATGCGTGCTTATCAGCGAACTATGGAACGGGCCCATAACAAGCGAGTCCTCCCAAGAGAATTCTTTGAAGGCGATCTCGTCCTCAGAAGCATTAAAGTGCAGAGGAACGTTGTAAGGCTAGACAGAAATTGGGAAGGACCGTATCGAATATCAAAGAAATTGGAATCAGGTGCGTATAAACTTGAGACATTGGATGGTATAGAAGTCCCCAGAACTTGGAACGTCATGAACTTAAGGCGATATTTCTTGTGAATCTTCGATTAATATGTTTGACTCAATAAAATACATTCCTTTAAACGTAAGCAGAAAACAAGTAAGTACAAAACAAACTATTTCTAATGGAACGATGGACCGATCTTGAAGTTGGGTGACTTAGGACGAATCTGGACTTGTGACCGAAGCTTCTTGTCCGCAAGGCTCCCAAGTTGTAGTGATNGAATCGAAAACCTAGACCTAAACTCCTCAATATCTAACTCAGACATGGCTGGGTATCTCATTTTATGAGGAGCCATAGTGTATACCTTAAAGAAAGTCGGAGTGAAATGGATTGAGGGCACAGAGAGCTTGATTTTGCAGTTCTTCCTTCGCGAAAATGACGATGAGGGAAAACAATGCCCAAAACCCCGATTTAAATATTCATCTCCCAGCCAATAGTGAGCCGCCACGTAATATTGCCCCAGACAAAGGCAGTACAAGCGCACTCATCACGCCTCTTGAACTATCGAATGTGAAGAGGCGCCAATCGGGATATTAATATTTAAAGAATAACAAAGATAAAAATATAACATAAATATACGTTATTAAGTTTTAAATGCTAGTAATTTCTACACTAAGAGAAAGATCGGTCCCCTGGAGGCTCACTACCTACAGGTACGGTCCCATATTCTCACGAATGTGCAAACATCATGTGATCGGCCTTGTATCACCTCTACGATGACAATCAAGCCCGATGGGCTAGTGATGAGAACTCTAGGACCAGGCACCCCATGACGGATAAGGCTCATTAACAATTGGGCCGATTCAAATGGTAGAAACGAACCCTTGCAGCCCACTTATACACTTAACGAACAGCGGCTCGATGTTCCACGAGAGGACCGAAGATGGTCTTGACGAAATAAAGCGCTTTCTGGTAACTCGCTCCATGGTTCGGTCAGAACGGTTACAAACCCACGTTTTCCACGCTTCGGGCCTCCACACGTTTACCACGCCTCGGGCCCGATCACGCAGACCACGCCTCCATCCCAGCCTCGTTTTACATCGCGCGACAACAACCTCTAACAAACCTGTCAGAGTCGGTTACAGAGCGTGATCTACACACGCCACTGACTCTATAAATACAGAGTGCGACGACGGAAATAGCAGGACCTTTTGGATTCGTAAAAACATGCCGTTACCCTGCCAGAGTTCTTACTGCTTTCTATTCCCTTGTCATTTTTATTAAACCTCTGTTGTATTTTGTATGAATCATTTAATTAGTGAACAGGCTATGAGCGTAATTCGCTCTTAGTCAAGTGGTTTTCTCTCCAATTCCTGGGGTTTCCACTATAAATCGCCGTGTCCATTTATTGTTTCCAATTCTAATCGTATTCCACATCAAAAACAAATCAAAACCGAGTTCGTCTGCTGACGAACCGGACGACTGTTGGTACCCCCTAAAAAGGGACCATAACAAATATAATAAATAAAACTTGCTGAACAAATAATTTGCAGAATCATAAATCTTGGAAAGCAGTTAACCTTTTACTAATTTAGACGTAATTCCTCAAAGTTTTAATAATGAAAAAACCAGTAACTAATTCTTTAATAGAATTTTGTTGTCAATATAATAATTAGAAGGCTGATTAAGATTATAAATAAAATAATTGTTTTTCACATATTATAAAATTTCTAATTAACTGCAATTAACAATTTCCATTAAGTGCACTAAAATTTAATTAAAAGACTATTAATTAAATTCTCGAAAATTCAGCCAAATAATTATTATCTATTGTTTTTAGGAATTGAAAAATTCTTTTCTTTCAGAAAGAAACGATAGAACTTGGATTTAATTTCACGTAATTTGCTTGAACCAGAGAATGAGGTTGTCCTTAAGATTGTTGGAAATTCCGGATCAAACCTACAATAATAATTTGGATTAGTCTCTACTAATAATTGTAAAATAATACCAAAAAGATTTAAACTTCAAGTGAATCGAATCCAGATGAGTGTCGCTTGTGTCACGTCGTAATTGACGTTGAGCTTAAGGACAATTCCTCTGTAATCGGTGCCCTCCATGATATACAAGTAACAAGTTTCCTTGCTCAGGAACTATGATTAAAACACGATGAACTCAGAATACAAATAGGAAAAATATTAAATAAAAAGGATTGCCATTTGTTTTCCAAGTGTTTATTCCTCCTCCATTTGCCTCTATTTATAAAGACAAGTCATGAGAGATTAGAAGAGTTAGTTATCATATTCTCATCCCATTGGAATAGATAAGAGGAAAACTAAAGAATTAGTCTTTATTATATAATAATATTTATAATACAAAATTAATATAACCTTTTAAATATATATATAATAAATTATACAACACAACTAAAACCATCTATACCAATAGCAATCGATACGAACTGACACCCAATACAACTTCATTATCAGTATCAGATATAAAAGGTACACAATATATTTGTCCTA
The DNA here is from genome assembly GCA_009725065.1 of Utricularia reniformis. NCBI lineage: Eukaryota > Viridiplantae > Streptophyta > Magnoliopsida > Lamiales > Lentibulariaceae > Utricularia > Utricularia reniformis. The sequence continues at coordinate 78,897 of RWGZ01001508.1, forward strand.
TTTTAAAAATATTTCATTGTAATTTCCAATTTTGTAGTAATTAAATGTATCAATTCATGAGTTTAAATTAATGTATTCATGCCTATTCAGAATTTCGTTCACTGATATGGTTGGAATTTTTGTTTTTAAGGAACAAAATCAAGAATATTTTTTTCTTATTTTTTTGCAATACTAGTGTATATAGGCCAATATTAAAATTGATGTACTATATTGAGATTATCAACTATTAGATACTCAAATTCAATTAGTAAAAACACTTATAATTCGGTTTTAATTTTATAATATATTAAATATTTTAAGTATCCTCATACTTCAAATAGATTCGTTTATGGATAATATATCATATTATTGTTTATTTATTTTTTAATCATTTATAAACATAGAAATTCAAAATTCGATACACAAACCAGTCAAAGTCAAGCCACTTTAATTGAAGGCTGGTCATAAATTAACAGTGTGCTGTGCCAGCCTAAGATTGCTTCTTTTTCTGCACATGACCCATTTTTGAACTTTTATTATTTTCCTTTTCCTCGCTTTTGACCAAATTTTGAACAGCTCATGTTTTAATTTAATATTTGACTGTCGGAAAAAATATGTATTTATATTTTCAATATATATATATAAATACGTATGAAATTTCACACTTTGTACTTCAATTTCCAACCAATGAATTCAGGGCAATACTCTTCCTCTACATTTGAACCCATCCGTGTTCTTTTCGAAGAACGAAACACGAATTGAAATGGGGCTGACGACCGCCGCTCTCTTTCCGCGTTGGTTTCACCGGATCTTATGCATACATCTCCCGAAAGAGGAAGATCTGAACGGAGGACCTATACGGCTGATAAAATGCGACGGCGGAGTTAGATTCTACGACCGGGCGGTGAAAGTAACGGAGCTGATGGAGGAGTTCCCTAAACATATGGTCTGCCGCGCTGATAGCTTCTTCATCGGCCAAAAAACTCCGTCATTATCCGGCGACGAACTACTACAAAAGGGAGAATGTTACTTTCTCCTTCCGACCATTTTCTTCCAGTCCGCTGTCTCTTTCGTTACATTCATTCGGTGTATGCCATCGTACCCGAAACAGCTAAAGTTTGAGGTGGAGAAAACGGCTTCCGGTAACCTGAGGATAAAGTGCGCCGACGCGACGGAGCAGGGAAAAATTGAAACGTCGAGAATTTGCACTACTCCAAAGTTAAAACGGGAATACGAGCAGCTTGTGGGTTGTCGCCGGAACTGGAAGCCGAAGCTCGATACGATTGCAGAGAAGGAATCAAGAAGAAGAAAAGATTAGTGTTTGAAATTGGCATGTACAGTTAGAATAGAAATAGAAACAAATGTCATTCCCAATTCCCAGTTTTTCATCTGAATCATGAATCGTAGTTTCAGGAACTTTTTGTTTGTTTTGTGAAAAGAAAGCTTCAGGTGCATCAAATTTGAAAAGCAAATATGTTATTACAGACAGCAAAGAGACACACGAGCCTACCAAAAAGGAAAAAACAAAAGATGAAGGTGGGTGCGGTGAGCTGGAAATCACAGTTGAATGTTGGTCAAAAAGCAGATTCAGACGTCTACCAAATTAAATACAAAATTTATAGAATGACAAAATTCAATTGCATCACCTTTGCTTTTTGTTTATATTAACTTTATATTTTAATTCAAATATTACTCATATTTCTAAAATTTTATCCATATAGGAGTTCATTTTCATGTATCCAATTTGTATTCATATTCATTTAAACGTTTACGAACATGTTTGTATTAAAACAAATTTTTATTGTAGCTCGGTTTATTGTTCTGATAATTTCATATTTTTAATTTTAACGAACGAATACGAATACAAATGAGTCGAACATTGTATGTTCACGAACTATCTGCACTTGTTAATAGCACTACTGGAGAGTATGCATCAAAATTCAAACAATTTCTTAACTATTAAATTATAGAGTATGATCAATTAAAGTAGGAGTGTGCATAGATATATCATATTAGAGAAGAATATCAAATTATAAAAAACATTAATCAATTATTATAATACACATTCCCTCTTATAAATCAATGTCTTATTTGTTCAATTCAACTTATTGTTTATTTATGTTAAGGAAATGATATAATTGACTTTTTATGAAATTGTATTACAAAATGTAGAAGCATATGCCTTAATTATTAAATTTCAATACTTTCAATGACGATACTTTGCATTTTCACCTCTAACCAAATTATTAGTTTTTTAAAATTTTGAATAATTAATTCAAGTTAGAATGTCTTGTATTTAAATTAACAAGAAAGAGATTGTAAAGATAATTCAATATTCGATGGATCGGAGAGTATTCGTGTAATTCATGTACAAAAGACAAGTGAATTATATAGAAAAACTAACTCAAACGAATTACTTATGATATCTACTTATACTATCTTATTGAATATTCGATGCAATATATTTAACTTTAACAATATTACAAATTTACATTTTACTAAGTTAATTTTATTACTTCTGAGTTCTATTATTTCTTTTTACAAAGTTAAAACATACAATCAAATTTCATATGTCATCCCCACACGAAGAAGCCTATCTCGAGGTATATCCAACGTTTCATCCCCTTGTCGGAAATTCTTTCGTAAGAAATGGTACGCTTTGTTGATCATAAACTTCCGAAGAAAATTCGAATTTTGGTGCGCTACAACTTCAGTTTCTCCGATCAAGTAGAACACACCTTGTTCCATTGCTCTCTCAACAAATTCAATATCCTCCTCAATCTTTTTGTTATCAATTCCACTATAATTTACCGATTCAATGATAGAAGACGAAGAATTCCTGGCTTCCAACGATTCCTCCACATGAATCATCGTTGAATTCGACTTCGGGATCATGCTCTCCACAACGTGACCCTCGTTGTGACCTTTAGTCTCGAGCATGAAGTTCTCATGGCGAATGAAGAATTTTAGATTTTCCATGAGTTGGATCTCGAACTCATTTTGTTCCTTAACAACATCATTGTAACCATATCGGACGATGCACCTGAAAACTCGATAATCTCTTGGTTCGACATACCGAAAAAGGAATCGCTCCTCCGGCAAAACCCTACTAATGGGAATAGACTTTATGGAAACTAAAATAACGATCGAGTGAACACAAGGCACATTACTTATGAAATGAGGAAAAATCTGAGGTATCCCTTGAACAAGCTCGGAGTAAAGAAGCCCGATTCCGGGAAGCCGGTTCAAGTTGGCATTGTTCGCCAAATCCTTTACATAATCTTTGGACACCTTGTGTTTAAGTTCATACAAGTAACGTTGCCTATTAGTGTAATGCCATATTACCATGATTGTCATTAGGACTAATGAGAAAGCAAGTGGAAGGTAGCCCCCTTGAGTGAACTTGAAGAGAACCGAAGAAAAGTATGTCAATTCTATCAATACGAAAACCACGAAAAACAAAGCGATCAACCATATGTTCGTCTTCCATATTACAAGCATAATCAGAGTAACCATTGAGGTTGTTATCAGCATCACAGCAACAACCGCGATTCCTACAAGAATCGCATTATCATAAAGCTAAGGAAATTAAAGAACGTTAAAGTTAAATATCTAACATCCAATATATAATAATAAATAAGCTAGTTTAGAAGAACAGTGATATCATAATTAATAATTTGTCTAACCATGTCATTCATTTCTCATATAAACTATGTTTTAAAAAGATTATCTAACAATAAATAGTCTAGTTTATAAGAGCATGGAAATCATGAATAATAATTAATCTAGTCATCTAATTCATTTCTCATATAAAATATGTTTCTAACAGATTATCTAATCCCATTGGATCATAAATTTCAATATGTTATCGCACTTAGACGATAAAAATAGATCGACATCTAACTTTGCACTCCTAAGTCTATTGTAACAAGCCTGATACAAAGCAATGCAGTTCGAATTGATGAGGAGTGTTGAAGTTAAATTTTCTACATCGTATATGAAATAAGAATTGTTATAGTTTATAAGATAAGTGATACATTCACTAATATTTTTAAAATGATTCATTTATCTTATAGATTATATTCTCGGCCAGACTGAACTTAATTCGAACAAGTAAAAGTAGAATGTAGTATTTTACCATAAGCATTTCCGATGTGGGTTGTGGTTTTGAAGGATAAGGTGACAATAACACAAGCGATCATGAGAAAATAGTTGATTTCAGGGATGTAAACTTGGCCTTCATGATTAGGTGATGTATGAACAACTTTTACTCTTGGGAAACAACCCATTCTTAGGGATTGTGAGATTATAGCGAAAGTGCCCGATATCATTGCTTGGCTAGCTATAATTGATGCCACAACTGCTATAACGAATGTTGGCCAGTAAATTGGACCTGTATAAAAAATAATGTTTAAATAAGAGTGGAGTTGATATAGTGTAAAGAACATGTGCCTAAAGTTTATCAAATGCTTGAGACGTACCTGAAATTGATATAATACGTGTTGTTTATCTCTTAAGTTTTAAAATTTATAAACTTCAATTCAAAGTTTATTAATTGTGTTATGAACCCTAAATCTATTTTCGTATATTAAGTGTGATATATATTCTTAATCGAAACAAATCGCGAACTTACTTGGAATAGAGGCATAAAAAGTATTGCCAACTTGATCAGGGAATTTAGTTAGATAAGCTCCTTGACCGATATATGCAAGAAATATCGAAGGAAACACAATCGTTGAGAAACTCATTTGCACTGCACGTACATTGAAATGACCTAGATCAGCAAACATAGCCTCCGTTCCTGAACAAACTCGTTTTTGTCAAAAACGATTAAAAAATCGTTTTAAACATGATTAAAATCGATATTATTTTTCGAACAAACTGACCTGTGATACATAGAACAACTCCTCCTAAAGAAACCCATCCTTCTTTGCCATTTCTTAAGAAATAATCAATTATATATATCGGATTAAATGCACGTAAAACAGTTACATCATGCTTCAACCAGTTGTACAACCCGATTCCTCCGATGAAAGTGAACCACAAACCGATGGCCGGAGCAAACGCATATCCGACTTTATCGGTACCGAATCGTTGCACACAGAAGAGAATTATCAGTATTGCTACTGAAATGTAGACAGTAGAATCTGTAATGACAACACAACTATATGAATATTAATAACATAAACGATTCCGTATAATTAATAGTCGATGGAATCAAATACATAATCAAGGAAATATTCAATCCATAGAAGAAATAATGTGAATTAGCAAAATTGATGAAGAAGAATTTAAATAAATTAATAAATTTTAAATTTTTAGATATTGTTTTCTTTTGTAAATAATGTTATAGTTTTCATTATGTATTATATTGAATAAGACTATTATGTCTATTACCACAAATAATTATTTTCTATTCAATTATCGTTTTTCATCAAATACTACGTTGCTTCATCGAGAATGTGTAGTTACCTCCTTGAAGACCCTTGATTCCACTAACTGCTGACAAAACTGCAAGAATAGCAAAATAAATTATATTGTAAAAGATCGATGCTGAGTTTGTTTTTGACTTACCTGAGATACATGGTGTAAGAATACCATCTCCGATGACCATAGAAGTTCCTAATAATGCGCATAGGAATAAGAAGATTTTAGCGAAACCACTAGACTCGAGCTTCCTTTTGATCATCTGAGATCGTCCTAGTCGAGATGATGGCACCTCGAGGCTATAATTTGATAGACGTTTATCCTCTGGTTGATAATTCGGTGTAAGACTAACATTCGCATATCGACATATCTTCGAATACATCGCAAATGTTCCTCCTTGAAACACAAAGAGGGTAAAGAGTTAACTATTTCATCATTACTAAATCTAAACATTAAGACATGACCTTATTAAATTTCTAAATTCATGTCAATGTATAAAAAAGGGCTAAACCATACTATAAAATACTTGAAAATTTATTTTATTAGGGTGCTTCATCTAATATAAATCAATCTAGTTTAATCAAAGGTGAGACATTTTGCGTATTTCAACGTAACTTTGTACCATCACCATTGTCGTTAGCCCACAAGACGATTAAGACATATTTGATCATAGGTATCAAGATCAAGGTATAGATTATAAGCGACAAAACACCGAGTATATCATCTTTGTTCTTGATTCCATTCGTGAAAGTGCTCGAATAAACATACAAAGGTGATGTCCCGATGTCTCCGTAAATCACTCCGATGCTTTGAAAGGCTAGCTGCATCGTGAAAATCCAGCTTGTCTACATCCCATTAAGCTCAAACGTAAGATTTCAATGAAATAACATCTGAACTAAAAAGATTAAAGAAGAAAGTATATTATTAGGTCACCGGAGATTGCAGGTTCTGGCCGTGAGTTGATGAAAACTTTCCTGCCTCCATGTGAAGAGAGTCTACATGGCGGAGCCGCCCCCAGGACCCTTTTCTTTGGGCAGGAACCGGGTTCTGCGGGACCTTTTCATCTAAGCTTCTTTCTAGCTGATTCACCTCGCCCATTTGATCAAAACTACCTATGAAATTTGATCATAAAGAGTCTTTTTTTATAGATGGGGCAATACATTTTTTATTTTATTTTCATCAATGCACATCTTTATCATATATTTAAAATAATATTTTTTAAAATATATTATTTAGAAAAGGAGATTATTTTGTATTTTTAATTTTGTTGAGTTCAAATGCTTCTTAATTTTCAATTTATTTAGGGTTATAAGTTTCATATGTTGTTTTTTAGTGGACTATTCTCAGTTTTTTGTAATTATCGATGTTTTTAAATTAAACTCCCAATTAGTTAATCTGCTACACATTAAGAATATATATTTATTATTTACTATCAATTTAATGATAATTATTATCGACGATTATATGAAATTATTTGTAAAAAATATCATTAATTATATCATCAAATCCATTAACTTATTATGATTCACTACTCTGACTATATAATTGGCTAATTATACGAGTAACCACAAGCTGACAAAACTAATATATATAAAGTAATACAAAATTGGGATATCCATTACTTATTTTATATTTCTTTATTAATTAGTGCCTTTAATAAATGATAAATTAACAACCATTTTTGTTTTGTCAAGAAATGACAATCAGTGCATATTGCCTCATCGATAAATAATGATCCATATAAACATTTAAGTTACATATTAAGAATAAATAATCACCTAGGAGTCTAGACTATAATTATAAAAATATATTATGAATAAATTAATTAATAGGCAGAAGACTAAATGAAATTTTTATTTTTTAATCCCCCTTTCTTTTTAGTATTCCCAGTTGGTGATTTATGTATATTATTACTTTTATAGGAATATGCCAATTTGATTCATATTTCCTGTCAGATATTTTCGTTATTATTATTTATAAATTATTTTTTAATACTGAATTTACTTTTGAACATATATTTTTATAAAAGTAGCAAAAAATGGAACACTAATACAATGTATAATCACACAATTTAAAACCCCATATCTCTAATTTATAGATTAATAGGTTAAATTCACTAAGAACTTAAGCAAATGGTATTAATATTTGGAAAGTGTCAAAGTTATGATATAAATTTTGAAAATTATATAAGTAACACTTCAAATTGTTATAATTATATATTTGCCTAATGGGTCTACACGTACTAGTCATTAGGTTGACATGGTGAATTTTTGTTTTATTGGTTTTTAGATTTCAAATTGTTTTTTTGTAAAATACCAACTTATTAACGTGTTGAGTCACAATTCTAACCCATTGGATCAGTCGGCTCATGGGTAAAAAATACATAACCCAGTTTGTATTGTAACCTGTTGGACCGAACACTTGTCGATATTTATTTATCATTAATATAATTGTTTATATTTGATCATCTTAAACAAATATATCCAAAACTTATGACCAAACTTGTAAATTTCAAAAATCAAAAGTTAAATTGTCAAAAAATATCACAAAAAAGAGATGAAAAACAGTTGTTGTGAATGTTAAATACATGATGTCTAAATTATTGGGGTTACTATTACAATATTTTAAATTTAAAGATCATTTTCAAAATTTTATCATATGTACATTGACCTTATTTATTTTATCATATATGTATAGAAGTGGTAATGGAATGTGACGTCCAATATGCATCTGATCCGTATATGTACGTTCAAAGCATGCAAATGGTTCAAATAAAAACGATTACAATCATAAGTCATTGTTCTTTATTACTTCGTTGATCCCCCCAAACAACCATTATTCGAACCGAACAAATAGAACTATCTATATTCATATTCGTTCATATTTTTATGTGAACATTGTTCATATGCGTTTGTATTTTATTCGAACGAAAATTCATTTTCAAACATTGTTGAAATTCATATATTAAAGTTTATGTTCGTTATAATAACTTGTTTGAATGTCTTTTCAATTTTTTTCAGATTTAATACTAAAATGCAATATAATTTTTAGGTTAAATATTGAAAAAATTAAAAAATATATATAATTTGAGAAAATAACACAAAACATTATACTGCATATAATTTAATAAAAATACAAATATATTGAAGACATAATGTAAAATATAATAATAATTAATAATATATGTATATTAATTATACTTAAAATAAATATTTATCACAAATTATTTATGTTCATTGAAATTATAATTGAATATTAAAAAATGTTCAAACAAAATTCATAATTTTATTCGAACGGAACATGATCTCATTTGAACTGAACATATTTTGAGTACGAATTTTTCAGATAGCATAAGAACCAATCTCTCAAATTTATAAATTTTATTATCAACTAGATTCACATTTAATAAAATAACTTAGGTTAATTTATTTATTGTATCCTATCATTGACTTCAATGCAATTGGGGCACCAAAAGTGATTTATGGTAGTAAAGTCAGATTGTAATAATGATGTACCTAGCCTTAGAAACAAAAGTAGCAAAGTCAGATTTTAATTACTAATTATGCACAATTAGTGAATTTATTAATTACTATTTATCTGGTCCCAATAATCAGACAAAAACTCAAAAAATTATTAGTGGTGAAGTGCATTTTTAAATTTAATACTTTATATTTTTTAGATATATTAATATCACCAGATAATAACAACACAAACTGAACTCGATAACCCTTAATTTTATAATTACGTGGCAAGAAAAAAATACTAAATTTAGGTATCTGTTAATATATAATAATTCATATTCATGAAAATGAAGGGGATTAGAACTTGAGATAGAGAATAGGGTTAGAATTTCGTCAACGACCAATTGCTTGAGGTGTTAATTAATGAGCAGGATGTAGATTTGATCTTCATAATTTCATGGTTTTTACAATTTTGTTCTCAAAGTTTATAATTGTGGTAATTTTAATTCCTAAAGTATGAAGATGTAAAATTGATTTTCATACTTTCTAAGTTAATTTTTGGTAAAAACAATTCACAAAATTTAGTAATATAATTTATCTATAAAGGTTTAATTTTGACAAATAATGTATTCAGCCAAAATTAAATTTCGAGAACTGATTTTACCAATTTGGGTTTAGAAATTTTGTATTTCTCGAATTTTCAACACCGTTTATGAATACCCACAATTTAATATTCAAGATTTTTCATCTAATTTTAGGTGACTATCTTGACAATTTATGTAATAGATTTGATATTCTCAAAATTACATAGTCATAGTCAAATACAAACTATTAATAGGTTTAAAATGTAAATCGACGTTAGATAACTCTGAACGGTTTTGGATTTTCGATGGCCAAATATGATAATATAAAAACTTTAAGGATATAATATTTGCAATTTGTAAAGTGTAGATCTATATGAATAGTTGTGTGTTAGGATGTATTTTTAAAATTAAGTTTAGAAATCAAGTAAGATAAGTTATTGGTTCAGATTGAGTTGATTTGAACTACGATTCGAATATTACGAAACATAAAATATTTAATAATTTAACTATTATAATAAATTAATAAATCAAACTAAGTATTAAAAAATATTTGGAAAATTAAAAATATGACACTGCTCTAAAATAAAAGTACCAAAATGTAACCGTGTTGTATTTCCTTTCCTTTCATTTTTTTTGTTTTTATCATAAATCTAAATAATAACTATCATCGTAACTAATTTAAGACAAAATCATGTTTAATTTAACACAATTTATCTCATTACAACTCGTCTTTATAGCGATAGTACAAAACAAAGCCTTAATTCTTTGCCTCAAAGTTCATTTAATCTTAAACGTTTCCTAGAAAGTAGAATGTGGTCATAAAGTTTAAAAAATTATCTACCTAAGTCTTTGTGTAACGGCAGATAAAGCGTATGGAAATACGGTCTTGTCCGCTCCTCTCTCCGTCACGTGGACGCTCATGGTTATATGGGCGCCCATACTTCCACGGAAAAATATTTTCCACGGAGAAGGGTTTGGACACACTTTTGTCCGTGGAAATACTATTCATCTGTTTTTTTATTTTTAAATTTATTTAAAATATAACTTTTAATAATTTAATAATAAATATATTAATATAAATATTTATAATTTTATTTTGATAATATAAATATGTAATTTTAGGTCACATTAGACCATTTCGAAATCGAAAATTTAAAATGAGTACGAAGCAATAAAATATAATCATACAACGATATAATTTTTAAAAAAATAATATTTTATCATCGAGAACATCGAAATTTAAAATATTAAAATTAAAACGTAATATATATTGATAAATTAAATAATAAATAAATAAATATGATGAGATAAAAAGATAAAATTATATTTGGAGAGATAATGTGGATGAAAGAGAAATTAAAAATGATGTGGAAGAATGAGAATTTTTAGAAGTGTAAAGAAAATATGATGTGAACGTGAGAAAATGATGATGTGTAAAGAAATTTATATAGTGTAAATAGTTTTGGAAGCGGACAAGGTTACAAGTACCCTAATGTTTCATTGAGTGAACTAGAAATTGCGATGCAAAATATAGTCTTCCAGTTTATAATTACAAACAAAACAAAACATAACATAACACACAATTTTAATCCTCATAATTTCATGATTATTACCAACTTGATCCCTTCACTTTTATGAAAACGGGATGTATGATCCTAACGTATTCAAATTTTTGGTATTTATACCCTCGATAGAAATCAAATTTTGAAAATCGATTTTGACATTTTTAAGATCTAATTTAAAAATGTTGAGAATTTATGGGTAAATTTAAAAAACTAAATATAAAATTACAAATCATTGGAACAAAATTTACCAAAAGTATGAAATCATAGTTTTAGGGACTAAAAGCCAAAACCAAACAAGTGCAATGTGTGTTATTACTTATTAGTAAGAATCACAAATTGATAACCAGTGAAGTCCAAGCTAGACAAATGCTAAAATTCGAAATACGCACATTCAAAAGTGTGTTCTCTTCATACCCTTTTGAAAGCTATAAAATGAAACTAAGAACCATAAGAGAGAAACGCAGCACTTGAAATTGAAGAGAAATCAAACACAAACAACAACAATAGTGATGATATCCAAATTGTTAAATAAAAACATTCATATCCATAACTAACAAAAGATAACAGGGAACAAACTTGATTTCATGGGGGTTCACAGATTCAAGCAAATTAGTCTCCCTTTCTCCTGAATGAACACCCCTCAGTGAGTCTAGCCCGCCCACCTGTGGGTTGGCACAGCACAGTTTGACAGTTTCCGCATTTCACAACACTCTGAGAATGGCTGAAAACAGTTGTTCTACATGCAACAACAAATGATATCACTACAATATATATACAAAGTTAATCAAGAGAATAAAATATTTACATATTAAAGCACCCTTGGCACTTGACATCCTGCAATGAAATAAAAAAGAAGTTAAAAAGGGACTCGAGAAATCAAAATCGCAACATTATAAAAGAAGTTCATAGCGGGAGAGGAAATTACCATGAAGAATGAATTTGGAGATTGAATCAGACGCTTCAGTTTATGCTTCCTCTTCTCAAGCTCCGCCGGAGGGTTGAGCAAATCGATATCGTTGGGGAGCACCTATAAATCAACAGATCAATGAAACAGACAAAGAAATAGAACAAATAAAGCAATAATTTGATGAGAAAAACAAGAATTTTACCATCTTTGATCCAGAAACCAGGCGAATACCAGACTACTGCAGATTTTCTTAGAGATGCGGCAAGAAAACCTAGGGTTTGTATAAGTTCAAAACTAGATATTTTTCCGATTTATACCCCTGATTAATCTATTTGGGCTAATATTTTTGGGCCTTTTGTGTGGTTTGATGGCCTCATTGGTCTAACCAGTAATCTATAATACGAAAATTTTAATATATTCCATTGACAATTTTAATAAATAATATAATTTTTTAAAAATATATATTAGGTTCAGTTCGTACTAATTTCACAGAAATTTATTTTAATTTAGTTTTTTTGAAATAATCTTAATTAAAATCATTTTATTTATTAAATCAGTAAATGATTAATAAAAGCAGGAAATATTTTTCGTTGTTTTCATTTTTAGGGTATCTGGTCTATA
>RWGZ01001509.1:0-43652 GCA_009725065.1 Utricularia reniformis
TCTCATGTATCTTTAACGTGCAAATATAACCATACATAATTTCTTTCGTCATGTAGATACTAGCGACGATGAGTCTAATTTAGATAAATCTAATTTTATACAGAATATTATTCTTGTTCTGCAATTCAATTTATCAATTACAGAACACTCAATACATTCTTGATTTATAATCACATTCTAAAAAAACATTCTCAAACTGCATTCTAGTTTTCAAAACGCATGTAGAACATAGTCTAAATCGGTGTATTTAATGTATAATTTTTTAAATAAAAATAAATTAAGAACTTGGAACATTATTTCATTTAATATATATATACTATTTATATTATATAAAAATAATATTAAATATTAAATATTAAATGTAGACACCATGGAAAACGTGTAATAATTATTAATGGATGGAATAAATAAGTATTTTAGTTGTATGATAAATGAATGATGGAAAATAGGAAATATTAAAAGCTGGGCCCTTGGGGTGATGCTAGGTATGTTAAAGGAACTCTTCTCTTCTTACACCGAATTCGACTCGAACTCTTTTGATATATGGATTCTCCACGAATATTTAGTGGACATTATTTATTATTATTATTATATTAAAATTTATTATTATTTATTTTGAAATATTCATGATTTAAATTTATTATTTATCTATATTAATATAGTTTTGTCAATGATTAAAAAACTAATGATATATCGGTAATATTAGGATATACTATAGTCTATTCCAACTATCTCTGTATTTTACCAGCTTTAAAATTGATTCTGTGTATTTGTCGTCTTAATTTATTATTTTGTATAATGTGATTATATAAAATCATAACTTCATTTATTGTTAATTAAATTATGTTAAACAAATACATCTTTTTTGTCAAAGTACCAAGGTCGGATGCAACTTCGATACAATTCTACTCGAACGCGACTCTGACATGTATTGCGACAATGTTGATAAAATTATGTTTTATATTTCTATTTATATTTGACTATATATTGTAATTATGTTTGATAATTTTAATATATAAAAATTTATAGGTAATCTGCAAATTTTCATACTTCAATATGATTTCGATGAAATGAGTGTTGAATACTTAAATTTTATATTTTAATTAAAAATAATTGATAATATTAACGAATCAAATTCTTTTAACAAATTCGAGTCCACGAATCCTAAGGGTATTTCCCGTTTAATATAGTTACTGCCCTGCCCTGGACAGCTAGGATAATAGTTGGAGTTGGGACAATAATGATGCTAGATAGGCTCAAACATTGATCGATCTATATATGTTATTTTATCAGTATAAACTTTTGGAGTGGGAGAGAGATTGTGGAGTTATTTTAAAGGGTTAGCATAATGATTAATTAAAATGTTATTGAAATTTTTTTTGAATGATTAAAATAACCATAGATGTTTAGATATCAATTCATTTTTTAACATTGATCAACGTTTTGATTTGACTATTTCATAGTCTTGTTATTTAAATATTACATGATACCGATATATAATAATTTTTCCCTAAGTTTGTGGTGGGGATGGTAAAAAATAAGACCCCAACCGATTTAATGTGGGTGTGTGACAAAGCAACTGAGATACGCTTGAATTTTGGATATGACGAAACTCAGACCTCGATTAATATTTGAATAAATAAATAATATTTTTTCAATAAAAATATTCAAAATACACATAATTAGGGTTTGTATTTGATCTTACATAATCACTCCAAGTTTGAAAATTATTTGGTATGTAAAATCACTCCAGTTTTGGAAAAAGAATTGCTAATGATATTTTGAATATTCATGTTTACTGTTTACACGCTGCATCTAAGTCAACTCTTAGAACAAGTGGTAACATTGTTAGTAATTGCAATAGACTCTACAAAGAAACTGGAAGCTTTGATATGTAGTTGTATTGGTTGTAGAATGAGGTTAATGGTATGTTGTTATTATTTATTATAATATTTTAATTTTATAGTATAACTTATGGATGTCAATGTGGCGGATATGAGGTAGTTACACCATTAATCGCTACCCGTCTCGTTTAACATACCGTTTAACCGTTTCTCGCTCCGCCCCACCATATCCTCTTCATAACCCGCACACTATCCGCCCGATCAAAACCAATGGTTAACCGTTGGTTTAAAATTTTTTTTTTATAATTTATTAATGCAAAAAATTAATATAATAATAGTTAAATATATTTCATACAAAACACAAATTAATTATTTTATAATCATAATTTTTAATATTTTTATTGAAATAATTTAAAAATATTAATATCAAATTAAATTTTTTTTACATATTTAATTTTTATATTGGATAATATTATATATTTTTTTGAAATATTAATACATTAGAAAAATAAGGAATTAACATTTTCAAAATTGATAAAATATAAATTTATCAAACAACATGCATATCCTTAATGAAAATTATTCAATATTATATATAAAACTTGAGAAAATTTAAAATATATATTTTTTCTATCTAATGTAGTTTTATAAGTATATATAATTAAATATAAACGATTAATTAATTTTGTACGCGGATAACCATTAGGGTAGCGAGACAGATATATGTTAAATCACTATTTGTCCCGTTTAAGGCGGGTAAGTAATTTTAGAATCCGTGGCACATCCATAACCGTTTAACTATCTAAATACGCTATAAACATGACGATTATCCGGTAGGTAGCATGACAGATAACCTAAATTGTAACCCTCTAGTATAACTATTGTTTTCACATTTTATCAATTAAGTGCTTGTTGAAAATAAGCGGAAGAATGAAGGAAAAAGTATTGCGCAAAGGTTAATTCTTATTTCTCATACGGAGAGTATAAATAGGCAAATACAAAGCTATTTAACGGAGATTACATAATTGATAATTAAGAGTCCTTGATTTTGTAGTTCCTTAATTGAGTGTTCTAATCAAGAATGTTTCCATATTCTTATCAATCATAAATAGATACATAATATTTAACACCACCCTTCAAGCTGGAAGGTGTGTAGAATCATACATGCCAAGCTTGATCATAAAGTCATGGAATGCCACTGATAGTAGTGCCTTCATAAAGAAATCTGCAATTTGTAACTTCGATGGAATAAATTTAGGAGTAATAAGTCCAGATTTGTAACAGTCACGAACAACATGACAATCGATCTCTATATGTTTGATCCGTTCGTGGAACACCGGGTTTTGAGTCATGTTAATTGCAGTATTGTTGTCACAATATAAAGCAATGTGATCTTTAATGTTGATTCTGAATTCACCCAAAAGGTATTTGATCCAACGGAGTTCATTCACGGTAGTTGTCATGCTTCTATATTCGGCTTCGGTCGAGGATTTAGAGACTGTTGTTTGTTTGTTAGTCTTCCATGAGATTAAACATGATCCAAGGTATATAGCATATCCGGTTGTGGATCTTCTAGTGATTGGGCAAGATCCCCAATCAGAATCACAGTACGCGGTCAAGCGAAGAGGAGTTCCACTAGGATAGAAAATACATTTATTTGATGTATATTTCAAGTATCTAACTACTTGAAGAGCAGCCTCCCAGTGAGTTTGAGAGGTTCATGCATATGTTGACTTAAGAGTTGAACAATGTAGGATAAATCAGGGCGTGTGAAACTGAGGTAGAGCATGTGCCCAATTAAACGTCGATATCTCTCTACATCTTCCAGAATTGGACATGGATCACTTTTAAACTGAAAGCCACCATTAAGAGGAATAATAGATGGCTTAGCATTAGCCATCCCCGTGTCTTCGAGTATATCGAGGATGAACTTGTGTTGGTTGATGAAGATCCCATCGTTAGTCCAAGATATCTCAAATCTCAAATAATAATTTGCCTCTCCCATGTCTTTGATAGTAAAGCTGGAATGTAGCTCATTTTTTACTTCTTCAATTCCATCTAGTGATATCCATGTAATAAGCAAATCATCTACATACACAAGTACAAGGATTATGTTAGTTTCATCTCGTTTAATAAATAAACATGGAATGATTGAACCAAATTGAGAGAATTAAGCTTCCTCGTTAACTCCAAATTCCATTGTCGAGATAATTGCTTAAGTCCATAGATCAATCGATTAAGCTTGCATACAAGTCCAGCCCCGCATTATACCCCTCCGGTGGTTTCATATATATTTCTTCATCAAGAAACCCGTGGAGAAATGCATTATTAATATCAATTTGATGAATTGGCCAAGAGCATGATGCAGCGAGAGCAAGAACCAGTCGGATTGTCACTACCTTTGCCACCGGGGAAAAACGTTCATGATAATCCATACCTTCATGTTGTGTATATCATTTCGCCACAAATCGGGCTTTGTGTCTATCAATAGTCCCATATGGATGAAGTTTTAGTTTTTAGATCTATTTGTTCCCAATTGTGTGCTTTCCTTTTGGGAGAGGTGTCAAAGTCCGTGTCTTATTTTGTTCAAGGACTCCAATTTCATCCTCCATTACCGATATCCAATTAGAGGATTTACTTGCCTCGGCAAAATTACATGGTTCTCTTGGGAGAGACACTTGAGCCACTGTATGAAGAATGTGGTTTGATTGAGGAAGATTGGTGTAATCTTTAAACCAAGTTGGTGCAGTTTTGATTCTAGTGCTTCGTCGGATAGGAAGTTCAAGAGATAAGTTTTCATGTTCAATGGTTGATTCATCGTTGCCTGAAGAATGATTTTTTATTTCAATGATGGGAGAGGGTGTGATTCAGTTGCTGTCATCGGTGGATTATGTGGTGAATTATGAATGTGAGAACTCTCAATAGGAAGCTTAGAAGAATGAATTGGGCCTGGAGAGGAAAGGTCAGATAGGTCTAGCAATGGAAAAATGTCATCGATAAAGTCTTGGGGTGTTGAGCTAATGGAATGATGGAAGCGATATGGGAAAACATTTTCGTAAAAAATGACATCTCGGGGCACAATGTTGGGGTCAAAAATTTTGTTCTCTTTCTTTCCGGGGGGGAGTCCAACGAAAATTCCCTTATGAGATCGAGAAGTGAATTTATCTTTGGATTTAGAGGTGTTGTTGTAGTAGCAAAGGCATCCAAAAGGCTTCAATACATTGTAATATGGAAATTTGCCAAAGAGTCTTTTGTATGGGGTTTGTCAAGATATAACGGACGAAGGGATTTTGTTTATGTGGTATGTTGCCATAAGAATAGCTTCCCCCCAAAGTGTGATTGGTAACCGAGATTGGAACATCAACGCCCAGGCCAATTCAAGAATGTGTCTATGTTTCCGTTCTACCCTCCGATTTTGTTGTGGGGTTTGCGAACATGAAGTTTTGTGTAAGATTATATGTTCATTGAGTAATGTTTTTAAAGGAAGATTAAGAAATTCTCCGCCATTGCCGGAACGAATGGTTTTGACAGTGGCTTGAAATTGAGTGTGAACCATAGAAAGAAAATATTTAACAATGTCAAAGACTTGAGATTTGGTATGGATCAAAAAGTCCAAGTGGATCGAGAGTAGTCATCCACTATAGTGAAAAAATATTTCCTTCCTGTGAGGGTTTGAGTATTATAGGATCCTCAAACATCCATATGAATGGGATCAAAAGGTTTGGATGCTATATTTATACTTTGCTGAAATGTCAATTTACTTTGTTTGGCTTAGTGACATATATCGCATAGGGCTAAAAGATGTTTGTCATTCTTATCGAGGAGTTTTAATCTTCGTAAAATGTCAAAGGGGACATGTCCTAGACGTATATGCCATAGAATAGCTGGATGCATGGATTCAAAAAAGGAAACTTTGCATACTTTATTAGAAGAAAAAATAGCAGATTTATTGGAACATAAAGACCATGTTGGAGAATGCTGAAAATTTAAGGAATTTAAAACATAAAGACCATGTTGGAGATCATCAACCGCCAGAATGATTTCATCTTTGTGGTCCTGGAGAATGCAATTTTTAGAAGAGAAACAAGCAACGATGTTAATGTCATTGACAAGTTTACTAATGGACAAAAGATTATGACTAAAAGTAGATAAGAAAAGCACATCCTTAAGAGTGAGAAATTTGTTTATGATGACACTCTCTTTTAAGGTAACAGTAGAAGAGGATATGTTAGGAAGAACGGTTACGAGGTTAGAAATGGAGGAAAGCTTCGAAAAAAAAGATAGATTCCCACATATATGAGTGGTGGCTCCCGTGTCTATAACCCAAGAGGATTTTAATTATACCGAGGGATGTAAATTTGTAAGTGTAGGAGTTGTACCTGCAAATTCAATCATGTTGATTTGGTGCATTTCTGTTTCTGAGAATAAATTTGCAATAGTAGTAAAATTTGTTTGATTCTTGGTTGCTCTTCTTTTTAATTGTTTATCCCACATGCCTTCCCATGCCAACCCATATTTTTCTTTGAACCAATTTGGAACTCCATAGATGAAAAAGCATGTGTCTTGCAAATGACCATCAAGATTACATACTGTGCATGTTTTTTTTTCTTTCATCCGTGCCCTTGTTGGTTTTGTAAAATTATGTGACTTGCTTCTAGGGATCCCGGATGAGAGAGGAGTTGGTGTGGCAGTGTTGCCATTGAAAAATGTTGGTTTATTCAGTGTTTCCTTCCTGGCCGTCATTTCCGAATGGTATTCTTTGTTTAGAACAGTTTCTTTGATTTTATTCTGCTGCTCTACATTTAGAACCATGGCAAATGCTTCATTTGCATCTGGCATAGGTTTCATGACAAGGATCTGGTTCCTTATAATGTCATATTCTGCATTAAGTCCCATGAGAAATTGCAGTAATTGATTAAAACCATACATCTTGACTGTTGGTTGTTGTCTCCCACACTTGCAAATTGTAGTTGGTAGTTCTGTCCCGCAATCACAAGAAAGTGTTGGGCATACATCAGATAAATCTTGCCACAATGAACATAAACGTGAGTGATATTCTTGGATAGTCATGGACCCTTGTGTGAGATTAATCAATTTTCGTTGTACTTCAAAGAACAGAGCTTCAGTATTCTGCCCATATCTATGTTCTAGACTATTCCAAATTTCTTGAGAAGACTTGGCGCAGTTATAAGCTTCTACCATATCCTTTGAGATTGAATTCAGAAATCAAGATAAGACCATGAAATCGACTTTTTGCCATTGTTCGAAATTCAGGTCTATCTCTATTGGTTTTGGAAATCCTCCAGTGATAAAACCCAATTTCTTCTTGGATCTGAGAGCAATTCGTGCCGATCTTTTCCAAGAGTGGTAATTCTTACTGGTTAGAGGGAAAGAAACCAAAGGGAGGTGGGGTTGGTCTACGCCTGTGAGAAAAAGGGCATGATCAATGATATTAGAGTCATTCTTGATGACACAATTCTTGGGATTTTTTGACGTATTAGTATCGTCATCACCCATTGTTGTTTCGGTCCTAGAACCGTTGCTCCGATACCATGTTGAAAATAAGCGGTAGAATGAAGGAAAAAGTATTGCGCAAAAGTTAATTCTTATTTCTCATATGGATAGTATAAATAGGCAAATACAAAGCTATTTAAGGGAGATTACAGAATTGATAATTAAGAGTACTTGATTTTGTAGTTCCTTAATTGAGTACTCTAATCAAGAATGTTTCCATATTCTTATCAATCATAGATAGATACATAATATTTAATAGTACTTGTTCAATTAAAGAGTGATAATATTTTGGATGGATAAATTTGTGGGAACCAAGATACGACCAGTTAAATAAAAATAATTTATCTTTTGATTTTTAAGATATTATTTTTATGAATTTTGAGATAATGGTAATTACTTATCATTTGTTTAATATGATTGATAATTATTTTTGTTAATTTATATAGATTAATAATAAATGTTTATTGGACAAAACAACTTTCTTATTTTTTATACTATAATATAAAAAAACATGTTGATAGTCCGGATCCACAGTCTAACCCTTGAGTGGTGTATGATGTATAATTTGAGATCCACAGGTAGAATATGTGGTAAGTCTGGAGAAATGTAAATGATTTTAGGTCTAATTGGGGGAAAATGGTTTATAGGTGAGTAGTTTTCAATTCTTTCATAAACTAACAACCTGAACTAACTGTGTTGTCCATCTTGATTAAGCGGAGATCATGATTTGGCGATGCCATATTTGGGTACTCTGCAATGGATTCGAAAACTCAATCTCACTGTGGACCAAGAGTGTAGGCCTGGAATGTTAAACGCCAAGTTGCGGACAAATAAAAAAAAACAAACTAAAGTAAATACCTTGTCTGTAATGTGTATAATGTTACGATTTGTTATGTAGGTACACTATGACTTACAAGAAATATCACACTCTCCTTACCTTTGCCACGGTTAAGGTTAATTTCACCTTTTTCAACCATTTATGATAACTTGAACTTCAACGTTCTGTGTGTGTGTTTAAAGGGTGGAGGCCATACGCCCCAGAATGCTTCAGAGATGGCTTTCTATGTTCCTGCTATAGTATATCAACAAGCAAGAGAAATGGTTCCTTTTTTCATTGGTATGTGCATCTCTTTGATTCTAACTGTACAAGAATACATCAAAATGCCTAAACTAGAACCATTGGTGTTGAAACATTGGATCAAAGGTGGATTGGAGAGATAAGGCCCAATGGAAGTTAAAGAATGTAATCAAACAAGTGATAATGTGGATTTGAGAAAAAAATGTATCCAACTCAAGAAACTCACCACAAATATGATGGGTGCAAATCAAGATATTAGGAATTAGTTTGATTTTTTTTATTCTATTACATCTATAAATTCATTTCTATGTATTATGTTTAGTTTATCTTCAAAATATTGATGCTGCCTCTTCTCTTGGTGATTCACATTTTTAGTACCATCAAATAATTGTTTCTGTCTATAATAATTACCCTATTTAGTTTGACTCAACCACTATCATTTGCACCGTCCAGGCCTACAAATTACTGTTGGGTAATCGTCAAAATGGTTGTGGATGGACTCTTATCTCATGAGTGTTCCATACTCATTAATGTGAGCCACAACAAGAAGGTGTCTGGCAAATGACAATTGGCGTAGAGAGTTGATGACGGACTGTCTGATTAGAATCAGCATTTTAATTGAGGATCGGTACCAGGTTCCAGTTTTTAGAGCCATAAAACTTCGGTGATTGTCGATCAATCGAATGGGGTGCACTGAGTGGGGTCGACTAAGAAGTAGTGGGCTTTAACCCTAAAGACACCTACAACCATTATATAATGGGTGTCAGTCGTTTTAATGCGGCATCATCATCTCAGAATTATCAGAGAATAGCATAGGAGCATTGGAGCAGTTCTGGGTTTAGAACATTCTGTCTGTTACTTTGATTTAAGTTGCACAAGAACTCGATAGTTCTTGTGAATGTAATCTTTGTGTTATTTTTGTGATTGTAGATTGATCAGGAGGTAGTCCATGGTTTTCTCCCGATACTCGGGTTCCACATAAAATTTTCTGTATTTTTTTTCCCATTCCGCATCTAGGTTTTGCTAAGTTTAATCGATGAAACGAATCGTAAAATTCATTATAAGTTAACAATTATAATAGATAACAATTCATGAGCACGCGAATTAGATTGTTTCTGCTATCTCACCAACGTTATAAAAATCTTCTCATTCATTTTCATTGCACTGACGTGAATCATGACTTTGGTTCTTCTGTATTTCACTTTCCTTTTAACAGTAGCTTCTTCCCAGAAGATCGTCCGGACACTTCCTGGTTACCCAGGAACTCTGCCTTTCAAACTCGAAACTGGGTAGTTAGCGTGGTGTCAATCATCTCTTCCTCGCTTTTCGGTATTTGGTTTGTTATGTCGTTTGGGTGCTGCAGGTACATAAGCGTGGGAGAAAATGAAGATATTAAGCTATTTTATTACTTCGTTGAGTCCCAGGGAAACCCACGGCTCGATCCGCTGTTTCTATGGCACAGCGGGGGCCCCGGTTGCTCGGCTTTCTCCGGCCTCATCTACGAAATAGGTTCCTCAGTCTTTGTTACCCGTGAATAATAATATATGGATTGAAGAAACGACTGGAAGATTGATTATTATACCTTGTATGCAAACCAACTTTTTTGTAGGTCCCTTGATTTTTGACTTGGAGAATTTTGATGGAAGCTTGCCCTCACTTATCCTCAGAAAATATGATTGGACAAAGGTTAAACAACTTAATTAATGCCTTTTGTTTTGTTTTGTTTTGTTTTGTTTTGTTTTGTTTTTTATTAAATTGTTTCACGGGTTTTGCAGCTTGTGAACATCATATTCATTGACTCCCCAGCTGGAACTGGATTCTCTTACGACAACACAACCAAGGGTTACCATTCTTCTGACACTGAGAATGCTAAAGTTAATTATGAGTTCTTGAGGAAGGTATGTGTCTTGTAGTATTGATTGCTAGTTGCTACAATAAATAAATTCCACTACTTACTACTTCAAAGATGTCATATTTATTGTTGCCAATCACGATGTCAGTGCGGTTTTCTAGTAATCGATATATACGTTTTTTTATTGCTCCAGTGGTTGCTGATTCACCCTAGTTTCGCTAATAATCGTCTCTATATTGCCGGTGATTCATATGGAGGCAAAATTGCTGTCTTGGTTGCCTATGAAGTTGCAAAAGGTGGTGCTTTTAATATGGTTTTTTTTTGTGTTGCTACTTTCAGCAGGGTTTTTTTACTGTGGAAGAGTTTGCATGTGTTATTTTCAGGTATTATACAAAGACACCAGCCTCATTTGGCTTTGAAGGTAAATGATCAACCAACTTATATGTAGACAAGATATCATCTAGTGAGGGGGGGGCATACTGCTTTGATCTCAGCTCGTATTCACAGGGATACATCATTGGAAACTCACGTAACGATGAACGATCTGACTGCAACGGAAGAGTCTCATATGCTCATCAGATGGCACTCTTATCAGATGAGCATTATGAGGTGTTGTTCCATTCAGTAATCGTAACGTGTACTTATTTGTGAACATGTTTTGTTATTCTGTCATTTTCAGCTGGCAAAAGGAGCTTGCAATGGAGAATACTTTCATCCGGATGCTAGCAATGGTACCTGCATTCAAGCAATTCGTAATATTCAGAAGGTGGATTTGCTTGTCTCATAAAAACCATACACTAGTCATATGTTTATATATTTGCAGTGCATGAGTCCGATAAATATAGCGCATATATTGGAACCTAATTGCAATTTTGCAACTCCAAGACCTATCAACAAATTAGGAGTGACTCAAAACTGCAGGCCTTACTTAGAAATTGACCCTCCTGTCAACCTCATTGTCATGCCCAAAGGAGCAAGACATTGGTGCAGGGTAAGAATGAATAGAAAACAACATATAACTTCATTTCATACATCCTGACTTTTTTATGCTTGCAGAATCAAAACTACGTGACCTCGTATGTCTGGGCAAATGATCCATCGGTTCGAGAAGCTCTTGGTGTTAGAAATGTATCTTCCAAAACATCTCCTTTCTTTTTGTTGTTTCTTAATGTTGATGGTAATCCAGGATACGGTAAATTACTGGCAAAGGTGCCATCGAGACTTGTCTGAAGCACATGGTGAGGATGTAAAAAGTCTGAACAGAATGAACAGTTTCCTTATCGATCAAGGTTATGAGTCCTTGGTTTATAGGTGAGGAGTAGTCATTCCCAGATTCGCTTTACGGCAACCAATAACTGCTTTCTTTCTTCAGTGGAGATCATGATTTGGCGATGCCCTTTACGAGCACTCTTCAATGGATTCGACAACTCAATCTCAGTCTCAGCGAGGAATGGCGGCCTTGGAACGTCAACGGCCAAGTCGCAGGGCAAGTTCTCTTCAACTATCAATCAAAATACAGGCAAGTTAATGACATAATGCAATGCAATGCAGGTACACTACGACATTCAAGAAGGGTGAAACTCTGCTCACATTTGCCACCATTAAGGTTAGATATTAACACCATAGAGATCCATCACTCTTTTTTCTACCAATCCTCATCTATCCTTTATAGGGTGCTGGGCATACGGCGCCGGAGTACAAGCCGGAGGAGTGTATCAAATTTCATTAAAAACTCATTAAAAACTCAAATTTTATGATTACGTTGATCATCTATCAATCGTGATTTGAATTGTTGGGGTATTAGGCCCATGACATCTTTTTTACCATAATGTTAAATTTGTTGAAATAATAGAATTTGTCCCACATGTGTAATTATGTCCCACTAATGAAATTGATTTATTGATAATTCATCGATTTGAAATGTCAAAATCAATTTAT
Source organism: Utricularia reniformis (assembly GCA_009725065.1). NCBI lineage: Eukaryota > Viridiplantae > Streptophyta > Magnoliopsida > Lamiales > Lentibulariaceae > Utricularia > Utricularia reniformis. The sequence goes on from RWGZ01001509.1 coordinate 12,227, forward strand.
TAGGATACTGTATTTGAGGGGTGTTTTAAAATAATGAAATTGTCTTACATCGAAAATTGAAAGTTGGATATATTGGTTTATAAGAGTAAAAGTGAGTTATAGTAAATGATTTGTTTAAATCTTTTACTGTGTGGTCTTATCTTTCATAACGTTATATCGAGCACACTGAATATCCTGAGAGACTTTGTTGGAGGTTAGTCCGGTTATACTTATCACATGGTTGGACTTGAGGAATGTCTTGAAATAATGAAATTTATCTTACATTGGAAATGTAAAGTGATGTGGATTGGTTTATAAGAGATAATATGGATTATAGTAAATGATTTATTCAAGTCTTTTACGGTATAATCTTACATTTCTTATATATTATATTCGAGCACATTCATCACATAAATTGATTTTATTATAGAAATTTAACAAAATTGGATACACAAATGTATTAAAATAAAAAATATATATATAATAAAATGTTTTTGTATCACTCCCAATCTAGACTGTTGGACACAGAGTACGGCAACACTTAAAAACGTGTAAAACAGGAACGGGGACACGGTTATTGTAAAGTATTCAATTGGACACGCCACACGAAATATTTAAAATACAAATCAATAATTAAATTCATTAATAAGATAATATCAAAAATATTATATTTTGATACAAAATATGATTATTGTTATCCAAAAATATTCAAATATTTCCAAGACAAAATTATGGAGCAAAGGTGAACGGAAAATTGAGTTCAAACAAAATTTATTACAAATTTAAAATTTAAAATAATAATAATAAATTAAAAATAATAAAAAATAAATAAAATACGTATTTTGATGTTGGATACGCTTACCTGTCCAACACTATACAAAACGTTAAAAATTTTAAAAACTCACGTGTCCATAAAGCTTAGCTCCCAGTTTACCAATATTTTCATCAACGCGCCTTCCCGCGGCTAAATCTTCCACCGTCCCCTAACTTTTGTCTTGCTTTCTTGGGCAATCAAGTTAACGGAGCGACGGGAAGAATTTTTATGGAGACAAACGAAAATCCCAGTTCGGGAAACGGCTCCTCACGGCCATGGCAAACATACAATGCCGTGTATACTACATCTAAAGCAGGTAATTTTCAGTTTATCGATTGTTTTGAGATCGCCATGAATATTACTTGCTTATCAGTGGGCGGGACTTTATTGTCGTTTCTCATGGATTTTTGGTTTTTAATAGGGATGGAAGGAGTGGACAAGGAGAAAGTGCAGAGGATAGTGTATGAGATGAGCAAAGGTTCTAAGTACTTTGATAACGAAGAACGGAAAGAGGCCTACGTGAAAAGTAAGATCGAAAGTATGAGGTTGCAGCTTGATAAGCTCACTGCTTCGGATTTATGGCAATATGAGAAGGTATGCAAGTTTTTTTGTATATAATGGGCGTCAAGATAAATAATTGTCTAGTTTATTGATTCTGACCGGTTTTTCGTAGTTTCCCCGAGGCATAGTGGGTAGTTTTGTACAAAGTTGACATTCATCATGGGGCTTCCAAGATTTTTTTTTGTACCTTTATTTTGAAAACTTATATACTCTATTTTTCAATTATGTCCGAAGACTGCCAACAACAGGATTTTGGAACTAGAAAATACTCGTGATCTTTCAAGAATTTGGCTACATGTGGATATGGATGCCTTTTACGCAGCAGCTGAGACACTTAGCGATACTTCTCTGAGAGGCAAGCCGATGGCTGTTGGCAGCATGTCCATGATCTCAACAGCTAATTATGAGGTCTGAATATTTTTTTATGAATCTATTTCAGCTTATCTTGGCTGTAAATCTATATCTTGATAATGTGCCCCTAGTAAGTTTCTGCTTTGAAACTGAGATTACCAATGGATATAATTTTGCAGGCTCGAAAGTTTGGAGTCAGGGCTGCAATGCCTGGTTTTATCGCACAAAAACTGTGTCCTCAATTGATTATAGTTCCAACAGATTTCGAAAAATATACTTATTATAGTGGTCTAACAAGAGAAGGTTAGAAGAAGTTTTGTCTACTTGATTGTCTGTTTGATTTAGTTTTTGTTGAATTTCGTGATAAAGTGTTTATTTCCAGTTTTTCGGAAGTATGATCCAAATTTCATTGCTGGAAGCTTGGATGAAGCCTATCTTGATATTACAAACTGCTGCTGTTGCAAGGGAATGGCTGCTGGAGAAGTATGTTAGAACATTTAGATTTTGTTCTCGTTTTCTGATTTATGTGACTTAATTCTAAGCTTGATGCTCATTTTCACAAAGGTTGCCGAAGAACTTAGAGAAACTGTTTTCAAGGAGACTGGGCTGACATGTAGTGCTGGGGTGGCACCAAATAGGTTGCTTGCTAAGGTTCTTTTCATTTATTGCTCAGGGATCTTTCTTATATTCTTTTAAATCATGAACATGCAAAAGAAGCAGATGCGTGAATTTGTAAGTATTGAAATCTGAGGTTTTTCATGGTGATCAGGTATGCTCCGATATGAATAAACCAAATGGTCAGTTTGTACTGCCAAATGATAGAATGGCTATCATGACATTTGTGTCCTCTCTCCCTATAAGAAAGGTGACATTTTTGGATTATTTTCTTACGTTTTACCCCACTTTAGCTTGCATCAACAAAAAAATCTACTTGGATTTGTAGATTGGTGGAATAGGCAAGGTAACCGAAAGTATCTTGAAGGGGGTGTTGGGAATTACAACATGTGAAGAAATAGTGCAGAAATGTAATCTTGTTTGGGCAGTATTTTCTCGTTCATCTGCAGGTTTGTAAGACAATGTTGTTTGTTTACATATGATTACATTAGTTGAAAGAAGTTAGTTCACAAATATCATCCATTCTATCTATACAGCGTTTCATATTTAGTCTTATGGTTTTTTAGTCCTCTATCCCCCCATGTTTCTGCAGATTTTTTCTTGTCAGTTGGTTTGGGGCTCGGGAGAACTGATACACCTCAAGTCTCCCATAGGAAGAGTATTAGTACGGAGAGAACTTTTTCACCTACGGATGATGAGTTTTTACTGCTTCAGAAACTGGGTAAGTGAAACACTTGTTTCCGTGTGCTGTCATTGTGATTATATGTTTCTTATGGCTCTCTCTTTTCCTCATAAATGCACAGTAAGATTACTGCACTTTCATTCTCTACAATGACTAAATAAGTGATAGTTTGCAGTGGATCTCTCAAAAGCTCTCTCCTCGGACATGGAGAAAGAATGTCTTTCCGGACGGTCATTAACTTTAAAGTTAAAGACTTGCTGTTTTGAGGTATGTTAGTTTCTGTATGAAGTCACTTTGGGAAATTACAGGTTCCTCAATCAAGTTAAAGGTTACTTGCAGGTTCGAACTCGTGCAATGACTTTAACGAACTACATTTGCTCGTGCGATGATATTCTGAGACATGCAACAAAGCTTCTCAAGGCTGAACTCCCAGTATCTCTCAGACTTATGGGTAGGAGGACAATTAGCACACTTTTCACTTAACTTGTCATGCATATTATGTGACAGGCTTTCTTGTCCATTCTTCTATATTTCCTTCATATCTTACTATTCTGTTCAGGGCTGAGAATGACACATTTCAAAGAGATGGACACAAAACAAACAACACTCTCCAACTTCCTAGTCACACAGGTTTCTTCAGCCACCGAACCACTAGATGTTTCAGCGACTGGAGCCACTTCAACCCTCAGTGAAGAGGGTTACTCCTTTGGTGATATTCCTGTTGTTTGTGATTTGGAGTTTGGCAATGGGGTAGACAACGTAAGGAGCTTGTGATTTTGATCATTTATGCACTTGTTTCCCATCTTCATCTTCCCCTTTGGTGTGTTGCTCAGGTCGATGAGCACGAGGCCGCAAGAGCTGTGGGTTCAGAAGAAATCAATCCATTCAACGAAGGAAGCTGCTGCAGAGATGCTCCACAGGGTTTATCAGACACAAAAGAATCCATCACTTGGGTAAACAATTATCAGTGCTCCATTTGTGGGTTCGAACTTCCTCCAACATTCGACCAAGAAAGACGAGAGCATCTCGATTTCCACCTTGCCAAGCGTCTGCAAGACAATGAGTGGAATAACAATGCCAAGCAGAAGCAACGGCTCAGTGTAAATGGAGAAGGTCAAGTGAGCCACAGAAAGCAGAGGAAGAAGAAACACAAGACTTCTTGTCCTGATGGTAATCACATCCCTATTCATGCATTCTTCTCCAAGACTGCTTAGAATTCGTATTTGTGTTTAAAGTTCCAGTTCCAGGTTCTGTGATTTTGTACATGGAGAACATTTCTATTTATTTAAATTACAAAATATTTTAATAATTAAACGATACAAAATGTTGTGTAGATTGGCTTGGCTGGGCTGGGCTGGGCTGGGCTTTGTATTCATGTACTGTATTTGCTGGACTCTTTTGGGCTTTTTTCTAGTCATTAAACCAGGTCAGAGTCGTTAGTTGAGGAACTAGTTGTTGCTCCGATCAGCCCTTTTGCGGCCGCTGATCTGCGGGAGGTGGTGGTTTGGCTCATTTTTTTAAGGCTCAATGTCACGCCGACAAGGCCGAGAATCTGAATCTAAGCGTCACAGGTCTCGTTTTGACCGTGATCCGAGGTATAAATTAAAATTGACCAAGAAGGGTTGTCAACTATTTGATTATGTTTGTAGAAGGAATTACGGACGTTTCTGGGCTTCAGATGATAAGCATGACGATCCTCAATAGTTTTTTTAAGATATGCATTACTGACATCATGGATAATCATTGTTCTTATGCTTAATTTTGTTTTCAATAGTTTGTTTCCTGGGTTTTCTCGTCGTGTATCTTCTGGTTGCGCTTGGGTATTGTAAAATTTCATGGTGATCTATCCTATTACTTTATTTAGTGTTTTTTAACACTAGTTTATGGTTAAGTATTCATTGCCTGGTGTTGATTCTGAAATCTTGAGTATCTGAGTATGCTCATAAATGAAATTTTCAATGTGAATGCTGTAACCCACTTAGTGCATTCAGCCCCAAGAGATACAGGAGGGAGGACGAACGGAGAAATGTAAAACCACCGAACAAGACTCAGTTTGATAAAGATGGAGATGAGAATCGGAAGTTAAGGCATAGTATACTGGACCCAAAAGCTCCTTTCCTTCCCTTTCCAGAAACTGAAACTGAAACTAGAGCGGTGGATAAAAAAGCTGAAAAGAAAGATGATGGACATCATAATCTTGCAAAGCACACTGCTGATCCAAGCAAAGTAGGGTCTCGATCATACTTACAGGTGTGATGATACTAGTGATATTCCTCACTTTCTTGAGACCAAAAAATATCCTGTTCCTTTAGAAGCCTGACTTATAATATAATATGCATATACTTCTCTTACTGCCAGGCAAGTTTTGCATCTTTAGTTCCACATAATTATCTTGCTACCCTTAATTCCGTTCCTTTACAAGGTGTAATTACTGCTGTTTCCGTTATTGACAATTTTTTTAGGGTAGTTATTTTTTTCTGGAGTTTGAATTTTAGCCTTTTACGGATTGTTCAAAAGAGAGCAGCTTTTTCTTCAGGTGGTGCTTGGTATAGCCGTTTAACATACTGCATAAACCAAACTATTGGTTTTGGGCTCGCCATGGTGAATGCATTTAGCACACCCTTTATATTACAGTTTCAGACTGTCTGCTTGTCTTGTAACAGCACGATGATCGTGGTGGTCTTGGTCAAACTGGAAGAAGCATTGGTCGTCGGTCAGACAGAGGTAGGTACTATTGTATAGTGATAGCATTTATTCATTTTTTCCTTTTTTTGAAAACTTTATCTTAATAGATTTTGGATCATTGCGATACTCCAAGGAGCATCAGAATGACCGAGCAGAAATTTATTCACGTCAAAGAAATGAGCTGTATGAGTCCAACAAGAAGGATGATCGTGTTTGGAGGCATGATGGCTACGTTGAAATGGAAGGAAATCCAAAACCTCTTGTGAGTAAAAGGTCATCCGTCAGAGAGCACAAAATTCAGTCAGAGAATAGGAATCTGAGTGACAAAATTGGAGCAGATCCTTTAGCTAGAAACCCTCAAGTTGGGTACTCTGAAGCAGGAAGAAAGGATCAGAGATGGCATTCGTCTGATAGATCATTTAGACCTGAAAGATGTTTTGCAAGGGACAAAGAGTTCAACCGGAGTGAACAATGGGGTGACAGAGATAGTGGAACTAGATTTAGAGGCCGGGAGAGTTTCCCTCTCCGGCAAGGCAACCGTCCAGGTGGAGGATTTGTTGAGAAATGGAAGCATGACTTATATGAAAAGACAAATGAAAGTACATCTCCTAAGAATGAAGAAGACCAGATTTCAAAGATCGAAGCTTTATTGGCATCATAAGGTGCGTTTCTCAAGATGCATTTCAGTCTTAAGACATGGATTATATGGTATGCTGGTGTAATATTGATGAGCGCTTATCGTGTTTTCTCCTTGATTTACTTAAAATGAACACAGGCATTTTGAATTTTGATGTGGAAAAATTGTTGGTAAGAGAAGATGGCGTTGTTAAATATATCTGTGACTATCTTCTTGGTGCAATGGTTGACAATCATGGGATTTGATTTCAGGAAAAAATAGCTAATAAGAGGCAGTAGTGAATAACGAATGCGTGAAAATTGAATATTAAGTACTTGGTCATTGTTCTTGATTCATAGTAAGACGATTAAAAATGAAATTCACGTACAACCCCGAAAGTATTGTTTAGTTGTATTTTAATACAAATAAGAAACTTGATCCTTAAAAGCCTTTTATTTTGTTTCATTAATTAGCTTTGTCTTAGTATCATTTTGCTACTCCTCTACTCTATGTTATCTAAATCCATTTGTCTGCATTATATGGAAGCACTCACTACACCTGATGGCTCATGTGGAAGGAAGCTCAGGCTTAGAAACCACAAATACAGACGAGGACTGGGACTGGGACTGGGATGCAATGGCTTTTGCCGAGGAGCTCCGAGCACTAAGAAGTGAGTCTCTAAAGTTAGAGGTTTGATCATGTCAAGAAGAATCTTGTCTAGAATATGGAGCAGCAAGGGCTCTGATTCATCCGGAAGCCTTGAAGTTAGAAGAGGAAGGCACTCCGTTTCTCTGATTCAATGTACATTTGGTTTTTGGGAGAAGGAATTTACAAAAGCATAACTTAACAGAGGAGTGGTTAAAGTGTTGTTGTATTCGACAACAGGGAAAACAAATATCACAAAGACTTGAAGATAAGTTGTGTGTCACTGTTGAGCTCTCTTTGTCTCTTCTTCCTCAGCTTTCTTCCAAGCAGCCTGAATGTAGTAAACAAGTCATCGCATTAGTATGCTATGCTGGATACGATAAAACTTTTACTGTAAAAATCAAATAAAATGAAATTTGCCTTGTCCTTTTCAAGTCTAGACACATGAGGCCGCATTGAATTTCCCAAGCTCAACCCTCCCCATGCTGCTTGTAACTCTCTTTCTCTAACTGCTTTACGACTAGCAAAACTTTGATTTGCACTGTCTAGCTGCTGCTCAGCAATTTTCTCCTTCTCTAGCTTCACAAGAATTTGATCCTCCAAGCTTCCCTCATTCTTATCTTCTTTTTTACTCATCTTCCACTCTGCCTGCTTCTCTTTTTCCAGCTTCGAAACATGCTTTACTAGAACTTTGTCTAGACTTTCATACTCGTCTCTGGATAACTCTTCTTTCTTATTGGAAAAAAATGGGATGTTTCTGCTCTTAGCTTCTAGAACCTCCCTTTCAAGCCTTGTCAAACGTTTCACCAAATATTTATCCAAACTTGGAAGCACTGCAACAGAGTGCAGTTTTTCACCATTATTTGGAGAAAGTTTAAGTTGATCTTGTTTAAGCTGGATTACTTCCACTCTTGGACTTTCAATCCCAGATGATGGAAAGGTTATATCCAGCTTCCTCTTATTTCCGTTCCTAGACTCATCATCCCTTGTCGACCGCTTCACTAGAAATTTGTCCAAACTGGCAAGTTCAGTATCGGCTGTGTTTCTAGCTATATTGGAGTTTCTCCTACCCATCTTCCCTCCTGAACAAGTCCCACTTTCATTAGTTGCAACACCATGATTCTCTGCCATTCCCATTTCAGAAAGAGCAGCATTTAGACCACTTGTGGCAACTATGGTAGCAAGTGAAGCAAGTTCATCATCTTTCAGACAATCTAGCCTACCAACCATCATATCAATAATGTTTTCCATACAAAACTTATCTGAATCCTCCTGCTTTTTCTTTGCCTTTCTCACTTCTTTCTCATCAGAATCAGATTCTGTGTTCAAGTGATGATTTTCGGGGTTTTCGCTTATTTTCGCCAGAAGCTCTTTAAAATCATCTTTGCTTGTCTTTGGGCAACTAGCAAGCTTAATAAAAGCAGCTTTTACAGCAGCTGCTACTTGCTTGTATACATCAAATGCAGTCTCAAGCTGGGCTGAACCTGAAACAGTATGAGTCAAGGATCCTCCTCCTTTAGCTGAAACTATTGTGTCATTCATGATGACGCCTGCTTCCAGTGCTGCTTCAAATGCTTCAGCCGCATCATCTTCAGCCTTGGAGCAACGAGCTTCGGCTTCTTTACACTCAATCCTAATTAACCGAAATCCAATTACACAAAACCAATGCAATCCAAGAAAATTGTTTCCTAACCTTGCAGCCTGAAGTATACGGCACCAGGAAGCTTCAACCATAGCAGCTTTCCCAGTTTCCATTGCTTTCTTTGCCGCATCTCGTATCACAATCTTTTCTCGAAGTACCCTCGAGTAATGTGGATTTGTATCACCGAGAGTCTCATCAAGAGTAGAGCGCATTCCATCAACTTCCTGCATTAATAAATAAAATGGATGAGAATGAGTTCCTTGTAAGAACCAAATGGACCCATCAACCTGAAGCTTTATTATCTTCCTCTTCAAATAAGGCTCCACTTTCTTCCTTGGGAACCAATTGATGGGTGAAGTTTTTCTATGTGGGGGCTTAGAGATTTGTGAAGTGAGCCTCTTCAAAGCAGTTAAGCTGGAACGAAGAGCATCCTTAGCTTTATTGTTCTGTCAAATGAACAAGAGTAACTCACAAGGAATCCCAGCAATATATTCAGCAACAAATTGAGCAAAATTACCGATACCTAAACCAATAAATTCAAGAATCAATTGGAGAGAAAAAGGAATGAAACAAAAAACAATAAAGAAACCAGATTCGTCAGCCCAGAAACCACCTTTCCAATCTTAGTAGCAGATGAATGAGAAAAATTCCAATCGAAAAATTCGTCTGCCCTAAACTTTCCTTTAACATAAACATTCCAATCGAAAAATCACAATCCTTTCCGTGTTCCACATTAAAGTTACGGAGTGGGAAATGTGCTCTAATATCAAACCAGCAAACTACAAGAGAATCTAAACGATAAACAGGTAATCCCGTCCCATATCAAGAAAACCCACATACCAAAGTCTTAACAAAACGCAACAAGATAGCACAATAAACTCACCATCCAGATACATTGCAGATAGCCAGCAGACAAATGGAGAAACATCGTCCTTTGAGGAATTTACGGCCAAAGAAGCCTAAGATCATGTGAGTAGATCTGAAACCCACAAAAACCCACAACTAGCTAGACAAGCTCAAAAAAAAAAAGAAACGGTCATTTTCGCGGAGAAGGGGCGCCCAAGCCCCTCTCCTCTCCGCGGAACGTATTTTTCCGCGCTAACATTACATGGACGCCGACGTGAAGGAAAAATCGGCAGACAACATCGTATTTTCATACGGTATTGTCCGCCGATACAGTGAGTCTTAGTGACACATCCTACGTTTTCTTTTTTATTTATAAGAAAATTAAAAGGATGATCCCTAATGTAAAATAGTAGAAATTTTATATCTTAAAATTTAAATTATGTAGTTAGTATTATATTTTAAAACAATATAAAATTTACCTTTTAATGTAATATATAGAATAGTTTTTATCTATTTTTTCGTAAATTTATTTCCATATTTAAAATATTTTTATTTTTAATTGATATTTCATTGCTTATATATTTGAATACTAATGAATGTTAAAGTCAATAATAAATCGTTTTGTAACTTTGAGTACACTTATAATACTTCAGAATTTTTCATTTATCTCTCTATATAATATAACAAATTATGGTGATATTTCATAATTTTTCATAGTTTAGATCATGATTTTTACACTATCTAAGGTTTAGGTTCCTTTAAAAATTTATAAAGTTTATGTGTGTAATACAAACACCAAACCAACAGTTTAATAAACAAACTTTTAATATGATAAATTGATACTATGTAGAGGTGGGAGTGAGATTATTCACTAAGACCAAACTAGCAATATTTAACTCCGAATAGATATGTTTATGATCATCCTTTATATCACTACTTGACCATTCTAACCAAATTTTGAAAAGATAATGCTTATCATAATCTTCAAAAGACTGTATTTCATTTGTCTTAAGATTGTTGGATCACGTTCTTCAATTTACATGCTTAGAAACAACTAGTAGATTACACATCTAAATTTATTGCATTTTTAAAGAATACATCACCTTAAACCTTATAGCTTGTGGTACATATTATTATCCATATCCGGTATCATATTATTTTTATATCCATCTCTCAACACTTGAAGTGGTGGGTTTTGATTATCCATAAATATTAGTTTTGCAAAAAAAATTGACATAGAACTCAGAATCTTAATGTCACTACTCTGACCACTAGCTTTGTCATGCAATTTCCCTAAATTTATAACATTTAAGTGTGATAGCTCATTTGCAATCCATGTTACTATATATTTGTTTTCAATTTTAATTTAACTAGTGCAACATTGTCACCTAAATAATATTTAACTTTTGATTAGCATTATTTGGGTCAAGCACTTACACCTAGTGTTTTCATTTAATGGGTTGGTGTTATGGCTATTCTTTCCATATAATACATACCTCATCGTTTTGGAGAACAAATCGAAATTAGTATTTAATTTACTCATTTTACATTTTTTGTTTAAGTAAGTAAATGACCCGACAATTTAACGTCAAAAACCCCATAAAAAAAGAAAAAAAACCACACGACTAAGAGCTAAAAAGACTCTTAGTCGATTATTCAATAAAACAGTGAAGATTGTACAAGATTGAAAGCTGGTGATAATAACTAAGGCTGAAAGTAAATGCATAGCGGATAGAATAACAGAGTAGCATCCGATCTTAGCTAACGTAAAGGTCCTCATGAGCTAGTATTCAAATCTCATATTTATAGGCGTGACAGTACGCGTTGTGCACCTTGTAATCATCGCTCGCACGTCTTAATCCCACTATTGAATGTGGAGTAACGTTCCACTACTCATTGAGTATAAGATGAGAATTGACAGCTTTACCCTTCGATCTTGTCAATCGTTTCGGACCTTCGGGCCTTTTTTGTGTTTGGACCTTTAGGGCCCTCTATGTAATTGGGTTATGACAAAATTATTGATTCTGGGCCGCAAAAGCTCGTCTCTTGTCACATGGATCAATCCAAATTAGTTTGGGTCTCCACAAATTTGTGGTACCGGGTTTCGAGCTCTCATCAATAACCTTATTGGATCCAACTTATTTGTCTGTAAAATATGAGTTTCATGTTCATATGATTTTACAGTTTTTGTTTATATTCATTTTTTTAGTAAAATCTATTTTTAGTGTGTTGTGAGTTATATGATCTTTATCACAATTGACTTTTCAAATCTTTACTGTTCTTGTTTCTTTTCTTTATTTTTATTGCATATAATTTTCAATTGACGATGATTCGAATCATAACAAAAATCGAAGATGGGAAAACATATATAATGGATATATGAGTTTGTTTCAAGTAATAAGTACATAATATCAATTTACCTTACCATTATTTGCATTGTCACGTAAAATAATGTAATCCACTCCACAAGTAGGTAGTGGCTTTGCTTGTACCCAACCCTACCTGCACCTCAACCTCCCTTCACCCAATTCACATCTTCCTACTATACAAATTAAGACCTTGTCTTTATTGTAATTAATTTTATTTATTTGCTAAATTTAAAATTATGATACAAGACATGCCTAACATACGATGGACCTTTTGGCAAGGACATTATGACCTATGTTAAATCGACACTGTTTTCTGATCAAAGGATCGGTGTCGGACGTGATTCGGACCCGCACACTATTTGGACACGAGTTTAACACGTGTCCAACCCCGGCAGTTCGCAAGGCGGATTTCCCATCATAATTGCTCCCACCGACAGCCATAACCCAACACCCAACAGTCCGCAACGTGGCTTTCCCCCATCTAGTTGCAGTCGAGCCCTAACCCTTGCAGTCGCTGGCCTCCCAGGCCGCAACCCCTACCTCATGCCCTGCCCACCAGTAGTTGTAGCCCCACATAGCCGAACCTCCCAACCCCACCGAGCCGCACCTCCCAAGCTGCAACCTAAATTCGATTTTTTCCTCAAAATAAAAATTTTCGGGATGTTTTTTCTTACTTAATTTAATTATATTAATTTTAATTTATAGATACTATATTTAATTTTATCAATTTCACATGTTTCTTTTTCTTAATTTAATTTGATAAATTTTGTATTTATTGAAACCTTAGAGTGTAAGTAAAATTTAATAACTACAAATTTTTTGATTGTTGCAAATAAAGATTATTATTTGAGTTTGTTTTTGGATAACATTTATTTTTTATTTTTATTAAAAAAATTATTGATAATACCCCAAATCGGACTCTTTAGTAAATTCGAATCTACGAGTTTTCGTAGCACCATGGTGGTATCCGTGGTGGTATCCATCTAATATAGATTATGACTTCAATTATTCATAAATGAAACTGAGAGTGTGAGACATTAGCGAGTGTGTAATTACAGTTTTGACCTCTTATAAAACAAGAACTTTAAATTTAGTAGCAAATGTCAACCCACTCCATAGTCCACACCCGCCTACTAACAGCCAACCACTGCCACGGTGGAGAACGCCTTCTTCTTGCCCGATTGATCTTCATCTGACGGCGGAGGAAAGTTGAGATCCAGTAAAACCATAATTTCAGGCCTCTTTTCGCTGGGAAATAGCTTGTTTTTAATCCTGGAGATAGTTTCACCATTTGTCAACGGCGATGGTCTGTGTCGTCTCATGTGCCCACCGAGGGCTTGACCGGAAGCAAACTCCGATCCACAGATTGGACAATCATGAATTTTAGGCTTTTGGTTTAACGAAGGCACTGAATGATGATCGTTGAGTTTCTTGAATATCATATGTTCCTCCTCCGTTGAAGCTTTCTTCCGAACAGATTCCCCAATGATCTTGTACTTATTGTGGCTAGCCCGATGGCCGCCCAATGCTTGGAAAGATGGGAAACTCCGAAAACAAGTCTTGCACTCGAATTTCACGGTATCCATAACCGCCATTTCTGGATTATTTTCCTGCGGCGTCGTACTTTGAGCAAGAAGCATCAAACAATTAGCCATGTCTTCTTCCTCTTCCGTAGTCGTCGATAATTCACTTGAAACTGCAGGTGATGAAATAATTGAGCCCAGAAAACAGTCTTCTCCGCCGTGGGTAGAGGCTGAGCTGGACTGCTTGCGCTTCCCTTTAACAATCATAGAGTCATCGGAAGTTGAGAAGTCCTCCAAGATTTCAAGTTTCTTCATATTTTAGAGAAGAAGAAATTGAGAGTAAGTACAAGTAGAACCAACACTCCTTTGTGCTGTGACTACTGACTTGTGAGTGAAATTCAATTAAAATTAAAAACCAATATTTTTATTTTATTTTATTTTTTTCAATATTGCCACCACGAACTCTTGCACAAGCACAGCCACTAAGATNAATCACCTATCCCAACTTCCCTCATTTCCAAATTTAGGTTATCTTTAGGTAATATTTCAAAATTGAAATGTGATAATGAGATTTTAGTTTTTTAGAGATTAAATTGTTTAAAAATATGTTATGAAACGTTTAAAAAAACTTAATATTTGAAAAAGAAAATTTAAAAATATATAAATAATAATATTTTTGAAGAGTTAATGATTTTATAAACGGAGCAATATGCCAAAACGAAAGGGACACTTGACACATTGAATTTGTTTGGTTTAACTTCTTAAAATTGGAGTATGGTGAGGTGTGGTAAAATGTGATGAGTTGTAGTGAGATATGATGATCGTGAATTTTTAAATATATTTGTTAAAAATATGGTATTATGATTGTGATTTTTAAATATTAATATACCCTTATATATAAAAACAATAAATATAATCATATTATAATTAATATAAGTGATGGAAACCGAGAGACCGGGTATGATATAAAGGTCGCAACCCATATAAGATAGTCGGCCCAAGGTTAAGGAACGGCATGTTCCTAGCAGTTTCGAGACCCACACCTATTGAATTGAGATTATATTACCATCTAAGTGGTGGATCGGGCATCAGGATGTCCGATCCGTCCATGCAACGTGGAGGCTTCCTGCCACGTGAAGTTTGATTTATCCCAAAGGGAGCAACGGCCAATGCGTGTAGTAGGGGACAAATTGGATTCTGTAATTAAAGAAGATTTGACGCATTAATGAGACTTAATAATAGATAGGAGGAAAATCAGCAATCATTCCTATATAAGAAGGAATACTACAAGATCTAAGACACGTTCTATTCTCCACTTCCAAGCCGAATTTCTGATCACACATCCTCATTTTATTCCCTTTAGTTATTTTGATTACTCTTCTTTCCTTTTTCCTGATCACTATTGTATTGTCCAATTCATCTTTATTGAATTTTTCGAGAGGATTCCCTCTCGACACAGTGATTTTTTCCCTTCTCTTAAGGATTTTCCACGTTAAAATCGTATGTATTCTTTCCATTTTTACATTTAAAATTGTCTCCACAAACAACAAATTGAAAATCGAACTTTGATTATTTATTACGATAAGAATCTGGTAACTGTGGTACCCCTAAAAAGAAAGCATAACAGTAAGGATAAATTAGTCTTTTCCAAAATCACGATGAGACCAATAGTTTTAACAGTTGTGATGATATCGTGATTTTTTAACAATTATCATATCGCAATTAAACTTGTGTTTTAGGTATCATAATAAAATCACGATTTTGACATTGCACCACACCATCGCTTTAATGTGATTTTCAAACAAACCTATTATATAAAACGGAGCAATAGAAGGGGTTAGTTCGCAATTTGCCAGTTGCCACTTTGGAGTGGGGAACATAGTTTTTAAAACAGATCGAACCAGCATATCGAAAATACATTCTATTCGGTTTGAAATCGTTTGAAAGAAAAATTACTAATAATGTTAATAAAAAAATATACATTTTAAAATATATTTTTTTACAAAAAACTCTAAATAAATCTTTAAAAAGTGTAATTAAATAATATAAAAGTATTTAATAGAAACAAAAATTTACACTTAATTTTTAGAATTCCCAATGTTATCCGCTAAATGTTGTTTCATCCTATTTATCTCACCCTCACTAATAGAAGTGCATTGTAAAAAAAAATTATCTTGGTAAATCTACCGTCTTTAAATTTAAAATACCTTAGTTTTTGAACTCAAATGGAAAATTATTTATTTCTAGTTTACCTTGAATATTAAACTATTATTTAAATCAATTCAATTTGTTTCATATGAATGTTATATAAATATAATAATTATTATAATATATGTTGTAATATAAATTGTCTTGAATTATAATGTTAATATCATCAGTTTAGTTGATTGTTAATGAGTTGGAAACATGAGAGGTCAAGTGTTCAATTCCTGTTAACTACAATAATTTTAATTCATAAATAAAAAAATGTGTTTCCGTTGACGTCGCTTTCGCCTACATGGATAGTGATGAGATCCCCGGAACCCGGTACCTTGGACATGAGCAGGACCAAGCTTGATCAGAGGAGCCCAAACAATGTAAGCCGAACTTGGAGGCCCAGATCCAACCTACATGAGTGAATGACCCATCTAGGCCATGTGGCCCGATCGACCGTTGATAACGATCGGTCCGGATATGTAGGGCCCAGCTTCTCCCATGCGCCAAGACCGATCGGTCAACACCTTATAGGCCCTGCTTCGGGTCATCCATACTCCTCCCATGCAACGACAACCCTCGACAGCCTTGTCAGAAGCGTGGTCTGGCGAAGTCGTACGAGCCTCCCGTAGCCAGAGAATAGCCGGCTAGTAATGCCGAAATGTCTAGCGCCGTGCAGCTCTATGAAGCCGTTCCCGGCGGCTGTTCCGCCTGACATTAGCCGACATAGCCGCAATGGACAGGCACAAAACGACACCCTACTGTACACAACACAGTGGGAGTATAAAAAGGACACTTGGGGTGTAAAAAAAAGGATCTTCCGATTTTCCTTCGAGCTTTCGCATAGAGAACCTTCTATTGATTTATTTTCGATAATTCTCTTTCCATTTGTTGTCAAAAAAACAAACATGATCTCTGTGATTATTACTTTGCTTATTGAACCGACTAAGGGCATTTTCTTTAGCCCTTAGTCAAGTGGTTTTTTCCTAATCTTTGAGGTTTTCCACTCTAAAACTGTCGTGTCCCTTTTTCTTTGGTTTATAATCGTTCTCCACACATCAAATAAATTATAACCGAGTTCGTCTGCTACGAACCGGTCGACTGTTGACACCCCCGGTTTTCGAACCACAACAGTTTGGCGCCGTCCGTGGGGATGAGTTTCTAATCCCCATTTGAGGTCTTTACCCGGGATAGGATAATCAAAGACATGGCAACTGGAACTTCGACGAACGATAGTGACACGCTACCCAGCAGCCTTCCAGCTTCAACGTTCTTTTTAGAGGACCTGGAAGCTGTTGTTAGGAAAGTTATATTGGAAGTTACGTCCGAGAGGAGTGGAACAGAACCACCGGCTATCACAAGAGCTGTTACAGCAAACAGAGTTTACGAAAGCGACCCAACCGCGCCGAGGTCCGATGAAGAGGAGATTATCATGCGCGGAGTGACAATGAGGAGGTCGAGATACCAATCTACTCCACCTCCTCCAATTAGAACTCCAACTCTCGTTCCTGGGACGGACCAGGAATAGATGCAGAGGAGCATCGACGAGCTTACCAGGGAGTTGAAAACCCTGTGAACGCAGAGGGATTGCGGGCCTAATCTGAGGTGCAATCCTGGACTACTTGATCGGGCCATGGATGCCCTGATCAGGCGGAGCAAGGATGATGACTACTGGCATAATCTGCATATGGCCCAGGCATCATCCCAGAAATCTGGAGGCGTCTCCGCCGCATTGGGTGATTTGATGCTCCCGTTTTCCGAAGAGATCTGGGCGGCAGTCCTCGATCGATACNTGCAGCTCTAGGAAGCCGTTCCCGAAGGCTGTTCCGCCTGACATTAGCCGACCTAGCCACAAAGGACAGGCACAAAACGACACCTCACTGTACATAGCACAGTGGGAGTATAAAAAGGACATTTGGGGTGTGAAAAAGAGATCATCCGATTCTCTAATAAGCTTTCGCATAGAGAACCTTCTATCGAATTATTTTCGATACTTCTCTTCCCTTTTGTTGTCTAAAGAACAAACATGGTCTTTGTATTTATTACTTTGCTTATTGAACCGACTATGGGAATTTTCTCTAGCCCTTAGTCAAGTTGTTTTTTCCTCATCTTTGAGGTTTTCCATTCTAAAACTGTCGTGTCCCTTTACCTTTGGTTTATAATCGTTCTCGACACATCAAATAAATTATAACCGAGTTCGTCTTGCTACAAACCGGTCGACTGTTGACACCCCCGGTTTTCGAACCACAACAGTTTGGCGCCGTCCGTGGGGACAAATTTCTAATCCCCATTTGAGGTCTTTACTCGGGATAGGATAATCAAAGATATGGCAACTGGAACTTCGACGAACGATAGTGATACGCTTCCCAGCAGCCTTCCAGCTTCAACGTTCTCTTTACAGGACCTGGAAGCTGTTGTCAGGAAAGTTATATTGGAAGTTACGTCGGAGAGGAGTGGAACAAAACCACCGGCTATCAGAAGCCCTGTTCCAGCAAACAGAGGGTATGAAAGCCACCCAGACGCGCCGAGCTCCGATGAAGAGGAGATTATCAGGTGCGGAGTGAAAATGAGGAGGCCGAGATACCAATCTACTCCACCTTCTCCAATTAGAACTCCAACTCCCGTTCCTAGGACGAACCAGGAATAGATGCAGAGGTGCATCGACGAGCTTACAAGAGAGTTGGAAACCTTGCTAACGCAGAGGGATTATGGGCCTAATCTGGGGCGCAATCCTGGACTACTTGATCGGGCCATGGATGCCCCGATCAGGAGGAGCAAGAATGATGACTCGTGGCATAATCTGCATATGGCCTAGGTGTCATCCCAACAATCTGGAGGCGTCTCCACCGCGTTGGGAGATTTGATGCTCCCGTTTTCCGAAGAGATTTGGGCGGCAGTCCCCGATCGATACTACCGTAACCCCGAAGGGTTACCAGTATTCCGAGACGACGGTGATCCGATCGATCACGTTGCGGATTTCGAGCTGGGGATGGGGACCGTTCGGGCCTCTGACTCATTGAAGTGTCACATCTTCGCGGCAGGGTTGCAGGGCGATGCCCGGACCTGGTTCAAAAACTTGCCGGCCCGATCCATACAGTCGTATGGCGGATTCATCCTGGCTTTCTTGGAGCAGTTCGCTCCAAATGTAGGACCGCCTCGTAGCAGGCAGGAACTATATGATATGAAGTATACCCCGACGAAGATGAGTCTCCGTTCTTTTATGGAGAAGTTCAACCGAACTGCTTGGGGTATCAAGTTAGAGCTCCTAGACAAAATCGATATCTTGCAGCAGGTCTTGGGACCATGTGGCCTTTCGGCCAGCCTTGTGAAGAGCCCACCGGCTAGATTGGGATAGCTCATTCAAAAAATCAACAAGTACATCAAGGTGGATAAAGCGCTGGGAGCGGGATATCGAAAGCATGGCGGGAATTCTGATCCCGTAGGTGATCACATGGTATCTTACACTAAAAGACAGCTGCGAGAAGTTGCGGCTGTGGCTGAAAAGATCGTCCCCCCGAAGAAGGAGGACAATCACAACCGCGATCACCCGACGTTGAAATGCCCGCTACTGCGAGAGACAGTAGCGGCAATGAACAAGGAAAAACCCGATCATGATGATCGCAGAGGCAAGCGGGCTGACTCTCCCCGAGCGGTCCATCAGGGTGACGATCGTCACACGCCGAGGGGAAGAGACAATCGGGGTCAGCCCCGACACTAAAACGGCCGGGCGGGAGACCGAATGTCTCCTCAACCCGAACAGGATAGAGACCAGCACAGTCAAGAGAACCGTGGCCAAAGCCGAAGTAGGAGATGGCGGGGCCGTGGTGGCAGGGCTCCACGAAATGAAGGAGAAAGGAGGGAGCAACCAGCTCCCCCACTTGCCGAAGTAGGCACCCAACCTCCGCCAAATGAGGAGGTGCCCAGAGAAAGAGAGGTCGCAGGAGACATTTATGTTATCTCCGGTGGAATAAGGATTAACGAGTCGGTCAGGGACCGAAAAATGCAGCGCGTGAGGAGTTTCCCGAAAGCTCCAAATCTGTGGCGCTGGTCAAATTCGAATCGGCTGAGCGGTCCTCGACCTTTCAGGGCGATATCATCTTTACCGCAGCCGATCGAGAAGGGGTTACCGATCCGTGTGATGATCCCCTCATCATCACTGGAGTTATCGCCGACTGACGGGTCCATAGGATTCTGGTGGACACCGGGGCTTCATGCAATCTGATAAAGCGTGAAGTGGCGGAGATGCTAGGAGCCGCGGCCCATGATCTCCCTATCGCCAATATAACCCTCTGGTTTTTCGACCAGAGAAGTGTTATTTCGTGCGGGAAAATTCTTTTCCCAGTCACTCTAGGAGAACAAGGCAGGGACCGATCGGAAACCCTGGAATTTATAGTCGTTGAAGTCAATCTGGCTTACAACGCTATTATTGGATGGACCGGCCTCAGTAAGTTTGAGGCGGTCCCTTCTACGTACCATATGATGCTCAAATTCCCCTCCACTCATGGAGTGATTTCTGTCAAGGGGAACCAGAAAGTAGCAAGACAGTGCTACATGAGCTCGTGCCGAACCTTGGCACCAATCAAGAGAGCTCGGGTGGATTTGCTCGAAGAGCCCCCGCATTCGAGGCAAGCTATGGAACCCGTTGGGTTCAAGCTTATCAACTTGGTTGAGGATGACTCAACCAAGACTACTCGCATCGGGGCACATCTAGCCCCGACCTTCGAAGAATAACTGGTCCGCTTGCTGAGAAGCAATGTGGACATCTTCGCTTGGACCTCGGACGATGTGCCGGGGATTGACCGATCCGAGAGTGAGCATCGGATCAACACTGAGCCCGAAACCAAGTCTATTAGGCAAAAGAGGAGACGATATTCTCCTGAGAAGATTGAAATCATTCGGGTAGAGGTGAACAGGTTGCTGCGGTCGGGTTTCATCAGGGAGAATCACTACACTAAATGGGTTGCGAACCCGGTGGTGGTCTCCAAGGCAGATGGGAAGTGGAGGATGTGCGTTGATTTTACCGACGTCAACAAGAGCTGTGAGTCGGACCCTTTTCCACTGCCACACATTGACCGATTGGTGGATGCTGTGGCTGTCAGCACTATGATGAGTACCATAGACGCTTACTCCGGGTACCATCAGATCTTCCTTGCTAATGAAGATCAAAAGAAGTCATCGTTCATGACAGAAGACGGCGTTTATTGCTACGAGGTTATGCCTTTCGGCTTAAAGAACGCTGGAGCAACATACCAAAGGTTGGTCAACAAGATCTTTAGGGATTTGATAGGCCATATTATGGAAGTGTATGTTGATGATATGATTGTCAAGTCCATGAATGATGAAGATCATATTCCTTATTTTTCTCGCTGTTTCGAAGTATGCTGTAAATATAAGTTCAAACTAAATCCAAACAAGTGTTGCTTCGGGATTCGAAGTGGCAAATTCTTTGGATATTATGTTTCTGAGAAAGGCATCGAGGTTAATCCGGAGGAAGTCCAGGCAATTAATGACATGCAACATCAGATAAACAAGCGAGAATTTCAGAGGCTAACTGGCCGATTGGCGGCGCTGAGCAGGTTTATTTCTAGGTCCACGGACCGGGCTCTCCCATGTTTCAGGACATTAAGAAAAGCCAGACATCTCTGCTGGACCGAAGAGTGCGATCGGACATTTTCCGACTTGAAGACTTATTTGAACACTCCTCTTGTAATGGTGAGCCCAACGTGCCACGAACCCTTAGGGTTATATTTGGCCGTGTCAGAAGCCGCAGTCAGCGCAACCCTGGTGACCATTGGGGATGATATTCACCGACCTATCTACTACGTGAGTCATTCCCTGGTACCAGCCGAAACCAGATACACAACCTTGGAGAAATTCATGTTGGCCTTGTAGAAAGCTATATCTAAGCTTAAGCATTATTTCGAAGGCCGAAAGGTTTATGTGTATACTGATCAGCCTTTGAAGGCAGTTTTGAGTCAGACGGACTCCAATGAAAGGTTGGCCAAGTAGAAGATCAAGATGAGCTCCATGTATTTGGAATTCGTTCCCCGAAGGGCGATCAAAGCTCAAGTCCTCGCGGATTTCGTGGTCGAGAGACCCGATCGCTCATATTTCTAAACCAAGAAGACGACCGGTGGGTCATTTATGTTGTCAGATCAACCTTCGGGGGAAAGGGAGCGGGCATCACCCTTACTACACTTCAAGGAGACGTTATCCACTCCGCGGTCAAGTTCTTGTTTTCTAGAACGAATAACGTGGTGGAATACGAGGCCGTTTTGTCAGGGATGACCTTAGCCCAAAAGATGGGAGTTGCAAAGGTGCGAATGTTCTCAGACTCCAAATTGGTAGTGGAGCAATTCGAAGGACGATTCGAAACACATGAGCTAACCATGAAGCTATACCGTGCGAAGGTCTTGGAAATGGCAAAAAAGTTCCGTGAGTTCTCACTTGACCACGTGCCTAGAGAACAAAACAAGATGGCTGACTCGTTAGCCAGACTGGCCACAGGCTTACAGACGTTGGACCAGGCACAGTATCGGTCCATATTCAGGACCGACCTTCGATTGAAATTTATATGACCCAACAGTCGTTTGAGGAGGTGGGAGCTTTATGCCATGAACTCCAAGACTTAAAGATAAACGCCATTGACTCACCAGTAGTTACCACGTGGATGACCCCTTTTGTCAAGTATCTGACCAACGGCCATCTACCGGAAAATGCATGAGAGGCCAGGAAAATTGAAACCCGGGCGACGCGATATGTGCTGAATGACGGGCACTTATTCAAGAAAAGCTTTGAAGGACCGATCTTGCGATGCCTATCCCCTATGAAGGCTGCGGTCGTCATGATTTATGTTCATGAAGGGGTGTGCGGTATACATTCAGGGGCCCGATCGCTATATCATCGCATTATTAGAGTCGGGTATTTCTGGCCAACGCTCCTTGAGGATGCTAAGAAGTACACAAGACGTTGCGCTACTTGCCAACATCATTCTCTAGTTCCCCAATTGCCAGGGGCATCTTTGTCGATGACCCCACTTCCTTGTCCATTTGACAGATGAGGAATTGACATTTTAGGACCGTTTTCCCGATCGGTCCAGCAGCGAAAGTTTTGCATTGTGGTTGTTGAATATTATACAAAGTGAATCGAGGCTGAAGCAGTGGCTATTATTTTCGAAAAGGTTGTGAAGCACTTCCTATGGAGGAACATCATAAGCCGCTTTGGAGTACCTCGAGCTTTTGTATCTGATAATGGACTTCAATTCCGCGGAAAAGCCGTTCGGGATCTTTGCGATAAATTGGGTATCGCTCAACACTTCTCATCAGTGGCTCACCCCCAAACCAACGGATTGACGGAGGTGTCCAACAAAGTTATCCTGAAGGGATTAAAAACTAAGTTGGAAGATTTTGGGGGAAAGTGACCCGATCACATCTACGATGTTCTATGGGCTTACCGCACTACTCACCGTTCAACGACCCAGGAATCTCCATTCTCTTTAGTATATGGGTCCGAAGCGGTCAGTCCAGTGGAGACAGCCATAAGATCCCCTCGGATAACCCAATATGATGAGCATCTGAATAATGAACGAAGACCCTTGGATTCGGAAATGATTGAAGAGAAAAGAAACGACATCTATGCGTGCATGTGTGCTTATCAAAGAATAATAGAGCGAGCTCATAACAAACGGGTCGTGCCTAGAGAATTCTCAGAAGGTGACCTCGTTCTCAGGAATGTAAGAGTTCAGAGAAACGTTGGGAAGCTGGACAGGAATTGGGAAGGGCCCTATTGGGTCCTGAAGAACCTGGGTGCTGGGGCTTATAAGCTAGAAAATCTGGATGGAAGTGAGATCCCCCAAACCTGGAATGTTATGAACTTAAGGCGCTATTTTATATAAAGCATTTGACGTTATTTGGTAACTCTGAACTATAAAATGTTTCTTAAACATGAATAAGTTACAATGGATGCAATACAAATTATTCCTAGCTAGGTGAGTGACCGATCTTGGAGTTGGATTTTCTGGACGAGTTTGGACTGGTGACTGTAGCGATCATCCATAAGACTCCCAAGTAGTGTGACAGCTCTGACGAGTCAGTTGCTTCCACGCTTGCTGAGTACTTAGATGAATCACATACTCCCAGAACTCACTACGAACTCAATTTCCCCTTCAAACGGCACTCATCACCTAGAAGTAGCTCTTGCCTCATTGTGCTTGATCCATGAGCGAGATAACAAGGACAGAGTTAACCTATCAAATTGCAAGCCGAAGCTCGCCATGGAACTATTTTAAGAACCGGGGCTTCGGCTAAAATTTGTCATGGGACTCATGGAGAACCATGTCAACGCAGCCAAAGTCATAATATTTTATAGGGACGGATTCAAGTGTAGTTTATTGGTGTGGTTGGAATTTACTAACTTACTAAACTTAGCAGGATTCAGAGTTAAGTTGAGAAGACTGTTCGGTATATATTTAGTTTAAGCCCCGACCTTATATCTTATCCAAAAAAATGGAGTTTACAAATACAGAAAGGAAATGACTAGAAATTCAAATCCTAATCTACTTGTCCTTCTTCCTTATCTGCTCCCCCAGACTTCTCCGAAATCCATGCCTTGAGATCCTCCACTTTCTATCCCCTTTCCTCAACTATTTCATTGACCGATCTCTCCATGAGGTCAAAAAGGGGATAGTTGGGATCATTCTCCAGCGAGGGTTCATCTAACTCGGGGATCTCACGGAAGTTTCCATCGTTGGTCAGAGGGTCGATCGTCTCCCAACGATCATCTTCGGGATCCAGACCAAACTTGCTGATCATTTGGTCCTTCATGTTGTCCATATAATGGGAGACGCTCGATCCATAAACGTTTGCCGCTAAAGCAAACATCAGGGGCGATCGGGCAAATCCCAAAAGGGCTTCCCGAACCGCACTCTCAGTTGATCCTTGCACCCTAACCAAGTCTTCTTTCAGTGCTTCCCGTTCTTCCTTCAAGACATTCTTTTCTTCCTGGGACTGCTGGAGAAGTCTGTTGCTCTCGTCAGATATCTCTTGAATCTGACACTCCAATTCCAAAACGCGGGCCATGGCGGAGTTAGCAGCTGCTTGGGCCTCTCCCGCCTTAGAAGCAGTTTGGGAGAGCTCAGTACCCGCTCCAAGCAGCTCTCCATTCAAACGGTCCCGATCGGCTCGGACCGATTCCAGCTCTTTCTGTTTGATCTCAACTTGCCGCTGAGCTAAGGCAAGTTGGCTTTCCAGATCTTCAGACGTCGAGGAAATGCTTCGGCTGAGCTGGACGGCAGAAGCGAGGTCCAAAGCACTTCTATGTGCCTACAAGAATCAAATTGGAATAAGAACCTATACCCAATCGGGGCAGCATGAGCTGAATACAGCTTACCACAGCTTGGGACTCCATATAGGCTAGCACTAAGCCGGGAAGCACGCCATCAATACCGGGCGGATTTTTCCTCCCCAGGAGCCGGTATTCTTCAAGAGCGGCATCCTTCCATGAAGGGGGGACCCTTTTCGGTCTCCGGGCTTTGGAAACGAAGACCACCATCTCCTGGATGGCCTCCCGAATGGCCTTGGGGTTAGACGAGGACGGGGCTATTTTCTCCCCGATTGTGACCCCTTTCGTCGGGATCGGGGCTGCAGGCCTGCTCACAGCTGATCGCAACCTTTTGTACTGCTTCAGAGCTTCCTCCTCGGGGCCTCGCTTGCTCGTCGACGCGGAGACTGGAGGTCTCGGCGCTCTATCCCTTAAGCTGGATGAGGGGTGGACGTCTTCCACCCGCATTGACCCCTGCAGCAACAACCGCACGACGTTAAGATTCATAGGGGAGTTATTCCCGATTCTGTACATGGCGGGAAGGCCTAACGAGCGCATCCTCTTAGAAATAACCTCATCCACCTCATCCATTGATCGGGGCTCTCGCCTTTGGCTGCTGGAGCTCCCCAATGATCGAGAAGGCCCAGCCGCAGCGCTGGGCTTAGGTTTAGACGCTTGCAGCTGAGCCTCCCTCTTAGCTTTTGAAGCAGCAGCCACCGCAGCAAGTCGGTTTCCAGACATTGTATCAGTGGAAACTGCAAAAGAAAAATAATAAGAATCAGGAAATATGAACTAAAGGAAGCTAAGTCGTACCCGATTCTTCTGACTCCGATGAGTCAAAGCTAGAGAAGATACCCTTCGGGGCAGGGGCTCAAGTTCTTCCTGCTACCCCGATCTCTAACAACTTCTTCTCCCGAAGGATGTCTATTCTTTTCAGACGCCTTTCGGGAGGAGGAAGCATTGCCAAGGTGTTGGCAATATCCTGGTGGGATGGATTGAACCGGCTTCGATCCAATTTCCCAATGTCAGGGTGGGTTGTTAGGAAGGTAACTTTCAGCAGGTCCTCCCTCGGGATGTCTATCCAGACGTAGCAAGATTCTCATTCATGAAGGGAATCTTCCTTGTCTACGATAATACAATCCTTCGTTCGGGTCGCTATATAATACAACCTGCGACCCCCTAACAACCTCCTTCCTCTACGGGATCCCACCTGTAATAGATTGAAAAAGTGTCTGAGGGTTGGCTCTACCCTCTGTTTGTGGCAATAATAAATGAAGGCGATGATATAAACATAACTGTCCGGAAAAAGAGCAAAAGTCGGGCAGTGAATCTCCCGAAGAACGGCCGCGACAAAAGGGTGAAGAGGAAATCGCAGGCCTGATCTCAGGGAGGCATAGCTAACGGGTATGGCGTTAGCCGGAACGTTCATCTCGGCGGGAAGGAAGCAAGGAACGTCATTCTTCCCACTCCAGATCTGATAATGGGCTGGAATGGAAAATTTGACCCGAAATGCTTCGAGGTCCATTGTTGATATGTCAGGATACCTATCCCTACAAGGTGTCATGGATGGTTACCTTAGAATTTACGAGAAGGTTGGATTTGGGGAACGGTTGAGCAAAATCGCCAGAGAATTCTAAAGCTTGAACAGTTTGTCGCAAAGTGTGATAATGGCTGCATAGGGCAAAAATCCTGACCTTTATACATCGTATTACTCAATCACGGGGTGACACATCAGCACTGCAGGCAGCTGCAGTCTGACAGTCTGTCCTCCCTTTGGAATACGGAAGGGCGTTAGCTATCACAAAGCTTAGAATTACGCTTTTACCCTCAACTGCTATGGATTTCAAATTTGAAAATTCACGTCATGAAATTTCTAAGTGCAGGATCGGTCCCCAAGGAAGCCGTTACAACCAGTTCGGGTACAGGTTTCCGTTGCTGCGATTAGGCACTAATGCACAGACGATCTCAATCTGATGATCGAACCCCAATCACCACGGCGGTGGCGACAGAGTCCGAGGGGCTAGTGATGAGATCCCCGGATCCCGGTACCTCGGACATGATCAGGACCAAGCTTGATCAGAGTAGCCCAAACAACGTAAGCCGAACTTGGAAGCCCAGATCCAGCCCACATGAATGAGTGGCCCATCCAGGCCAGGTGGCCCGATCGGCCATTCATAACGATCGGTCCCAATAAGTAGGGCCCAGCTTCTCCCGTGCGCCACGACCGATAGGTCCACACATTACAGGCCCTGCTTCGGGCCATCCATATTCCTCACATGCAACGACAACCTTCAACAGCTTTGTCAGAAGCGTGGTCCGGCGGAGTAGTACGAGCCTCCCTTAGCCAAGGAATAGCCGGCTAGTAGTGCCGAAAGGTCTAGCACCGTGCAGCTCTAGGAAGCCGTTCCCGGTGGTTGTTCCGCCTGAAATTAGCAGACCTAGACGCAAAGGACATGCACAAAACGACACCCTACTTTACACATCACAGTGGGAGTATAAAAAGGACACTTGGGGTGTGAATAAGAGATCTTCAGATTCTCCATTTAGCTTTCGCATAGAGAACCTTCTATCGATTTATTTTCGATACTTCTCTTCCCTTTTTTTGTCTAAAGAACAAACATGGTCTTTGTGATTATTACTTTGCTTATTGAACCGACTAAGGACATTTTCTCTAACCCTTAGTTAAGTGGTTTTTTCCTCATCTTTGAGGTTTTCCACTCTAAAATTGTCGTGTCCCTTTACCTTTGGTTTATAATCGTTCTCAACACATCAAATAAATTATAACCGAGTTCGTCTTGCTACGAATCGGTCGATTGTTGACACCCTCGGTTTTCAAACCACAACACTCTTAAAGTGGGCTTTAGGTTAATTCCACTTTCTCCGTGTATCCTCCCTAGTGTATCCCCTTCGGTGATCGACCATGTCACCGACACTCTCGCTCTCAAGGTTGTAACCTAGTACCGAATAGCATTGTCGACTGTCTTATGTGTCGGTCATCTTCTATGTCGATCATCATTTCTATGAACTAGACTCCCATGATGACCATGGTCCCATGTTGATCAGTCATTCGGTCCTAACAATCCCCTCCTTTAGCCTTAAAGTGTCTTTCCGATCACTAATATATATTTTCAATATGTCCCAAAACCAACATGTTTGGAATTGAGTTGATTCTTCTTAATCGTCACCACCTTGGTGAGTATATCTGTTGTATTATCCTCATTGTGTATCTTTCAAATTGTGGTCATGTCCCCATTGGACTTCGCATTCATATGTTTCGTTCGGAGTTGAATGATGGGTTCTTGATGACTTCAAGTGCACTTTGGCTACCACAATGTATGCTCGGTTCCATATCAAAATTAATCATTGAAAACCTCCGTTTTAACCACACCATATCCGTCCTTGCCTCCGTGGTCACCATACTCACCTTTTGTGCCACTTCTGTAGCGGAGAACAAAATTTGAATGATCATTCCATGCTTCTTGAATGAACAAATTCTCAAACAAAATAAACATCACATAAACTCTTGAGTTTAGCTCTTCTAGCACAATATCTTAGACCAACCTTCTTGTTTTCTTTAGATACCTCAAAAGCCTCTTGATTGCCTCGAATGATCAATCCATGGTTCGACATATGCATGCTCAACACTCCCACAACAAATGCAATTTTTGATCTTGTACAAACCATCAAATATATCAGACTATCGGCCAATGATGCATATGGATGATCGACATTATCCCGTAAAATCCACCAGAGAACGCCACCGTCCATGACATTGCCCACGTACAACCGAGGTTGTCAAGTTAAGTTTTATCCTGCCATGACGCTCGGATAGAGAAGGAAGAAGAAAGAAAGATAATATATCCAAATAAACATAATCCCGAAACATAACATAATAAGAATACATTACCCTTCTTTGTATTCGCTTCTTCTCGTCTACCTACGATAAAAATAACTCTTGATTAAACTTTACCATTCCTAATGATAATTCTCTTATCATTAGTCCCCATGATGATTTTTTCTCCTAAAACTCAATTTATATTTATATTACTATATATCATAATCCTTGTTATCTCATCCATTATTTTCTCCAACTTCCTAATCTTATTCCCTCTTTCCCCAATTATGCTTTCCTTTTGGACTACCTTTGTACACTTGGGTTTACCCATACTCTTCCATAGCCTTTTATAGTTCCTCCTACCAAATTTGGTCATGTATAACCCAAGCTGAATTGGTCATTGTCCATGTGGCCCATGCCTTGCAAGTGATCCTTATCTCTTAATCAATAGTCCTAAACCTCAATATTCATGTTCAACTCAGGTGTTGCACGATATTTCAAGCGATATAAAGATAATACATAAACAAAAGTGTATGTTTTCAATTTTGAGTTCCAAACTTTGACAAAATTTGAGTTGTTTCACTGAAAAATTATTTTTACAATAGAACCAAAAAATTCTATAATTATAAAACGTTGATTTATAAGTGTTTGAAACTTAATTTAACTATAATTATTTGAATTTAAGAGTGTTTTAACAATTTTTTACTAAAATTGATAATATGTCAAATTGGAAGGATTAATTTGATTGACTAAAATTGATTTCATGGCAAATTGGAATGACTAAAAATAAAATTTTTCCTATATATATTAATGGATTTCAGATCAGACGTGATTAAAACCGTATTCGATTTGAAACTAAAAGTGATTCAATCCGATCAAATATTCACAGTTTGAACATGCGAAAAATCATTTCAGATACTCTTCGTATATGTTGAATATTCGAATCTAAGGATTTTCATACATACTTCTAATGTATTAGTGTAACTGCTAATCTAGTATCAAATACTATATTTGGGCCTTTACCAATTGTAAAATACTTTCTTAGGTTATTGGGCCTTACACGTTCACTAGAGATAAAGTTGGGCCAAACAGAAAAATAGTGCTTATCGTTTCAATTTTAACAATTTGAAGTTTCTAAAAAAGTAATTGGCACATTAAGTCCATGTATTTCAATTAAATTGTAAAATTACTTCCCAACAGGTATGTGTCATACTTTGACTTTGTATCTGTTGTCATTCGTAAATATGTAGACATAAATGTCAGCGCCGTGGGTAAATGAAGAATAAGAGGCGAGGGCATCTATTGCCAATATACCCGTGGGTAAATCGCATAAAAAGTGATTTGTCAATCTACCCATCAAAGTGTAGAAATGGCAAAAGAAATTTGGTGTGGATGGGTAGTTTGGCAAGACAGTTTTTCTGCGACGGATAGTTTGGCAAAACACCCAAAGACGAGGTATACACGGCAATACTTAATGTAGAAAAATTTATAGAAACTGTAAAATTAACAAAATTCGAGGATGATTTTGTCAATATGTGCACATGTTTTGTCTTAATCAAAATATGAAGACTTATTCAAAATTGATATTATAAATTTTTAGGATAAATAGTTGAAAAAATTCAAAGTTTTTAGATTGCAAATAGCAAAAAAAAATTGAAAAACTAAATTTGTCAAATTAATCAAAATTAGAAGATATCATTTTCTCCATAAAATTCATAGGGCCAGAGAATGCTAAAAACAAGATGTGTATGTGAAGTTATCGTCATGTGCAATGTAAGTGTAAAAGTAGGCTTTGCTCGACGAAATGTTATGCATTCTTCGTAATTTGACAAATATTGGATGATTCTTCTAAATAAAAGGTCATGTTTAGGCATTGTATGATCCGGTGTATGATAATCCAAGTCAACAAAAATGAATGTTGTTGTCACTATCTCTAAATGATGAACCTCTTAATTTCGCCGAATATTTTAATCGAGATGATAAAATGTAATGAAGAATATTTGTAAGGATGGAAATGGTTCATGCTCTTAATGACGTTGTTCTAATTATATTAAAGATATGTTTGTTAATTCTAAATTATTAGTTTAATTATGAATCAATTGTGTTCTATTGAGAATAAATATCACAAATAGAGATGGCCAAAAATTCAACCATGTGGATATCCTACTTTACCCTACACGTGAGGGTTGTATTTTTTATAGATATAGGGAGAGCAAAGGTTTAAAAATAATAAACTCGCAGTGAAACATGTTGAATGTGAATTTCTACTCAAACTCATATTCAAACTCAAACTCAAACTCATACATATATCCATAGTATCAACCAAACTTAATGTAATATTTAAAGTTTTACATATCTAATATTTTTTAAAATATCTTATATGTCAATATGTTTCTATTCATAATATGTAATTATGATTAAATTTATTATATTTATAAATTATCATACTAAGAATTTATTTTATCAATTTTATAAAATTATGTTTGTTTGGATGAATGCATTTTGGTATTCTTATAATATTTTCGTTTATTTTGTAACAAACTAGAATGTAAAAACGATGTTCAAAGTTTATAAATTGTGTATTTTACGCATGTTTATGAATGAAAATCGATTATAAAATGACGATTTTTCGTCAATTTATTGGTAATCGATTTCGAAAAATTAAAGAGTTATTTATGTAATTTTTAATATATAAATATGTTATTTACACTATTTTAAAATTTAGATATATTTTTACACTTTTTAAGGTTAA
>RWGZ01001509.1:48255-91413 GCA_009725065.1 Utricularia reniformis
AATAACATTACAATGCAAGGCATGCCCCAAGTTTCTTGCTTTAATTTACTTTCATTATCGTACCCCAACTATTATAAATCACAAAACAGATCCCGATGATCTCGGACCTGTTGACTATTGGTACCCAGGTTTTTTAGATCACAGCAGTATTGTTTAAGACATTAAAATTTGCACTATTCTAACAACCATCATTTCCTTGTTTGTCTTTCCCACTTCACCATTACATTATTCATACTCTTATTGCATCCAGAATGCCCCTAGAACTTTCATAAGCAATATTTTTATCCAAAATCAAATTTTGAGGTACCATTTACTACATGTTCAAAATACTTCATATAAACCACAATATTAATCCCTCACCAATTCACCACAAATGGAACATTCATTTGCAATAGCCAACACATTCCATGTTATACTTCCAACACCACCCTATTTAATCCAAAATTTCATGAGAGATACATCTTCATACCCAATTTCTTTTGCAAAATTGCCAAGAAAGAACACACAATTTGTAGTAAACATCAAGAATTACACTAGCTAAGCATATTCCACTTAATCGTTGGATTGGGAAAAAGTTCATTTGACCGCCGTAGTGAAATCTTAGCAAAGACCATGTCATCCTTTTAGGGTAAAAGGATTCTCCAATACCCAACATATTTGAGTTCTTGAGAATTTTCCGTTAAAATACTCCTAAGATTTGAGAAAGATTTTATAGTCATTAGATTTTATATATATGTAAAAACACAACGTTAATTCTTTTGTAGAATCTTAACAGATTATTTAACAGCAATAACTAAACTTCAAAAACAAATACAACAATTATGTCATCGTTCACCATTGCAAATATATATTGTGAAAATCAACTTATTACAAAACAATTAGGATGAATATGAAATCACCCATATATATTTATTCAAATAATATATTGTATCTCTAATTTTAAAACTTCTATGCTATGTTGCACGGGTACAAGGATATGCGTGCAGGATATAGAGGTGAGGAGTGCGGCGATTTTAGAAATATCCGATTTAGGATACGTCAAATTCAAGATAATAAGATAATGAATATAAATATTTAAAAATTTTAAAATACACAAACATCTAAAAAAAAAACTAAACAAAAAACTAAATTTACGAGGTATAACTACGAAGTTTAATGAAAATGATCTAATAGAGTTTACCTCACGTCCTCCATTTTATTTGAAGAAGGATTGTGAAAGTGCAATCGCTAGGGTTTACTAAAAGGATTTAGGGGCCGAGTTCAGTGAAAACAGATTCCATGCGATGTCTTCGACGCTGGAAATTGAAGCGCCGGAGTAAGTTCTGCTTAACTTTTCAGCGTGTGCAGTGAATGTGATGATTTTTTCATTCTACAAAGTTTTTCATTGTCAATGTATAATCCTGGAAGTGCCACTTAGGACTGTTAGTCGTCGCTTGCTTATCGATGTCTCAAAGTTCTCATCTTTCTTTTTGAATATCCTTTTAATGAACTATTTGTTGCTCTGGTTTTTTCCGGCATGCGCTTGCGTCTTCCATTGCTACCCTGAGAGTCGTTTATGCTTGTCTTTATGTTTCATACTGAATAAATATATGTACTGTGACTCATTGAATTGTGTTTTATTAAAATTTCTTGCTTTGTAGTGTGATCAAGATTGTTCTTCAGTTCTGCAAAGAAAATTCTCTGCATCGAACTTTTCAAGCACTTCAGGAAGAGTGCCAGATTTCTCTGAATACAGTGGACAGCCACGAGACTTTCATTGCTGATATTAACAGTGGAAGGTGGGATATAATACTGCCCCAAGTTTCGCAACTTAAGCTTCCCCGAAAGAAATTAGAAGATCTCTACGAGCAGGTTAACCTTTTGGGATACGTGTGTAAAATCCCATCTTCTGCTTTTTTTCCACGGTATGTAACTCCTGTTATATTTTTTTTCTCTTCCTTTTTCCTATGAGCAGATTGTTTTGGAAATGATTGAACTCCGGGAGATAGATACTGCACGAGCTATATTGAGACAAACCCATGTCATGGGTTTTATGAAACAGGAACAACCAGAAAGATATTTACGGCTTGAGCATCTCCTTGTTCGAACTTACTTTGACCCAAATGAGGTACATCTGATTTTGATTAAAAAATTGAGTTTATGTTGCCAATTTGCCACAAATTTCTCATTTAAAATTATGATTTTACCCAGATTTGTCACTTTAAAAATTTTAGTGATGCCATTAACCTTATCTGCTTAGGTCTATCAAGACTCGACAAAGGAAAAAAAGCGTGCACAGATTGCACAAGGTGTTTGCTATGAACTTGATTCCTCTTTTGAATTTCGTCATGTAAAATTTGTTGTATCAGATAACTTTTTCTTGACTAAATTTCCAGCCATAGCAGCAGAAGTTTTTGTGGTCCCACCATCTCGGCTGATGTCTTTAATTGGTCAGGCTCTGAAGTGGCAGCAGCATCAAGGTTTCATATAGATAGTTTATATTTAACTCTTTGTTGCTTGTCCTCATTTGAAGGATAAAATGATTTCCGTTTATTTTTTAGTGACCTGTTGATGAGAAATTCAGTGGGCATACTTTGGTTTGGGGGGTGGTGTAAGGTGCCTCTTTCTTTTGACTTTTCAGGTTTACTGCCACATGGGACTCAATTTGATCTGTTCCGTGGAGTTGCAGCCATGAAGCAAGATGTAGAAGATATGTATCCAACAACTCTAGGCCACACCATAAAGGCAAGTGACATTTTAGTCTGAATTTTGATTGCATTTTTAGTAAACTCGAGATTCTCAGGAAAAGTGTTTGTTATATTCACTACAAATTTCTATTGTTGAAATGAAATTACTGTAAAAATAAACTTATTTATGAGGATTCTGTTGTGTTCCTGTGTCCCTTTCCACATATACAACCTGCAAATCTTCTCCCTGGAACTCAGAGTTTTTGGTGTTCATGGATTGTCACTGCAGTTTGGGAAGAACAGCCATCCAGAATGTGCTAGATTCTCACCTGATGGCCAGTTTCTTGTTTCTTGTTCGGTCGATGGTTTTATCGAGGTTGGTCTGCAAAATCATGTAATTTCCAGGTTATCATGGCATTAAATTTTCTCATTTTTTGTCTAGGTTTGGGACTATATAAGTGGGAAACTGAAAAAGGACCTCCAGTACCAAGCTGATGTGAGTTGTCTCTCTTCGTTTTACTAAGATTGTGCTCTCTGTTAGTTGTACGTTGACCTTTCTTAGTTGCACAAAACTAATTTTCATTTTATGCCAGGAAACATTTATGATGCATGATGATGCTGTACTGTGTATTGATTTCAGTAGAGACTCAGAAATGCTTGCATCTGGTTCTCAAGATGGGAAAATAAAGGTAGTAAGTCTTATAAACTGTATATTGTACGCGCCGTATCCATTTTTTTTGTTAAGGTGTTATTTATCAAAATTTTTAACTTATTTAAAGAAATAAACTCAAATTGGCTAAAGCCAAGCAAGGGTGCAAGTTATATGCTCTTGCTTTCTGTTGCAAATAGGTTTGGCGTATCAGAACTGGTCAGTGCTTGCGACGGGTTGAGAGAGCACATTCGGAGGGTATCACTAGTGTTGCCTTTTCTCGAGATGGGACTCAGTTGTTGAGTACATCATTTGATAGCACTGCCAGGTATACTTAGTTCTGACCTACTGTCTTTTGAACCGAGATTTCTTCAAACCCCATTCTCATATTAGGTTTTCTTCGTTTAGAATTCATGGTTTGAAATCAGGGAAGATGTTAAAAGAGTTTCGTGGTCATGCATCATACGTGAATGATGCCATTTTCACTGCAGATGGTTCTCGTGTAATAACTGCATCAAGTGATTGTACAGTGAAAGTGAGTTTCTTTTTTGATGTTATTAACCAGTCGGGGGAAATGTTCACTAGTTATTGATCTTACTTCACAATACTCATGCATTGTATTAAGGTTTGGGATGTGAAAACTACAGACTGCTTGCAAACCTTCAAGCCACCACCACCTTTGAGGGTATGCCATGATTTTTCTCTTTGTAAATCACAATTTCTTGATGAATTTCTTCTTAAATGATTTTTTTTACTTCCATACTGAAAATGTACTACAAGTTTACCTGTACTAGTATTTGGCAGGGAGGCGATGCATCTGTGAATTCTGTACATCTTTTACCTAAACATACTGATCATATAGTCGTATGCAACAAGACGTCATCGATATACATTATGACGTTTCAGGGCCAGGTAAAATTTGCCAACCTAAAATATAAGGACTGGATTTACTTCTTTACAGTCACTTCATTGATTCTTTTTTTTAAGGTTGTGAAAAGCTTTTCATCTGGTAAAAGAGAAGGTGGAGATTTTATGGCAGCTTGTATATCTCCCAAGGGCGAATGGATCTATTCGATTGGCGAAGATCGGTACGTCAATCATCCTAATTGAATTACTTGTTGAAGGATCATTTCACTCCCATATGATTAACTGTGATTTACAGAAACTTGTACTGCTTCAGCTATCAATCTGGAAAACTAGAGCATCTAATGAAGGTAGTATGTTTGAATATATGGTATATGACAACGACGAGCACGCGAATGAATTGTTCTTATATCTTTATGAACCCACAACAGGTGCATGAGAAGGATGTGATCGGGATTGCCCACCATCCGCATATAAATCTCATCGCAACGTATGGTGAAGATTGTGCATTGAAACTATGGAAGCCTTGAGTTTGCAGGTAGTAGGGTGAGGACACATCCATAGTTTTCATGGGCAATCTCTACAATTAGAAGCTAGGACCACCCTTAACTTTCCTCTCCTCTGTCATGGTTGTGGATACATTCACAATACAGACACGTCAAAATGGTCCACTCCATCTTTATCCTTCCAAGTTATGTGACAGATTGTTGAAAAAATTAGTGCATGTATTTTAGATTATCGAATCATTTAAGACCAATTTGTGATGCAACATATTTACTCAGTTGTACAATCTTGCAATGTTTGCTTTGAGTCCTAGTGATTTATTTAGTTAGGCGTAGGTGTGTAATTACTAAAAGTAGTTAGATTATGGAAGGGTTGTCAATAAATACACAACTCCTTGTCTTCAATAATCACAATATAAAAGCTACATTGTATTTGTAGTTGTAGTTGTAGTTGTAGGCGACACTAATTAATAGAATCCCTGTGCCAAGCAAGATCTTCCATACCCCAAACATATAAAAGATACATAATCAGATCTCACGTTGTTTACCAATAGAAGAGTAAATAACTTAAATAAATGGTCCATGTAAAATTAGTATAAGATCATTTTCTAGTGAGATTGATTTGGATTCAATGATAACTTAAAAGTTAAAACATATAAAAAATTACAAGATATGTGATCCCCATGGAAAAATTATGAGCTAATTCAGAAATAATATACATTTGAAACAAAAAGTGCCATGTTCCATGAGTGGTTTCTTATTTGATAAAACAATGTGCTTAGATGGATTGCTTGATCATCGGTCGGTGTATAAGTAAAAATAGACCGGGAGAAATTTATTGATGACACAAAAGAGGTTGGTGGTAATGTGAAATGACTTCTTTACTCTCCACTGACCTCTACTTATCTCTTATTCTCAACGTATTCTTACTCAAAATGGCTCTTCCTTGGCTTATCCTTGCTCTAGCTGTTACTCTTAGACATGCAAGTGCCTTTTCCCAGGAAGTAAGAGACAGGCCGGCAATGGCTCAAGCATTGTTCGTCTTCGGTGATTCACTCATCGACAATGGTAACAATAACGACTTGGCTTCTTTCGCCAAAGCAAATTATCTCCCTTATGGCATCGATTTCCAAGGTGGACCGACCGGCCGCTTCTCCAATGGCTACACCATGGTTGATACAATTGGTAACTAACTTACACTAATATTTTCCACCTCTCTTATTTTTCTTCATCAAACCAAAATGCTGCTATGTTTTGCTGCAGCTGAGCTCCTCGGACTTCCTCTTACTCCACCTTACTCCCAAGCTCAGGCCTCCGGGGACCAAATGAGATATGGAGTTAACTTTGCTTCTGCGGCTGCTGGAATTCTCGACAACACAGGGGAAAATTTTGTTAGCTCTTGTTCACTCTTCTCTCCTTTACTTTTGCCTGCATAGTGAATAAGCGATCACTAACAACTACTAGGTGGGGAGAATTCCATTTAACCAACAAATCAACAACTTGGAAAACAGTCTGGATCAACTGAGCAACCTTCTTGGCGCTGATGATCTTTCACAAGGTCTGTCAAACTCCATATTCTTCATAGGAATGGGAAGCAACGACTATCTAAACAACTACCTCATGCCAAATTACGATACCAAGAATCATTACAATGCTCAGCAATTTGCTGATCTTTTGATACAGCAATATTCTCAACACCTAACTGTAACTTCCCTTACTCAAATTGCCTTTTTTATTCTTTTATCCAAAATGGCTGCTAGCAAACTTGTTGTGTTCTTGGTGTAGAGAATGTACAATCTGGGAGCAAGAAAGTTTGTGGTTGCAGGGCTTGGCTTAATGGGATGTATTCCAAGCATTCTTGCTCAGAGCAGCAATGGCTTATGCTCTGATGAAGTTAACGAACTCGTTCGTCCTTTTAACACAAATACAAAGATGATGATTAATCGCCTCAGTCTTAATCTTCCCGGTTCAAGATTTTCATATATCGACGTCAATAACGCCTTCCAGGATCTCCTTGTAAACTCCCAGCAATACGGTCAGTCTCAATATTTAGATACTCAGAGTCAAATGCCTGAACCCAAATCTCAAATTCTTTTGATAGGGTTCAATGTACTGAACCGTGGATGCTGTGGAATTGGAAGAAACAGGGGACAAATAACTTGTCTTCCATTCCAGCCTCCATGTGCAGACAGATCAAGCTACATATTCTGGGATGCGTTTCACCCTACGGAGGCTGTGAACGTTGTTCTTGGGCAGAAAGCTTTCTATGGAGGTACAGAAGTTGCATATCCGATCAACATACAACAGCTTGCCAATTCCTGAGTGTTAATTTTGATATTCAAATGTCTTCTGTAAAACAAGAGTCAGTGAACTGAAAAAACCCATTCTCTCAAAATCTTCTTACAAAATAATAAATTATTAATCTTGAACAACTCCAGCAATCTAGGTTATTGGACAAAACTTAAAAACTGCAAAAATATAAATAGATATACGATCATCATCAATTAGGAGACCTAAATGTCATTTAATATATAAAAATGAAAATTTAATAAAATATGAATGAAAACATCAATATATATAAAAGAATATCAATAGTATATCATATATAATATAAATATATAAAATAATCATATGATAATTAATTAAATTAAATATATAGTAAAAAAATAAATCAATTAAAAATGAAATTATAAAATAAAAATATAATATATATTATAATAATGGACAATGTATTATAGGTTGGATATGGAACAAATGTCCGACATATGCAAAAATGCGAAGTTTTTAAAATATAAAGAGTCCGTCCAGCCTAGCGAGCAAGCTTCATTTTTATCTCAAATTTTAAAATAAATTGCATTAAAATTTTAGAGTATGTCATCTAGACTTCATTAAAGCTAAAGCAATCTAAATAAATGAATCATTTAGTAAGTCATCTAGCTCATAACAGGTACAAGCACAGGCTGGACAGTAGTCAGTTCCTTCGATGTAACTCAAAGCATACCATTTGGAGAAATGAATGATTTCCATAACACAAGACAGAGAGATGATGATTGTTTTCAAAACTTCAACGGAGCTCGCTGTTGCTGGCCTAAATCAACCGAAGTCCCGGCATCTTTAATCCTTTCAATATCTGCAAAAGCAGGCAACATAATGAAAATGTGAGATGTAATAGCTACTAAATATTGTTTTCGGATCAAACTTTCACAAAAATAAATAGATATTAGTAAATATAGTAAACATAAAAGAAATATCATAAAGTGATTTGATCAAATCAAAATGAGTGTCGTTTTTGGCATATCGTAATGACGTTAAAGTTAATAACAATTCCGATGAAACCTGAATAAACAAATTCTACCAACAATAGAAAGAAGCAGATTTTACGAACAATCAAATACACAAATTTCTCACAAATAAGCACATGATAGTTGTATTATTCATGATCATACAAGTGATTTACACAAGAGTACATTATCAAATTTATAGAATAGAACATTACTAAGAATGTAACTAGCACAATTGTTGCATTATGCATAAATTGTCAATAACTAATATCATTGAATGATTTAAGAAGGTAAGCAAATGGATTGAGAGTGCATAATCATAGTCTGATTTCAATAGATGGATTTAGTTTCCATTCTCAATAGCCCCTTGAAACTCAATCCATCTTCATAAAAGTTTTCATCAAAAATCCTCCGACTTGATTCATCTCCAATATGTAATACATGTTTTATTCTTTGGGAACTATCTCTTTCCAGAGCTTTTGTAAGCACATCCACCACTTGTTTCGATGATGTAAATAACTGAAACTCAATTTCCTTTTTATGAACAATGTCACATACATCATGAAACTTGACACTAATGTATTTAGCTCTACCATGGAACATCGGATCTTTACCATTACCAAAGCGAACTTTGAGTGGCACATGAGGATTGATGCTCTGTCTTGTCTCATTCCCAAGTCATTCAACACCATTCTCATCCAAATAACTTGATTGGCACAGCTACATTGTAACGACCCGCCTTTCCACTTGCACGATATTGTCCGCTTTAGACTAGGCTGACCCTAATGACACCCACCTAGTCCTCACGGCTTTACTTTTTCCCTAGCCCCCACACTTCCCAGTGGGTCACCCATCTCTGAATTGCTCCAGGGTGAGCACGCTTAACTTTCCAGTTCTAACGTTCCGCTTGCCACTTTGCTAGGGAAAAGACCTCGTGCATTGGGAGACGAATCACTATACTTAACATACGATCGTTCCCCGTCTATAGCCGATGTAGGGATTCGCCTAAGGTGCCCTCTCTCTCGCACCCCCGAGGGGACCTCACATTAGAACGGGATTACTACGTGCCGAAGGGACTTAAGAAAGATAAGAGGGCCGAGTTCGACAGATTGACTCAAGGAAACCGCCCCGTAATGTAGTACATGCAAGAATTCATAGAACTAGGCAGATACGCCCCCGAGATCATGGGGAGCGAACATGAAAAGATGCACCGCTTTACAGAAGGGCTGAACGAGAAGGTGAAACTGACTATGTAT
Source organism: Utricularia reniformis (assembly GCA_009725065.1). Lineage (NCBI taxonomy): Eukaryota > Viridiplantae > Streptophyta > Magnoliopsida > Lamiales > Lentibulariaceae > Utricularia > Utricularia reniformis. The sequence goes on from RWGZ01001509.1 coordinate 57,475, forward strand.
GGCCGTGATGATGAAGAATTCTCGAGTTTGGTGGCGGCGGCAGTCCGAGTAGATGGAGGATTGCGGAGAATGGATAAAGAACGCACCAGAAGCTCTGCGAGGAACGAGGCTCAGGGACGGGGAGAATGGAAAGGAAAGGTCACTACGGAAAGTTTCGGATCGGCACAAGGACCCCCGATCAGACCGCCGTGCGCCAAATGAGGGAAGAATCACTTTGGAGAATGCCGAGCAGGAACCAACAGTTGTTTCAAGTGCGGCCAGGAAGGACACTTTGCCAAAGATTGCCCGAAGAGGAGGAGGATCGAAACTGGAGTAACCGAAAACAGGACCAGGGAGAGGATTACTGGAAATGCCCGAGTGTTTGCTGTTAACAAGGAACAAGCCTCGGAGGCTGAAGACGTCGTGGTAGGTACACTACTTATTAACGGCTTTACAGCTTTCGTATTATTTGACTGTGGGGCGACACATTCATTTGTGTCGGAGAAGTTAGCGAAACGGTTTGGGATAATGGGAAGTAACGCTAAAATCAAAGTAAAAACACCGGGATCCGAAGCTATGGAGGCAAATAGAATCTATAAAGGATGCACGGTGGAAGTGGACACAGTGCGAACAGAGGCAGATTTGATTGAATTGGGGGATATGGGATTCGATGCCATACTAGGAATGGATTGGTTATCTAAATACGATGCGCAGGTGAGATGTCGAGAACGTACGATCACGTTTAGTACGCCGTGGGAAGGGAGAAAGGACATGGTCGGAAAACCGATTATGAGTGAGGATGAGGAATATAAGGATCGATCGAACTGGTTAGCGTTCGTCACGGCAGTGAAGGAAGGGACGCCATTGAAGTCCGTTCCAGTGGTTTGTGAATACAGTGATGTATTTCCTGACGAACTACCGGGTCAACCACCTCAAAGAGAGGTGGAAATGGAGATAGAACTACTCCCTGGAACACAACCGATCTCCAAGGCTCCGTACCGAATGGCACCCAGAGAAATGCAGGAACTGAAACAGCAGATTGAGTCGCTACTGGAAAAAGGATTTCTTAGGCCAAGCAACTCCCCTTGGGGAGCACCAGTGTTATTTGTTAGAAAGAAAAGCGGCGAGTTGAGACTGTGTTACGACTACCGGGAGTTAAACAAGGTCACGATAAAGAACAAGTATCCGTTGCCTAGGATCGACGACTTGTTTGATCAGTTACAAGGCGCGAAGGTGTTCTCAAAGCTAGACTTGAGGTCAGGGTATCATCAAGTCCGAGTAAGAGAAGGAGACATACCGAAGACAGCCATTCGAACGAGGTACGGCCATTACGAATGCACGGTAGTACCGTTTGGATTGACTAATGCCCCAGCAATTTTCATGGATTTGATGAATCGGGTATTTCGTCAGTACCTAGACAAGTTCGTGGTGGTGTTCATTGACGACATCCTAGTTTACTCTCGCAACCGGGAGGAACACGAGCAACATCTGAGAATAGTATTACAGACTCTCAGAAAAGAGAAGTTGTATGCCAAATACAACAAGTGTGAATTCTGGATGGACAACATAGCTTTTCTAGGCCACGTGATATCAGCAGGAGGGATGACGGTAGACCCAACAAAGATAGACACAGTGACGAATTGGCCTAGACCGACAAATGCTCGAGAAGTAAGGAGCTTCTTAGGATTGGCCGGGTATTATCGGAAGTTCATCGAGGGGTTCGCAAAGATTGCTAAACCGTTGACAAATCTGACCCGAAATGAAATGAGGTATAGAGTTTCGAATGTCTCAAAACGAAATTGACATCTGCACCACCAATACTAGTATTGCCTACACCAGGACAGGACTTCATGGTATACATCGACGCATCAAAGGAAGGACTCGGGTGTGTAGTGATGCAGGGAGGGAAAGTTATAGCATATGCATCCCGTCAATTGAAGATACACGAGTTGAACTATCCGATACGCGATTTAGAATTGGCCGCGGTAGTATTCCCACTCAAGATTTGGAGACACTACCTGTACGGTGTGAAGTGTGAGATATTCACCGACCACAAGAGTTTGAAGTACCTATTCACTCAGAGAGAGCTTAACATGAGACAACGGAGATGGTTGGAACTGATAAAGGATTATGATCTAGACATTCAGTACCACCCCGGAAAGGCGAACCAGGTAGCCGACGCACTGAGCAAGAAGACTCATGGCGTGCTAGCAAACACGTTGGTAAGGGAGATGGAGAACCTACAACTGGAAGTGGTAGAGTCGACCACATTCATGTTAGGAACGGTTACAGCGAAGCCAGGGATACTGGAGGAGGTACTAGAAGCACATGTATCAGACCCCGAGAAACCCGTAACGTGAAAAGAGGGAAACAGAACCGATAAATCAGAAATAAGCAAAGGAAGCGATGGGCTAATTCGAATGAATGAACATGTATGGGTACCAAACAGGCCAGAGCTAAGGAAGAAGATTATGACAGAAGCACACAGTTCAGCTTTCTCGGTTCACCCAGGAAGTACTAAGATGTATCGGGACATAAAGACGCATTGGTGGTGGAATGGAATGAAAAACGAGATTGCAAACTTTGTGGCCAAATGCGAAAACTGCCAACGAGTTAAGGCCGAACACCAACGCCCGAGAGGCGAGCTACAACCCTTAGAGATCCCAGAGTGGAAATGGGATAGCATCGACATGAATTTTGTGGTAGGACTACCCAAGAGCCAACGAAAGAACGACGCGATATGGGAGGTGGTGGACCGTCTTACGAAGGCGGCTCACTTCTTAGTAGTCAAGACAACGTACGGAGTGGACAGGCTAGCCAAAATATATGTGGATAACATAATCAAATTACATGGAGTTCCTGTAAACATCGTTTCAGACAGAGACCCTAGATTCACGTCTAGATTTTGGCAAAGTTTACAGAAATCGCTCGGAACTCAGTTATGCATGAGCACAGCCTACCACCCACAGACGGATGGTCAGACCGAGAGAACCAACCAAATTATGGAGGATATGTTACGAGCATGTGTGTTGGAGTTTAAGGGAGGTTGGGAGGATTTCCTACCGCTAGTGGAATTTGCGTACAATAATAACTTTCAGAGCAGCATTGGCATGGCCCCATATGAGGCATTGTACGGGAGGAAGTGTCGTACACCGCTTTGCTGGGATGAGGTGGGAGAAAGAACGACCACGGGGACTGAATTGGTGGAAGTCACCATTGAAAAGGTGGCCGTAGTACAAAAGAACATTAGGGCGGCACAGGACCGATACAAAAGTTGGGCAGACGCAAAAAGGAGACCCTTAGAGTTAAAGGTTGGGGATCGCACCTACCTAAAGGTATCATCGATGAAGGGGGTGCTAAGGACCACAAGGACAGGGAAGCTGAGTCAACGGTATATCGGACCATACGAGGTGGAACGAAGGATCGGAAACCTAGCATGTCAGCTGAAGCTTGCGGATGAAATGGGGGGCTACACAAGGTGTAATAGCCGAGAAAAAGGTACGACAAAACAAATAGTAGGGAATGTAGCGGTAAAGTCTAGACGAGAGATAATGAGAGATACGAGAACGAAAAAACGTAAAAGGGAACGAAAAATAGAAACGTAAAGAAAAAGATAAAAGAGGGGTCAAAAGCAAAAGAAGGAGGGGTTAAAGTGTGAATTAGAAAAGTTAAGATGTCTATAAAATGGGGTGAGGAGGCCCAAAAACGAGTTAATCATCATTAAGACCCGAAAATCCGAAAATTTTAGCAAAGAAGGAAAATTATCGCGAAAATCTCCAAGGCACAAAATTATCGCGAAAAAGTTGAAGGCAAGAAGAATTGTCGCGAATATTTTGAAGAACAAAAATTGTCGCAAAAATTTACGAAGGCAAAAGTTGTCGCGAAAATTCACGAAGAGTAAAATTGTCGCGGATTTCCAGTAAGGCATAAATTATCGCGGATTTCATCCCAGTGCAATATTGTCGCGAATTTTAATCCCAGGGTATTATTATCGCGAATTTCAGGGCAGAAGTAGAATTGTCATGAAAATACTAAGTTCGAGTGTTTTCGTTACGTCCCGAAGTGGGATCGTGGGAGGAAAACTACACGTGACGTCTACGGTAACCACATAGTTAACAATAAGATGATAACATCAGAATTCGAATAATTAAGACCTGTTATGAAATGCAGGGGAAGCACGGGAAGATTATAATACGCTAAAGCAAACGGTAAGCGGAGTGAACACAATATAGTAAGGGAAGGTTCAGACTTAGGGAATGGGATTGGGTTAATAAAGAAGGAAGAAATGATACGAATGAACGAGATAAATGATAATAAGACTCGGGGTGAGGAAGGATGGACCGTCCAACCGAACCCGGCATCGTGCCTAGTACACGATTCGCCAAAGGAAGGGCGTGCATGATGAAGGGAACGATAAGTTCAGAAGAGGAAAAGATACGTACGAAGAGGGCGGAACGGATCCGGGTGGAAAAAGGGGTAGCGCCTAAGTACCCACCCGGGGAAGGGATGCATATGGCCCGTCGAGTCATCCAACAGCTAACGGTTGGCTTGGGCGGGACATGCACCGAGCATGTTAATCTCGGCAACAGAAAAGTTAATGAATGATGGAAATGATAAGGGTAAAAGAAGAGGGAAATAAGAAAACGGTTAAGTGAANGTAGTGCGAAAGAACATTAAGGCGGCACAGGACCGATATAAAAGTTGGGCAGACACAAAAAGGAGACCCTTAGAGTTAAAAGTAGGAGATCACGCATACCTAAAAGTATCTCCTATGAAGGGGGTGCTAAGGACCACAAGGACAGGGAAACTGAGCCCCCGGTATATCGGACCATATGAGGTGGAACGAAGGATCGGAAACCTAGCATATCAGCTGAAGCTTCCGGAGGAAATGGGGGGGATACACAACGTGTTCCATGTATCCCAACTGAGGAGAAAGGTGACTGAAGGGATCCAAGAATGTGTGGGGGAACCCATAGAGATAACCCCGGAACTAACGTACGAGGAAGTCCCAGTAAAGATCCTAGGAAGAGAGGAAAGAAGGCTCAGAAACAAACAAATCCCCATGGTGAAAGTACAGTGGTCCAATCAAGGAGAGAGGGAAGCTACATGGGAAACGGAACAAGAAATTAGACAGAGAGCGCCGGAGTTAATGGAAGATTGGTAAGCACGAGTTTCGGAACGAAACTCAAAATGAGTGGGGAAGGATGTAATAGCCGAGAAAAAGGTACGACGAAACAAATAGTAGGGAATGTAGCGGTAAAGTCTAGACGAGAGATAATGAGAGATACGGGAACGAAAGAACGTAAAAGGGAACGAAAAATAGAAAAGTAAAGAAAAGTAAAGAAAAAGATAAAAGAGGGGTCAAAAGCAAAAGAAGGAGGGTCAAAGTGTGAATTAGAAAAGTTAGGATGTCTATAAATAGGGGTGAGGAGGCCCAAAAACGAGTTAATCATCATTAAGACCCGAAAATTCGAAAATACCCGCAAAGAAGGAAATTATCGCGAATTTTTCCCATGCATGCCTTTTATCGCGGATTTTTGGATGAGCATATTGTCGCGGATTTTCGTTGAAGAGTAAATTGTCGCGGAAATTGAACGTTTGTAAATTATCGCGGAAAGCGTGATTAGTGCAGTATTATCGCGGATTTGATGATGAAGAGAATTATCGCGGATTCTCTTGATGAAGAGAATTGTCGCGGAATTTGTTTGGAAGAGTAAAATTATCGCGGATTTGGAGTTTCAGCATAGAATTATCGCGAATTTCGAGGAAAGAAGTAAATTGTCGCGGAAATACTAAGTTTAAGTGTTTTCGTCGCGTCGCGACGTCGGATCGTGGGAGGAAAGGAACACGTAAAGTCTACGGTAACCACATAGTTAACAATAGGATAATAACGTCGAAATTCGAGTAACCGAAACCTATTACGAAATGCAGGAAAGCGCGGAAAGACTATAGCAAGCGAAAGTAAACGGTAAGCGGAGTGAAAGCAATATAGTAAGGGAAGGTTCAGACTTAGGGAACGGGATTGGGTTAATAAAGAAGGAAGTAAGGATACGAATGAACGAGATAAATGATAATAAGACTCGGGGTAAGGAAGGATGGACCGTCCGACCGAACCCGGCATCGTGCCTAGTACACGATTCGCCAAAGGAAGGGCATGCCTGATGAAGGGAACGATAAGTTCCAAAAAGGTAAAGATACGTACGAAGAGGCAGAACGGATCCGGGTGGAAAAAGGGGTAGCGCCTAAGTACCCACCCGGGGAAGGGAAGCATATGGCCCGTCGAGTCATCCAACAGCTAACGGTTGGCTTGGGCGGGACATGCACCGAGCATGTTAATCTCGGAAACAGTAAAGTTAATGAATGATGGGAATGATAAGGGTAAAAGAAGTGGGAAATAAGAAAAACGGTTAAGTGGAATGATTCACGTGTGCGTGTACGGTTTAATTAAGAAACGAAAAGAAAACGTGTAGCGTGTGTGAAGTTTCCTTTAATAAATTGTGACCGCTTTACAGATTTTGTAGGTGACGCGGACGAGGTATGAGAGGGGAATGGGAAGAAGGTCGTCGGTTGTCCTGTGATAGAGTCCGGTCCTTTGGAGAATACTCTAAATAATGCTGTCGTATTTTCATGTTTCGAACTATGTTTTAAATTTGCATTCGAATATTTCTGTTTTAATTATCGTATTTTAACAAAACAACTAGGCCCATATTGAGGGCGTTACAAATGGTATCAGAGCGTAACATCGTTTCTAAACCGGTAACGGTGCGATCCTCCGTAGAAGAGTCTAGGAAACTCGTAGGAGGACAACCGACCATAGGAAGGGATGGGCATAGAATGTAACGGATGACATGGATAGGCCTAAGATATAACGAAAGTTTAATGTAGGAATGGCGCCTAGAACGAGAGCGCATGGAAACAGAGAAGAGGATAGCAACGCATCAGAACAGGCACCGGCGACAGAGACCCTTGTTGCGGATTCATCGAAGCCTCTCACGTTCAGCCAGGAAAGTCTCAGGGATCTATTCCAGACCATGGAAAGTTCCCTAGTTAGCGCAATAAGACAGGGACAGGCGGAGAGGGGAAACTCCCTGCAAATGGAACCAGGGGCAAGGCCCGAAAAGGGTAGGATGTACTACAACGAGGCATTGAAGAAGGCTGGGATGCACAGCTTCACGGGAGATAAGATGGGAGATGCGGAAGCGTGGATTATCCGCCTGGAAGAGAAGTTTGAACTGATCGAAGCCCCAGAGGAGCTTAGGGCAGGATTAGCCCCACTATGGTTCGATGGTAGTACCGCCCGATGGTGGGGGAGTGTGTCGTCCGCATTACTGAAGGATGGGCCTATCTCTTGGACAAAGTTTAAGAGCTCGTTCTTGGATTACTACGTGCCAAAAGGACTGAAGAAAGATAAGAGGGCTGAATTTGACAGATTAACTCAAGGAAACCGCCGCGTTATGGAATACATGCAGGAATTCATTGAGCTAGGGGGGCTGAATGAGAAAAAATGAGAAAGATCACTATCACTCCCCATGATCTCGGGGGCGTACCTGCCTAGCTCAATGAATTCTTGCATGTATTCCATAACGGGGCGGTTTCCCTGAGTCAGTCTGTCAAATTCAGCCCTCTTATCTTTCTTAAGTCCATTCGGCACATAGTAGTCCAAGAATGCATTCTTAAACTTTGCCCAACAGATAGGCCCATCCTTCAGTAATGCGGCCGACACACTCCCCCACCATCGGGCGGTACTACCATCGAACCATAGTGGGGCCAATCCTGCCCTAAGCTCCTCTGGGGCTTCGATCAGTTCGAACTTCTCCTTAAGGCGGATAATCCATGCCTCCGCATCTCCCATCTTATCCCAGTGAAGCTGTTCATCCCAGCCTTCTTTAATGCCTCATTGTAGTACATCCTACTCTTTTCGAGCCTTGCCCCTAGTTCCATTTGCACGGAGTTTCCCCCCTCCGCCTGTCCCTGTCTTATTGCGCTAACTAGGGAACTTGCCATGGTCTGAAACAGGTCCCTGAGGCTTTCCTGGCTAAACGTGAGAGGCGTCGCTGAATCCGCAACCGGAGTCTCTGTGGCCGGTGCCTGTTCTGATGCGTTGCTATCCTCTTCTCGGTTTCCATGAGCTCTCGTTCTAGGCGTCATTCCTACATTAAACTTTTGTTATATCTATGTCTATGTCTACTCATGTCATCTGTTACATTCTATACCCATCCCCTCCTATGGTCGGTTGTCCTCCTACGGGTTTCGTGGACTCTTTTATTTTTTATTTTTTATTTTTTTTGACTCTTCTACGTAGGATCGCACCGTTACCGTTTTAGTAACGATGTTACGCTCTGATACCATTTGTAACGACCCTAATTTGGGCCTAGTTGTTTTGTTAAAACATGATAATTAAAACGGAAATATTCGAAAGCAAATTTAAAACATAGTTCGAAACATTAAAGTACGACAGCATAATTTAGAGTGTTCTCCGAAGGACCGGACTCTATCACCGGGCAACCGACGACCTCCTTCCCCGTCCCTATCATATCTCACATGCGTCACCTACAAAATCTGTAAAGCGGTCACAATCTATTAAAGGAAACTTCACANCAAGAATGTGTGGGGGAACCCATAGAGATAACCCCGGAACTAACGTACGAGGAAGTCCCAGTAAAGATCCTAGGCAGAGAGGAAAGAAGGCTCAGAAACAAACAAATCCCCATGGTGAAAGTACAATGGTCCAATCAAGGAGAGAGGGAAGCTACATGGGAAACGGAACAAGAAATTAGACAGAGAGCGCCGGAGTTAATGGAAGATTGGTACGCACGAGTTTCGGGACGAAACTCAAAATGAGTGGGGAAGGATGTAATAGCCGAAAAAAAGGTACGACGAAACAAATAGTAGGGAATGTAGCGGTAAAGTCTAGACGAGAGATAATGAGAGATACGGGATCGAAAGAACGTAAAAGGGAACGAAAAATAGAAAAGTAAAGAAAAAGATAAAAGAGGGGTCAAAAGCAAAAGAATGAGTGGTCAAAGTGTGAATTAGAAAAGTTTGGATGTCTATAAATAGGGATGAGGAGGCCCAAAAAGAAGTTAATCATCATTAAGACCTGAAAATTTGAAAACTCCCGCAAAGAAGGAAATTATCGCGGATTTTCCCATGCATGCATTTTATCGCGGATTTTTGGATGAACATATTGTCGCGGATTTTCGTTGAAGAGTAAATTGTCGCGGAAATTGAACATGTGTAAATTATCACGGAAATCGTGATCAGTGCAATACTATCGCGGATTTGATGATGAAGAGAATTATCGCGGATTTCCTTGATGAAGAGAATTGTCGCAGAATTTGGATCCAAGCGTAAAATTATCGCGGATTTGGAGTTTCAGCATAGAATTATCGCGAATTTCGAGGAAAGAAGTAAATTATCGCGGAAATACTAAGTTTATGTGTTTTCGTCTCGTCGCGACGTCGGATCGTGGGAGGAAAGGAACACATAAGGTCTACGGTAACCACGTAGTTAACAATAGGATAATTACGTCGAAATTCGAGTAACCGAAACCAATTTTGAAATGCAGGAAAGCGCGGAAAGACTATAGCAAGCGAAAGTAAACGGTAAGCGGAGTGAACGCAATATAGTAAGGGAAGGTTCAGACTTAGGGAACCGGATTGGGTTAATAAAGAAGGAAGTAAGGATACGAATGAACGAGATAAATGATAATAAGACTCGGGGTAAGGAAGGATGGACCGTCCGACCGAACCCGGCATCGTGCCTAGTACACGATTCGCCAAAGGAAGGCCATGCCTGATGAAGGGAACGATAAGTTCCAAAAAGGAAAAGATACGTACGAAGAGGGCAGAACGGATACGGGTGGAAAAAGGGGTAGCGCCTAAGTACCCACCCGGGGAAGGGAAGCATATGGCCCGTCGAGTCATCCAACAGCTAACGGTTGGCTTGGGCGGGACGTGCACCGAGCATGTTAATCTCGGCAACAGTAAAGTTATTGAATGATTTGGAGTTTCAGCATAGAATTATCGCGAATTTCGAGGAAAGAAGTAAATTATCGCGGAAATACCAAGTTTAAGTGTTTTCGTCGCGTCGCGACGTCGGATCGTGGGAGGAAAGGAACACGAAAGCGCGGAAAGACTATAGCAAGCGAAAGTAAACGGTAAGCGGAGTGAACGCACTATAGTAAGGGAAGGTTCAGACTTAGGGAACGGGATTGGGTTAATAAAGAAGGAAGTAAGGATACGAATGAACGAGATAAATGAAAAAAAGACTCGGGGTAAGGAAGGATGGACCGTCCGACCGAACCCGGCATCGTGCCTAGTACACGATTCGCCAAAGGAAGGACATGCCTGATGAAGGGAACGATAAGTTCCAAAAAGGAAAAGATACGTACGAAGAGGGCAGAACGGATACGGGTGGAAAAAGGGGTAGCGCCTAAGTACCCACCCGGGGAAGGGAAGCATATGGCCCGTCGAGTCATCCAACAGCTAACGGTTGGCTTGGGCGGGACATGCACCGAGCATGTTAATCTCGGCAACAGTAAAGTTATTGAATGATGGGAATGATAAGCGTAAAAGAAGAGGGAAATAAGAAAAACGGTTAAGTGGAATGATTCACGTGTGCGTGTACGGTTTAATTAATAAACGAAAAGATAACGTGTAGCGTGTGTGAAGTTTCCTTTAATAAATTGTGACCGCTTTACATATTTTGTAGGTGACGCGGACGAGGTATGAGAGGGGAATGGGAAGAAGGTCTTCGGTTGTCCGGTGATAGAGTCCGTTCCTTTGGAGAATTCTCTAAACTATGTTGTCGTATTTTCATGTTTCGAACTATGTTTTTTTAATTTGCATTCGAATATTTCCGTTTTAATTATCGTATTTTAAAACAACTAGGCCCATGTTGAGGGCGATACAAGTGTCGTTCGGAGGTAGTTCCCTAAGGTTTGATCGGTCAGCATAGGACGAAGGCGCTGGTCGGGCATGATTCTGCTTGACTGCGCCGCAGCGACCTTTTGGTGCCGCCCGTCTGTCGGATCTTTTCTGTCGAGTTCAGTGTCTGTGCCTGTAACGACCTGCCTTTCCGCTTGCACGATATTGTCCGCTTTGGACTAGTTTGACCCTAATGACACCCACCTAGTCCTCACGGTTTTAGTTTTTCCCTAGCCCCCACAAGTCCCAGTGTGTCACCCATCCCTGAATTTCTCCAGGGTGAACACGCTTAACTTTCCAGTTCTAACGTTCCGCTTGCCACTTTGTTAGGGAGAAGGCCTCGTGCAATGGAAGACAAATCACTATACTTAACATAAGATCGGTCCCGTCTATAACCGAGGGGTCCTTACAGTGCCCTTGTCCGCGACAATGTTCATCCAGTAGTGTCCTGACACCCTGTTGGTGCGGCGCCGACTCAGTCTAGCCGTGTCGCCACTTGTTTGGTCGGTCGGCAGACTGTTCGGTTCAGTAGTTCACCAGGGTGGGTTGGTCGGTCGATCATATTCGGTCCGGCGCCAAGGTCTCAAGTGACGGTTCGTCGCTATCATTCCATTAGCGCCTGCCAGTCTTGGTTGGCTGTTGAGGCCATGGCCTTTCCATCGGTCCTGGTCGATCGTGCCTTGGCATCCCGATCGGTGACTTCGTCCGACCTTTACTACGGGGTTCACATGAAGCACCTTAGCTGTTCCGTCCGTCATAGTGTCGCCCCCATCTCCCGATCGTCGGTTGGGTCCGATCGTCAACGGCCCCCAGCGACTAAGCGGTTAGTGGTTTTGTTGGCCCATAACCTCTGTTCCCGGTTGTTATTGCTGCTAAAAATTGGCAATAACAAAATTTAGACCCCTTTTACGGATAGGGGTCGAACGAAAAAGTAATACCAAAGCAAGAAGTAAAAAGACACGATTTTTGTAGGTGGAAAACCTTTCTGTAAAAGAAAGGATAAAAAACCACCCCGGCCGTAGCCTTTGAATCCACTATAAATGTCAAGTTCGTAGATTTACAATAGGAGAACATGAAGTAGAAAACCAAAGAAAAAAGATCGTGTTTTGATGGCCTTAGTGGTAGGTATCCCGGGCGAAAATGAAAAGAATAGCGGCCTCCTCCTTAGGTCAAGAATCCAAGCTCCCCTCCTTAACACTTTAACCATGTTTATATACGTGATTTGTCCAGTCCAATTATAACTCACTAGGCCCACCAATAATTGAGTGCAATATATAATGACCCATTAAAATCTAAATTAGGCACATGAGTCCAGTAAATAAGTAACCCGATCCGAATACCACGATAAGCTATAAACAATGTCAATCATCAAAATATCCCGATCTGCTTCATTTCTCAACTTGGGAATGACTATATAGAAATATATGTGTCCTCGAATAATAAATATCTCAGGGTGATATCAGAAGTCCCCTGATTTGCATAGTCGAAATATTCGAGTACACAAATCATAAATTTACCCAGAGAATATTTTTGCAATAAACTCACAATAGTAGTATTGCATTTTGTAACTAAATATACCAGGCATGAGTGAATGAGCATATCTCAAATAAATAAATATTATTGACTGAATACCATCATCTTATGAAACCTCATATATATTTCTAAAATAATGAGTGGGATATTATCTTCTTTTAACTGAACCTGATATTAAAATTCTCCAAAATCTCTATCTATGAACTTTATAAAAGTCTTCGATGACTTTTTGTTTCATATGTTGTCTTTAAAATTTCTCATAGTTTCCGACAATCGACAAGACTCCTGGTATGTGAGAATATCTTGATATGCCCGAATAAACTACTTCACAATTCATCATATAATAAATATGATTTTCTGATCATAAATAATAAAATATTTCTTGTTGTTTGGGTCATAGCTCAGAGTCCCCTGTCATAAAATTTAGTGAAATCCACACCATAAGACAGTCATTTGATCATCTTTTTTATAAATGAAAATATCTTATCCTAAATTATGAAATCCAAGTCATAGGACCATCACTTTGTCATGTTGATCGTAAATGAAAATACACGATCATAAATTAGGAAAACCATCTCATAATACAATAAGAATACCCTTTAGACATTTTTCAATTCCACGAAAATACCAAGCTATAAAGAGAAGCCCTGAAATCCTTGTGTTGGTCCTTAACAAGCACCAACACCCCTTACTTAGATCGACTTGTCTCGCACTGCTCCAAAAATAAGCGTAGGAAGCCTTCACGATCCAAGTGGAAGTAGCGTCAGGTTCAGGGTACAATCCTTATACTGATGTAAATTTTTCACTCCCGCATAGATAGATCCAATACCCTTGGCTTTGGTGGCCTTTAGAGGGCCGCGGAGAACGCAAATATCTTTTTGCGTATCTCAATAAACATCCAATATTGTTCTCACTTCTGGGTCTAAACGAGCACCCAACAATCACGGGCCTTAACTAGCGCCCCACTTAACTTCACTTCATAACTTAAGTCTCAACAAGCATCCTGTGGGCCTCAAGTAGCGCCCCAATTCTTATAATATGATCCGGTCTCAACAAGCACCCGTGGGCCTCAAGTAGCCCCCATCACATTACCTTTCGTGTATAAACTTGCACACATAATAGTCTCATAATGTATATGACTAACCTTTCCCAGTCTCCTCCGCAAAGGTAAGTAAATGTAGAAAACCTTCGCTGCCCGAATAGAAGTAGCGTCAGGTTCAGGGTACAATCCTTAGACTGGCGTAAATATTTCACTCCTATTCGGGTGGCTCAAGTTCCTCTCACTAGAGGACCTCACTATCTAGACGAAAGTAGCGTCAGGTTCAGGGTACAATCGAATAGAAAAACCAACTTTTGTATACTTGAAAAATCAGAAACAGTCACTTGTAAACCAACGTTAATTCGAAAATCCAAACGATCATAAAATTCGATCTTTACTGTTCAGAACCGAGATAAATATGTTTACAACTATATATCAAAATTTCAGACCGATCCAATGGTTCAATAATCAGAAACAAACTTAATACCGAAGCTGCGCTGAATCGAAAATATATTCGCGTTTTCCATCCTAAACTCCGGATAAAAACTCAATGGGACTAAAAACGTCCCCACAGACGGCGCCAATGTTATCGTTGCTAAAAAATAGCAATAACAAAATTTAGACCCCCTTTTACGGATAGGGGTCGAACGAAAAAGTAATATGAAAGCAAGAAGTAAAAAGACACGATTTTTGTAGGTGGAAAACCTTTCTGTAAAAGAAATGATAAAAAACCACCCCGGCCGTAGCCTTTGAATCCACTATAAACGTCAAGTTCGTAGATTTACAATAGGAGAACATGAGGTAGAAAACCAAAGAAAAAAGATCGTGTTTTGATGGCCGTAGTGGTAGGTATCCCGGGAGAAAAAGAAAAGAATAACGGCCTCCTCCTTAGGTCAAGAATCCAAGCTCCCCTCCTTAACACTTTAACCATGTTTATATAGGTGATTTGTCCAGCCCAATTATAACTCACTAGGCCCACCAATAATTGAGTGCAATATATAATGACCCATTAAAATCTAAATTAGGCACATGGGTCCAGTAAATAAGTAACCCGATCCGAATACCACGATAAGCTATAAACAATGTCAATCATCAAAATATCCCGATCTGCTTCATTTCTCAACTTGGGAATGACTATATAGAAATATATGTGTCCTCGAATAATAAATATCTCAAGGTGATATCACCGGTTGTCCCAGAATCCCGGGTTTCACAACAAAGTCTTGGAACTTATCCCTGGAGAATGCGAAAAGACTACACAAATGAGTTTGGATCTTATTCCATCTTTTGAGATTGAGCTAATCAAATAATTACAGGATAATGCTGAGATTTTCGCCTAGAGCCCGAAGGATTTGTGTGGCATATACAGAACAGTGATGGAACACCGTATCAATACCCATCATAGTGCACTACTGGTAAGACAGAAACTGCGCCGTTTTTCGCCTCAGGTTGTGGAGATTATCCGATAGGAAACCTCAAAGTTAGTAGCTGCTGGATACGTGAAAGAAATAAAATATTCAGAGTGGGTGGCCAACCCCGTTGTGGTGCCAAAAGTAGGAGGAAAATGGCGAATGTTCGTGGATTACAAGGGGCTGAACAAGTTTTGTGAATCTGATCCTTACTCTTCAACACATTGACAAGTTAGTTGACGCCATCGCGGGGAGCACTATGATGAGCACCATGGATGCGTACTCCGGGTATAACCAGATTTTTCTTGCTAAGGACGATCATAAAAAATCTTTGTTTGTGACGCCAAGTGGTGTCTTTTACTACACTGCGATGCCGTTCTGGTTAAAAAACGCTGGGGCTACCTACTGGCGTTAATTTAATTTAATTTTCAAAGATTTGATAGGAAAGGAAATGGAGGTGTACGTGGATGACATGATTGTAAAGTCGATGAATGATGAAGACCACATTTCCTATTTGACTAAGTGTTTTGAAGTCTGTCGAACATACCGTTTGAAGCTCAATCCTGATAAATGTTGCTACCGCATTCGAAGCAGAAAGTTTCTAGGGCATTATGTCTTTGAAAGAGGAATCGAGGCAAACCCGGAAAAAACGAAAGCCATTGTTGACATGCTCCCACCAAGAACGAAAAATGAGTTTCAAAGCCTAACAGGTCGATTGGCTGCCCTAAACCGATTTATTTCATATCTGCAGATCGGGCCTTGCCTTTCTTCAAAGTCCACCGACAAGGCAACATGCTTGAATGGGATGAAGAATGTAATCGGGCGTTCGACGACTTAAAGAGATATCAATGGAATCCACCCCTTTTAGAGAGTCCGATGAGCGACGAGCCCCTGGACCTTTATCTGGCAATCTCGATCGTTGCAGTGAGCGCTGCTTTAGTAACGATCGATGACGGAATACATCGACCCGTATACTATGTTAGCCACGCATTGCTTCAAGCGGAGACAAGGTATACGAATATTGAAAAAATTGTTTTGGCATTAAAGAAAGCTTCAGTCCAACTGAAGCATTATTTCGAGGGCCGCCGCATTCAAGTTTTTACAGATCAACCTTTAGAAGATGTTTTGTCCAAGTTGGATACGAAAACTAGATTGTCGAAATGGGCCATACAACTCAGTGCGATGAACCTGGAATTTGTGCCCCGAATGGCCATAAAAGCTCAAGTTTTGGCAGATTTTGTGGTAGAAATGACGTGGTCCGCAGTGCTAACCGAGCAAGAGGATGACGTATGGGACATGTTTGTCGATGGGTCCACACATGGAGGGGCTGGAGCTGGGATTCTTTTTGTTACTTCTCGAGGAGAGCACGTAAACGCGGCAGTGAAGTTCTCTTTTCGTTGTTCTAATAATACGGCATAATACGAGGCATTGATTGCAGGAATTAGACTTGCTTTGGATATTGGAGTAATGCATATCCGAGGGTTTACGGATTCTAAATTGGTTGTTTAACAGTTTGCAGAGACCTTTGAGACACACGAGCCCGTTATGCAACGATATAAAGAACAGTTGGTCAGGATAGTGAAATCTCTAAAATCATTTGTGTTATCGCATGTGCCTAGGGAGGAAAATCGTGAGGCTGATGCGTTGGCACGCCTAGAAGCAAGTTTACCTGGTTTACAAGATGGGACCCTACAGGTGTTTATGAATTCTAAGCCGGCGATCGACTTGCCAGTTATGGTACCGTCGATTGATCCTGAAAGTGTCGATGAGCAATTAGTCGGGAACATTGATGCTGAGCCGATGCCGGCTTGGATGCATTCGCTGGTGGATTATCTGACGATCGGTGTTCTCCCCGAAGAAAGAAACGAGCGACGAGATTTTTCATTAAAGACGAGATATTGTACAAAAAATCCTTTGACGGACCGTTATTGAGGTGCCTTCGTCACATAGAAGCACGATCGGCACTCAGCGAAGTACATGAGGGAATAAGCGGAAATCATTTAGGAGCAAGATCTTTGGTTCAAAAGGTCAGACGATTGGGTTTCTTTTCGCCCACCATGGTCGCTGATGCAAAGGACTTCGTTAAAGGTGCCAATCATGTCAATACCATGCTAATTATCATAAACAACCCGGCTCGAAGTTGAATGCCACTCCACTCCCTTGTCCTTTCGACAGATGGGGAATCGATATTTTAGGACCATTTCCTCGATCAATAATTCAAAGAAAGTTATATCGTCAAAAAAATTGGGTTACCCTGCAATTCGGAATCCTAAAACAACTTTCAAGTGTTAGATCGTCAAAAAATTGGGTTACCCTTTCACCAAGGGATTCCATCGGAATAGCGACGATCGTCAAAGGGTTGGGTGGTGACCCTTCGATATCATCGGCCGATCGTGATACTTCTGCCGCTTCAGAAGCATCTTTTCCCATAGTTATGTTGAGGGTTGATGAAAGGGGAGATGGTGATGATGATTTCCTTTTAGATGCGGAAACCTACGAACATATGGAAAATATGAAACCAAATTGAGATGATGAATGAGCAAAGTACGATTACCTTCACCTTTTTGGCCTTCCTCTGCAATCCTTTGGCGATCATCTCTTGTTTCCTCTTCAGTTTCCCTCCAGAAGAAAGTTTAGAGGAGGACGCTGAAATTCGGAATAAAAACTCAGTTATGACTGGAAAAAATGAAAAAACTATAAAAATAAGCTTACGTTCTTCGGGGAGAGATGATGGTTGAGCCCAGGGCCGACCGATGCGTTCGCTCATCGATCGACCTTTTATGCGCAGACGGGAAAGATTATCCTCTGCACATAACACCATCAAGTTAAGACGATCGTTATTTTCTGGAAAGTTTTCCATCAGAGCGGGCAAATTCTTCAGCCGATCGGCAGTTAGAATTGTTTCTTCACCGCCGACCATGAATTTGCCTGTGTCGGACGATACTTGGAGAGAGAGTTCAAGGTTATCATCTTGAATCTCGACCTAGACGAATGAATTGTACCAGTCACGTTGCGAATCTGGTCGCTCGACAAGATCGTTATTTTTACCTCTGCTGGAGAAGTACCACAGCTTACTTTGGGAAAAAACGTGAGTGCCCGATCGCCACATCACCTTGTAGATTGTCACGAAGTTGGTGACGGTCGGGGCCATGTTAGTTGTAACGACCCTAATTCGGGCCTAGCAGTTTTGGTGAAACGTGCTAAATAAAACGAAACGTTCGAATGTAAATTTAAAACATAGTTCGAAAACATTCAAGTTTAACAACATAATTTAGAGTGTTCTCCAAAGACCGGACTCTATCACCGGACAACCGACGGCCTCTTCTCCATGCCCTTCTCATACCTTGTCCGCGTCACCTACAAAATCTGTAAAGCGGTCACAATTTATTAAAGGAAACTTCACACACGCTACCCATTATCTTNAGCAATAACAAGCACTTGCATATTGAAACTCATAGAGAATTAATGAAAATGAACGAGTGATATTTGTAACAAGCCCATAAACTTTATAATAGTGTTAAGACGGTGCCCCAAAGTTTGTAAATTGCATATAAAACCCCCGAAGTTGATATAATGCACACCGTTGACCCCTAAATTTTTAAATGTTGTAAACACCATACCCTCAAAGTTTAAGAATTAAATGGTTGACCCCCGAATTTCCAAAACTGTTTCTACTCGTTAATATTTAAATGTTTTCATAGTTTGTATTTGACCTATTAACCTTGAAAAAGATATAATGAGTATATCTTAAAACTTTGAAATTTTAAAAAACAACGTATGAATTATCAAAACCATTTATACGAAAAAAGATGAAAACTACTACTATTCATTCACTCGAGAGAATGTTTGTTAAACTTCGAGAACTTCTCATACAATTTACAAACTTTGGGATATCGTCTTTACAATATTTTAAACATTGAAGACTAATTAATACTTTTCAAAATTTGGTGTTTTACAAATCAAATTTTGGCAGCATTTTGTGATAAATGAATGAATCCCATTATCTTATACAGAAATATGCATCCATTGATATACATATAGTGCACGAATTGAACAAATCAATCAAGATAGAAAAGAGTGACGATTTTACGCATGTTCCTTGCCTCATGGCACGTTTCCATGAGCAACCGGCTGTCGTGGAAGGCGAAGCAAATCACTTGCTGCACTTGAGAGATTATGTCCATGTTGCACAACCTGCATTATAGACTAGTTACATGAAATCCGAAGAATTAAACAAGAAAATGTGTCTATGGAAAAACACCTGCTTGCTTCTATAAGAGGAAGATGATCATTATGAGGCTTTTCAATCACATTTTTTACCTGAAAAGCAACAGAATTCAAATACAATTGATTTTTATGTTCAAAGCTAAATTACAAATCTTACTTTTGAAAGTAGTTCTTGACTCTCAGGAGGTTGCTTATTCAAACTCTGCGGTAAGATCACTGTAAGTAGTTCGGGTTTTTCAGCTCGAAGAGCTCCTCTAATTACAGCAGCATTTGTTCCTGAAGCTCCTGATGTAAAGAGGTGGTTTTTCTGCATATGAACAATTGTCAACAAAATAACAAGACTTTGTTTAAAGAAAACAACTTCTAATGCTACTACCGTTATGACTAAAGCATAGCTCAAAATTTCAATAAGCTCTTGGTGCATAAATCCCATGTTTCGAGTCCCAAAAAATCCAATTGCTCGTGGACCTTGCTGCTGGATTGCTAGCAACTCCTGAAATTTTGTGTTCATAGCCGAGGTGAACACAAAATGTTAAAATCATCTTGGTGCATAATGCATGACTGAGACGAATGTTAACAACAAACCTGTAAATAGTCCACATCAGGGGAAGGTTTATATTCGGTTACCAACATGGATCCGGACCCTTCGACTAAAGACTGTGCTTGGGTTGGTATCTGCGTTTTGATTTCTTCATCTGATCTATTTACTACAATTTCCCTTGTTTCTTCATCCCCAGCACTTCGACAAACACACTACTACCACAAAAAGATAAAAGATCCATGGTATTAGTGAAACAAACTTATGATGGAAATAAATGTAAGAATAATAGCAAGGAACAAAAAGAGCAAAACAGCCATTGAATGAATAAAAATATCAGATAAATCCATCTTTATGTAGTATTCACGCACAGCTTTCTAAAGTAAGCTATTTAGACAATGATTCTTGTAAATTTGCTGGTCAATGCAATCTTAACAAACGTAGCGTATTAGTCTCTATCCCCTTATTATTTGATTATTGAATCAGGGTAAAGAAATAATTTGCCCACAACACTAATAGAGCTCCAACATTATTTCATGATTTCCTCAGCTCAAATTAACTAACAAAAATGAGAAAATTCAAACAGAAACAGTCATGGAAAGAAGAAGAAATATAGCACGTAATGCACCCTGAAGTTCACTTACTACAAGTAACTACAAATCTACACAACACCAAAACCAAATGCTTAAAATGAAGTCGGATAAATAAAACTAAAACCCCTTCTCCAATTCACTAAAAAAACCCAAACCGCTCATACTCCCGTGTTCACCACAAGCCTTTATCCAAAACCCATATCGTAAAACGGATTGAAACAAAAAAAACTTACCTTATCTTCATTAAAAGAAGAGAATGACGAAAAACCAAAGTTTTTCCTACGGCCAGAAGACAAACAGACCGCGTGGAAGTAGCTATACCTAGCATGAGTAGATAGAGTTGTAATGGGAGGCGATAACTTGAAGGTGTCGAAATTGGGTATAGGCAGAGGAAGCAGCTTGAATGAGCGTGCTATCATATCTCCCCAGACAATACAATATAAATCCTTGGTTGATTCACACTTTAATTGGTTTGAAGTGATTTCTGAATGATGGGCTTTCCGTTTTCATGTGGTTGGGTCTGAGTTGTTGAGAATAAGAACTTTCTCTCATCTTTTTCCTGCGAGCCCGCTTTGGGTATGTAATTCTGGCAACACTCTTTTTTGCGGAATGAAAAGATTCACTTTTCTCCAACCCCAAATCATCTTGGATATTTATTTACACCATTACACCATTTATCATTTTCATTCCAACAAATTCATAACCCCAAAATGAGTTTAAGTAACTTGAAGCTTGTTAATGGATACGAACGAACTGATTTTTTTTGTATTTATATTCATTCATATTTTTATTCGAACAATATCCATGCTCGTTTCAATTTTATTCGAATAAAAAGTCTAGTTCATTTTTTGAAATTCTTCGATAAGAAGAATTCTCTCTAGGTTGGATTAAATTAATACGATAAAAACTAAACGTAAATAAAGAAAGATATAAGACACAAGATTTTTAGTGGAAACTTAAAACAGAGAAAAAACCACGTGATCGATAAATATCGATCGTAAATTCACTATTACAAGAAGAATAATGAACAATATGTTATGCATATGGTTGTATTCATTAGACTATCTATTGATAAGGTTCGAACTAGAATCTAACTAGAAAATATCTAACCAAATATTCTACAACATTCGCATCATATATTCTTGTTAATACACGACTTATGACAGCCGGTCAGGATCGGTTAGTATGTCCGATCAACCATCATTTTACCGATCGGACGAAGAAGTCAGTAATCAGTCGATTGGTGTCATATGGAGCGATGCAGGATCGACAACGAATTGCTGTAATCGGAAAGGTATGTGTGCGATCGACATCTTCAGGAAGAAATGCCAATGAAAGCTGCGCCATTACTCCAGGCGGCGGTGTGTGGCTTCGCGTGCCCAAAAGTCTCATAAATAAGCTTGAGGTGGCTGCGATGTGATCACAAAAGATTACGATTAGATTATGTGCAATTAAAATATGTATAATGTCTCTATATAAGGGAGGCTGGAAATGTTGATAAGGGACAAGCTCTCAGAAGAGTTCCTGATTCTAAGTTCTTAGTGAATTCTTCCTGGGTTTGGTGCCCCGTGGGTTTTCCTCCCGATTCTCAAGTTTCCCACGTATAATTTCTTGTTTTCCTTTCATTACGGCAACCGAATACCAGCGGTATCCTAACTTAATTCATAAAATATCGTACAATATATTTTTACTCTTAACAATTCTAAATATATTTTTTCTTATATTTGATCATATCTTCCACAATTCTAAAGAATGAGCCTGTTTTTATGAAGCTCGTGGAGAAGAAAATCCATCCATCAGATAAGAGATGGAGGGAAGTGAATTCGTACCAAACCCGGGACACGGATACTGTGAATCAAATGGTATACTGCGAGTTACATAAATATGCTGATCACTCAACGACTGAATGTAATGTTTTGGGAAACCGCATCAAAGAATTGGTAAAAAAGGGGGTGCTGGAGTACAAGAAGGATAAAACCCATGAGAAGGAATCCGGTCCAAATAGAGGTGACAGGGATGACGATCGTCGCTACGCACCTCGCCAGAGGAAAGACGAACATAATGACCGACCGAGGCAAAACCATCAAGGCCAGCGAAGGAACGGAAGATGTGGCGACCGTGGTGGGAGACAATGGAGGGATCGGTGGAATAATCGATACGACGACAATCGATGGGACAACCGACGATCCCCTACCCCATAAGTTCTCCCACCACCTCCAGCTAACCCGCCAACCGAAAGGGTCAGTCCAGAAAATGTCAATTCGATGCACAATGAAATGATGTACCCATAATTTTTTGTGATTTCTGGTGGGGATCGCTGGGATGTGACCAAGAAGAAGAGGAAGCGCAATGCTAGGGAAATATTGAATTCGTCGGAAGTCATGTCGATTAAGGATGGTCGGAAACCGCCAAAGATAGACATAACGTTCGACGATGATGACAAAGAAGGTATTTACGAACCTCAGAATGATCCTATTGTCATAAGTGCTGTCATTGCCAATCGCAGGGTACACCGGATTTTGGTCGACCATGGGAGCTCTTGTAATATAATTTCTAAAGGAGTGATAAACTCCATGGGTATTAGCGTGACCGACCTACAGATAATAAAAATGGCATTATAGTTCTTTGACCAATGATCGGTCACCCCCCTCGGAAAAATCATTTTGCCAACCACGATCGGATTGGGGGAAAAGTCACCGACGGAAATGTTGGAATATGTGGCCATGGACATGGATATGACATACAACGTAATCTTGGGACAACCGGGGCTTAATGCATTTGAAGCCGTGCCTTCCACAATCCATTTGAAGCTCAAATTTCCAACTACGGCCGGAATTGGAACCATAAATGTCGATCAAGAAGCCGCACGCTCCTGTTATGTTTCGGCTTGTCGATCTAGAGTCCATGCTGTTGAAGACTTACGGGAGCCGAGAAGGGCCATGGAACCAGGGGAGTATAAAGTCGTGGAACTTATCCCTGGAGATTGTGAAAAGACTACTCGAATCGGTTTGGATCTTATTCCGTCTTTTGAGATTGAGCTAATCAAACTATTACAGGATAATGCTGAGATTTTCGCCTGGAGCCCAAAGAATTTGTATGGCATAGACAGAACAGTGATGGAACATCATATCAATACCCATCCCAGTGCACGACCGGTAAGACAGAGATTGCGTCGTTTTTTTGCCTCAGGTTGTGGAGATTATCGGACAGGAAACATCAAAGTTAGTAGCTGCTGGATACGTGAAAGAGATAAAATATTCAGAGTCGGTGGCCAACCCTGTTGTGGTGCCAAAAGCAGGAGGAAAATGGCGAATGTTCGTCGATTACAAGGGGCTGAACAAATTTTGTGAATCTGATTCTTACCCCCTTCCGCACATTGACAAGTTAGATGATACTGTTTCTGGGAGCACTATGATGAGCACGATGGATGCGTACTCTGGGTATCACCAGATTTTTCTTGCTAAGGAGGATCAGAAAAAATCTTCTTTTGTGATGCCAAGTGGTGTCTTTTGCTATACTGCGATGCCGTTCGAGTTAAAAAATGATGGGGCTACCTACCAGTGTTTAGTTAATTTAATTTTCAAAGATTTGATAGGAAAGGAAATAGAGGTGTTTGTAGATGACATGATTGTTAAGTTTATGAATGATGAAGACCATATTTCCTATTTGTCTAAGTGTTTTGAAATCTGTTGAACATACCGTTTGAAGCTCAATCCTGCTAAATGTTGCTTCGGCATTCGAAGCGGAAAGTTTCTAGGGCACTATGTCTCTGAAAGAGGAATCGAGGCAAACCAGGATAAAACGAAAGTCATCATTGATATGCTCCCACCCAAAACGAAAAAAGAGTTTCAGAGCCTGACGGGTTGATTAGTTGCCCTGAACCGATTTATTTCCAAATATGCCGATCGGGCCTTGTCTTTCTTCAAAGTCCTCCGACAGGGTAACAACCTTGAATGAGATGAAGAATGTAATCGGGCGTTCGACGACTTAAAGAGATATCTATCGAATCCACCCCTTCTAGTGAGCCCGACAAGCGACGAGCCCCTAGGCCTTTATCTGGCAATCTTGATCGTCGCAATAAGCGCCGCTTTAGTGACGATCGGTGAGGGAATACATCGACCCGTATATTATGTTAGCAACACATTGCTTCCAGCGGAGACAAGGTACATGAATATTGAAAAATTTGTTTTGGTATTAAAGAAAGCTTCAGTCAAGCTGAAGCATTATTTTGAGGGCTACCACATTCAAGTTTTTACAGATCAACCTTTAGAAGCTATTTTGTCTAAGTTAGTTACGACAACAAGATTGTCGAAATGAGTCATTCAACATTGTGCGATGAACTTTTAATTTGTGCCCCAATGGCCATAAAAACTCAAGTTTTGGCAGATTTTGTGGTAGAAATTACGCGGTCCGCGGTGGTAACCGAGCAAGAAGATGACATATGAGATATGTTTGTCGATGGGTCCACCCATGGAGGGGCTGGAGCGGAGATTCGTTTTGCTACTTCTCTAGGAGAGTACATAAACGCGGCAGTGAAGTTCTCTTTTCCTTGTTCCAATAATGCGGCTGAATACGAGGCATTGATTGCAGAAATTCGGCTCGCTTAGATATTGGGGCAATGCATATCCGTGGGTTTACAGATTCAAAATTGGTCAGTGAACAGTTTGTAGGAACCTTTGAGACACATGAGCCCGTTATGCAGCGATATAAAGACGAGGTGGTCAAGATTGTGAAATCTTTAAAATCATTTGTGTTGTCACATGTGCCCAAGGAGGAAAATCGTGAGGCTGATGCGTTGGCACGCCTAGCAGCAAGTTCACCAGGTTTACAGGATGGGACCATACAGGTGTTTATGAATGCTAAGTCGGCGATTGATTTGCCAAATATGGTACAGTCGACTGAACCTAATAGTGTCGATGAGCAATTAGTCGGGAACATTGATGCTGAGCCAATGTCGGCTTGGATGCAATCGTTGGTGGATTATCTGACCATCGGTGTTCTCCCCGAAGAAAGAAACGAGACACGACGATTGGAATCAAGGGCACGGAGGTTTGTCATTAAAGACGAGATTTTGTACAAAAAATCTTTTGATGGACCGTTATTGAAGTGCCTTCGTCCCTTAGAAGCACGATCGGTAGTCAGCGAAATGCATGAGGGAATCTGCGGAAATCATTCAGGAGCAAGATCTTTGATCCAAAAAGTCAGACGACTGGGTTTCTTTTGGCCAACCATGGTGGCCAATGCAAAGGATTTCGTTAAAAGGTGTCAACCATGTCAATATCATGCTAATTATCATAAACAACCAGGCTCGGAGTTGAATGCCACCTCACTCACTTGTCCTTTCGATAGATGAGGAATCGATATTTTGGGACCATTTCCTCGATCAATAAATCAAAGAAAGTTCTGTATAGTTGTCGTGGAATATTTTTCCATGTAGATTGAAGCTGAACCTGTTTCATCGATTACAGAGGTTTTTGTTAAAAAGTTCAAATGGAAAAATATTATTTTACGTTTTGGAGCATCACGGATGTTAGTGTAAGATAACGACACACAGTTTAAGAGAAAGAAGGTTCAGGATATTTGCATTGAGCTTGGAATCAAACAAATGTTTTCATCTGTTTCGCATCCTAAGACCAACGGCCTGACGGAGGTATCCAACCGTGCGATTGTTAAAGGCATAAAGAGGAAGCTGGAGGATATCGGAGACATTTGGCCCGATCGACTGCAAGAGGTATTGTGGGCATATCGAACAACTCCAACCCATACCACTGGTGAGACTCCTTTTTCATTGGTTTAAAGATCGGAAGCCTTAGTGCTGGTAGAAAATATTTTGAAAATACAAAGGATAGTCATGTACTTGGAAGAAGAAAATGACGAATTGAGGAAGATGGTTTTGGATTTAATTGAGGAGAAACGAGAAGATATCGACGATCAAATATTAAGGTATCGCCGCACCATGGAAAAATGTTATAATAAGAAGGTGAATCCCCGATCGTTTTTAAAAGGAGACTTGGTTCTGCGAAGTGTGGAAGCACAGAAAAATCTTGGCAAACTCGATAGTCGATGGGAAGGTCCTTATAGGGTTAATGGTGTGTTGTTTGGAGGGGCTTATAGATTGGAAACATTGGACGTAGACGAATTCCCAAGATCCTAGAATATTGACAATCTCCGAATTTATCATCCATAGTTGGGGTAACATTTTCTACTACTTCTGGTGCTTGTGATGAAACTCTATAACTTTCCAAGTTATTTAAATTAAAACGCTATTAGGGTGATTTATTGTCCATAATATCCAAATGTGTCGAGTGACAACACATGCATTATTATGCTCTTAAAGTCGAATGTCCTATTATAGTGACCCCTTCGATAATGTCCTATCATCTAATGTCAAACCTATCGATTACCAATAGCATCTTTGAGGATTCCATATCGGAATTCCCTGCTTTCGATAACTCGTAACAATCAAGCATCTATCAATAAGTGTGTCGAACGTCCCTTCTCAGGAGACCTCTTCAGTTGTAATTGTGTCGAACGTCCCTTCTCAGGAGACCTCTTCGGTTATAATCGTGCCGAACGTTCCTTCTCAGGAGACCTCTTCGCCTATAATTGTGTCGATCGTTCCTTCTCAGGAGCCATCATCGGGTATAACCGCATGGAGCGATACTTTGCCTTAGAAAGTTTCTTTCGCAAAAGTGCGACCGCCTTTAAAGAGCGTGTTGTCTTATGACATAAAGACAACATTTCCTTCGATGTCTACGATGGGCGACGAATGATTGGATCAGCAATAATCAGTATGGAACATTTAAATAACGTTGTTTAAAATACCTCACGAAGGACGATCATCGCTTTACCAAGTGAAATAGATGGGTCGGTCGACAGTGTGCCGACCACCATCATCTCGTCAATGTGAGTACTGACGAGCGTCCCCACAGCCAAAGAAACGGTCGGATGTTTCATAGCGTCGCTGCCGACCGGTGATGGAAGAATGAAGTTATCCTCCATGTTTTGCTTTGAAATTTAGCAAACCATGAACGAAAACTATGGCTTTCAGATGGCGAACTGGCTTCCGAAGGTGATGTAGCTTCGTTCACCATCTGAGTTTGGACTGGATGAGGAGGAAGGTCGGTCATTGGGGTAGTTTGTGACCTTATAGGAGATTCTCTCGGATAGTCGATCAGTTGGACTTGCTCAGCCTGCATGAATTCATTGAAGAGTAAGCGACGTTCAGCAGTCCAACCTGTGATCCTTAAACAACTCTCAAGTGTTAGATCGTCGAAGAATTGGTTTACCCATTCACCAAGGGATTCCATCTTAATAGCGACGATCGACAAAGGGTTGGGTGGTGACCCTTCGACGACATCAACAGATTGTGATACTTCTGCCGCTTCAGAAGCATCCTATCCCGCAGTTATTTTGAGGGGTGATGAAGGGGGAGATGTCGATGGAGATTTCCTTTTAGATGCGGAATCCTGCGAATATATGGAAAATATAAGACAAAGGTGGGATGTTGAATAATCAAAAGTACGATTACCTTCGCCTTTTTTGCCTTCCTATGCAATCCTTTGGCGATCATATCTTGTTTCCTCTTCAGTTTCCCTCCAGAAGAAAGTTTAGATGAAAAAGCTGAAATGTGGAGTAAAAAATGCAGTAGTTATGGTTGAAAGGAAAGGAAAAACTATAAAAATAAGCTTACGTTCTTCGGGAGGAGATGATGGTTGAGCCCAGGGCCGACCTATGCGATCGCTCATCGATCGACCTGTTATGCGCAGGCGGGAAAGATTATTCTTTGCACACAATACCTTCCAGTTAAGACGATCATCTTTTTCTGGAAAGTTTTCCATCAGATCAGTCAAATTCTTCAGCTGATCGGCAGTTAGAATCGTTTCTTCACCGTCGACCATGAATTTTCCTGTAGCAGACGATACTTGGAGAGGGAATTCAAGGTTATCATCTTGAATCCTGACCCAGACGAAAGAGTTGTACCAGTAGCATTGCGAATCTGGTCGTTCGACAAGATCATTGTTTTTACCTTTGCTGGAGAAGTACCACCGTTTACGTTGGGCAAAAACGTGGGTCCCCGATCACCACATCACCTTGTAGATCTTCAGGAAGTTGGTGACGTTCGGGGCCATGTTAGCAGCGTCGCAGTAATGGATAAAAGCGACGATCACCAAGTAATTGCTTGGCAACAGAGCAAAAACGGACATCGCCATGGCCCACAACAGTTCAGCGACGAAAGGATGGAAGGAAAACCTCAATCCATTCTTCAAGGAAGAGATCGTCACTGGTATGGCATTGTCCAGGGACGATCGTCCGGCAGCGGGCCAAGGCTCATAACCAGGCTCATCGATTTCCAGTTGATATTCTTCAGAAAAACAAAATTTCTCACAAACTGTGTCAAGATTCAGAGATGGAGCCATCTGCAAGTAAGGTTATGTGTCAAAAATTAAATACCCACAAAACAAGATGTATGATCCTGCTGGAAACTTAAGAAAATCGAAGAAACTCGTTGGGATAGTAGGAAAAATCATGTTTTGATCGCGAAAAGGGTATAAAATCGAATTAAAGATCGTACAAGCAGGGAAAACAAAATAAACATGTATGATTATGGGTAGAAAAGAGTAGTCGTCGGAGTTGATTGATTGCAGAAAATCGCCTGGAAGCAGAGAGCATAAGTGTTTTTGGAAGCGCGATTGAAAATGACGACGATGACGAGGGTTTTGTTTGAGAGCAACGCTCAGGATTGTGTCACGTGGACGACCCAGATTGCGACTTTCTGGCTTCCGCACGGTTTTCAAGATGAACAGATCTGGCACGTTGAATAGGATGTTAGAATTTGAAAGCACATACGTCGATCGGGATAATTATTGCGATTTGTGGCTGCGTTTATGTCACGACAATCTCAACTTCCTCCGACGTTCGACTATGAGGATCGGTTGAAGTTGAGGGGCTAATGTTAATACACGACTTATGACAGCTGGTCTGGATCGGTTAGTATGTCCGATCAACCATCCTTTTACCGATCGGACGAAGGAATCAGTCGATCGGTGTCATATGGAGCGATGCAGGATTGACAACGAATTGCTGTGATCGGAAAGACAGGTGTGCGATCGACATCTTCAGGAAGGAATGTTAATGAAAGCTGCGCCATTACTCTAGGCGGTGGTGTGCGGCTTCGGCGTTCCCAAAAGTCTCATAAATCATCTCGAGGCGGCTGCGATGTGATCACAAAAGATTACGATTAAAATATGTAGAATATCTCTATAAAAGGGAGGCTGGGACAAGCTCTCTGGAGAGTTCCTGATTCTATATTCTTAGTGAATTCTTCCTGGGTTTGGTGCCCCGTGGGTTTTCCTCCCGGTTCTCGGGTTTCCCACATATAATTTCTTGTTATCCTTTCATTACGGCAATCGAATACCAGCGGTATCCTCACTTAACTCATAAAATATCGTAGAGTATATTTTTACTCTTAACAATTCTAAACATAGTTTTTCTTATATTTGATCATATCTTCCATATATGAACCCAATAAGATATATCGGTATATCCTATTCCATATATTATATGAGACCGTTAAGGAAAGAATCTTCTTCATTCGATAATCTTGAATCTCAATCCAAGTACAGTATGATCGCTATCAAATAGATTCATCATAATCACCTTATGGATTTGTTGACGTGATTAATCAAGCCGATCGATATCACATTTTTATGTTTTTATTTTCCCTTGGTCGGTATTTCACATCGATGGACATTAGCCCCTCAATACACCCTGTCAGTTATGCTGGCCGACCAAACTGACTCTTTCGAATCAAAGGTATTTGATCTCCTAGATAGATTATACATGCC
The DNA here is from genome assembly GCA_009725065.1 of Utricularia reniformis. Taxonomy (NCBI): domain Eukaryota; kingdom Viridiplantae; phylum Streptophyta; class Magnoliopsida; order Lamiales; family Lentibulariaceae; genus Utricularia; species Utricularia reniformis. The sequence continues at coordinate 87,569 of RWGZ01001509.1, forward strand.
AACCAAACCCTTCAACTATCACTTAAGCTTCATTCTTAACCGTTCGAATATTGTTCAAATATAATGTTGATGTCATATTGGTTTCTTTTTGTTCGAATAATTTGTTAGAAAAATATTTGAACGATTTATTCACATTGTTAGAATTTTATATTAATAGCTTGTGATGAGGGCTTCGGGGATCGGTACCCCGAATTTATATAGGTTCAAGCATACCGGGTCAATTCATATGACAATAAACGAACTTATGCAGCCCAAGATTCTAAGCTCGGCCCATCCGAGATAACTAACCCAAAAGATTGCGTAACTAATGAGGCCCAAACACCCATTTCACTTGTAGGATCGAAGGTAGAGTTGAGCAACACTATCGCTTCGGGGATCGATCTCCTGAATCGGTCCAAATGGTTATAGCTGGCTTCGGGCATGCACACGTTGTCTGCGCTTCGAACCTGCTCACGTTGTTTGTGCTTCGATCTGCTCATGTTGTCTGCACTTCGGGTTCATCCACGTTTTCTGTCATGGGAAAACGATTTTGTCAGAGGCAGTTACTTAGCGTTTTCCATGCACGCTTCTCCTCTATAAATACAGAGCTTGAAGGCAAGCTCGAGAGGATCTTTTGGATGGGCGAAACATGTTGTTATTCTGCCGATTTCATTCCTCACGCTTTCTTATTACCTTAGTCATTTTCATAAACCTTCCTCGTTTGTATTGTGAACTGTTTGATTAATATATCGATTAAGAGCATTTCTAGCTCTTAGTCAGGTGGTTTTTTCCCATTCTCCAAGGGTTTTTCTACGATAAATCGTTGTGTTTATTGCTTATTCTTCGTTTTGTAATCATTTCCCAAATCTAAACAAATCAAAATCGAGCTCGTTTTATTACAAATCGGTTGACTGTTGACACCTAAGTTTTTTTGACTCAACAGCTTGTATATTAAAAATGATTTATAAATTAAAAAATGAAATTATTTTGAAAAAATTATTAAATATGCTCTTATGTAATAGCATTCCCTGATAATTTTCCACTCAGGGAGGATGAACAAATTTTTCATGATTAGCTGGTTCTTCTTCAAGTATAGAATACCCCTAATTCTCCCAATTGTAATTAGAATTATACTCCATTTCTAATTCTTCACCATAAGTGGCATGCTGTTTTTTCTTGATATCGTGATGTCAATACTCATAGGTAAAAAAGAGCCATCAATGGGACCAAAGTATGATCTCCACGGATGGTACCAAATTAATCGCGTCAATACTAGTCAATTTAATTATTGCTTTTAATTAGCTCATTATTTTGTTTGAGTTGATTAGACATACATAGAATTACGAGATGAACCCACAATATCTGACAAGTTTTTAGGAGAGCAAAACTCTTCTACCTAACAGTTTCACTATAATGAAGTTTAAATTTTACAATGGGCGAGCGGCAAATTTGGTCCCCAAAGTTTAGTGCTTTGGCAAATTTGGTCCCCACAATTTGTGTATTTTGGCAAAACCAGTCCCCGAAGTTTAAAAATGGCAAAATCAGTCCCCAAACAATTTTGTTTTTGGCAAAACCAGTCCCCAAAGTTTTGTGTGTGTGGCATAATTGGTCCCCAAAGTTTTAGTGTGCATATTTGGTCCTCAAAGTTTGAGGATTATGGCAAATTTGGTCCCTAACGCCGTTAAGGTCCCCAAAGTTTGCAAAACGTGGCAAATTTAGTCCCCAAACTTTGAAATGGCAAATTTAGTCCCCACATTTTGTATTTTGGCAAAACCAGTCCCCGAAGTTTAAAAATGGCAAAATCAGTCCCCAAACAATTTTGTTTTTGGCAAAACCAGTCCCCAAAGTTTTGTGTGTGTGGCATAATTGGTCCCCAAAGTTTTAGTGTGCATATTTGGTCCTCAAAGTTTGAGGATTATGGCAAATTTGGTCCCTAACGCCGTTAAGGTCCCCAAAGTTTTAGTGCTTTGGCAAATTTGGTCCCCACAATTTGTGTATTTTGGCAAAACCAGTCCCCGAAGTTTAAAAATGGCAAAACCAGTCCCCAAAGTTTTGTGTGTGTGGCATAATTGGTCCCCAAAGTTTTAGTGTGCATATTTGGTCCTCAAAGTTTGAGGATTATGGCAAATTTGGTCCCTAACGCCGTTAAGGTCCCCAAAGTTTGCAAAACGTGGCAAATTTAGTCCCCAAACTTTGAAATGGCAAATTTAGTCCCCATATTTTACATAATTCGGCATATTTAGTCCCCAATAATAGAAAATGATGTTTTTGAAGGTCGATATGGATGTATATGATTGTAATGATACCGAGATTNGTACTTCTCATTGTGCTGAAGCCTCCCTCCATGCCTCTGCAATGGTCTTCCAATCTGCGGTTTTTAAGCAACATATAAAAAATTCATCATTTTCCAAATGCAAACAAGCTACTGATCTTCTTGAAGTTTACATTTTCAAGTTTAAATGTCTTAAAAACGACAGATTTAACGCAAAATCCATCCATTTATAACACAGATTCCCCGTTTGGATTACACTACAATCCTTCTATTTACCGTTCACCACATGGGTCGCCGGAAAAAAGCCGGAAAAGAAGAAAGAAGCAGGGAGAGGGTTTGACTTGGCCGGAAATTGGTACACCCGTATCCTTTCTTTCTCTTTCCGTCAAAGCTTCCTTCCACAAATGGATACAATGCTAAAAACCCCAACTTTGAGGGGTTAAGAACGAAACCCAGACATCGGCCAATTGGCAATACCGCTTGGGAACGAAGTCGCGAAAACTTAACAAAAAGTTAACGGAGTTAGGGTTATTTGGGGACTGATTTTGCCCAAATTAACAAACTTTGGGGACCAAATTTGTTAGTATGTGTAAACTTTGGGGACCGGTATTGCCAATTTTAAACTTTGGGGACCCGTATTGCCTTAATATTAAAACTGTGGGGACTAAATTTGCCGATTTATTAAACTTTGGGGACCAAATTTGCCATAGGAAAGATTGGGGACCAAATTTGCCAAAATTTTAAAACATTGAGGACCAATCAGACTATTTCACCTTTTACAATAGGGTACTTAAATTTAAAATAAATGGTATATCAAATGTATGAGGAACTGAATAAACATGAATAGTGAAAGTCGGGTGAAATCTCCAAAGCTGAGGGAAAAAGGCAAAATCACAGCGAGTTTGGCCCTAAGGTAATTTAATGGATTCAACCTAATGTAATTTGGCTTCTCAAAAGGCCTCGTGTCTTTAGATGGACTATTGGATAAAAGCAAAATGATTCGGCTTTTGTTGTAATTAAACCCTACACATCATGAATTTGGACTATAGTAATAGATTGAGTAAAATAGTTCAAAACCAACTAGACTAATCCACATGAATGATGTGTACATGAAAAACGAAATTCAAAATTTAAGGAAACGAGCAAGAATTACCAATAGGTAACATTGAATTGAGACACTATATGAGTCAGATCTCCTACTTATTTTGTGATTGAATTAAAGACTGGACAATTTAAATACAATTAAATTGATAGGATACAATTAACTTGCGCTGCTCGTTATTATGAAGAAATTTCGAATTTTCAATTAAGGCTAATATCGTCATTTCAGAGCAGACGACAATAAAACCGTCGAGGCAATAAACGAATAGCAGTTTCTCCGCCTGATAACGCCGCCGACCTCCGCCATGGTAACCCAGTTCCTGGACAATCTGTTAGATCCAGCCGTTTCCTCAGTTTGGATTTTTGATTTTGCGAGCTAATGATGTTTCGCTTCTTTTTGATTAATTGATGCTTTGTATTTTACGCGGTTTTGATTTGTCTGAAATTTGTTTGGTATTATTCAGATCTCGATATATTATCTATTCTTTATGAT
>RWGZ01001510.1:0-91399 GCA_009725065.1 Utricularia reniformis
GGTGAGAAGTTTTAGAAGTGAAAAGAGAATATGATGTGGATGTGAGAGAATGATGATGTGTAGAGAGATTTATACGGTGGAAATGGTTTTGGGCGCGGATAAGGTCAAAAATAGTCTTAATAGGCGACAAAGGAAAGAGTTGGAGAACTCCGGGGCCTTTGGCTTTGTTTTCATGTACCCTTTCTAAAATTATTTTAATCCATTATGTGTTACTGTTACTGTTCAGATTGGGAAATATGGAGAGAAGATGAGGCGGTTATGTAAATTGTAACAGAATGATTTTCATTGATGAAATAGAATCAGTATACAAATATATATATACAGATTGTTCCTCTACTCTGATTAGTTTAAGATTAATTTAATTAATCACAAATTAACTAACTAACCACAATCAAGTATGTTAATTGTGTTTATCTCAACATCCCCACAAGCTGGATGCGCATCAATATTGATAAGACAAAGCTTGGACGTGAGATAATGAAAAGTTGAATCGGAGACACATTTAGTGAATACATCCGCCAGCTGATTTTGCTGTTTACGAACTGTAAATCCAAGAAGCCATCCCGATAACAATCACGTACCAAGTGACAATCAATTTCCAGATGTTTCGTCTGCTTGTTTAGTACTGGATTGGAAGCAAGCATGAGTGCTGATTTATTATCACAATATAGTGAAATTGGCAAGACTGTTGGTTGCTGCATATATTTGAGAAGATACGATAATCATTTCAATTCACACGTAGTGGACGCCATGCTGCGGTATTCAGCTTCTGTGGAGGAACGAGAAACTATTAGTTGCTTCTTGGTTTTCCATGATATTAGTGCTTTACCAAGAAAAACACAAAATCCAGTGACAGATCGTCGAGTGTTAGTACATGAGGCCCAATCCGCGTCCGAGAAAGCTTTCAAACTGACATCATTGTTTCTAGGATAAAATAGACCATGAAATGGACAGTTCTTGAGGTATCTGATAACATGAAAGCCAACATTCCAGTGGCATTTTTGTGGTGTTTGCATGAACTGGCTTAAAACTTGAGTTGCATGGGCAAGATCAGGCCGAGTGAAATTCAAATATAGCAATCTTCCAACGAGGCATCTGTATGGACCAAGATCCTGAAGTGATGGTGAATTTTCATCATCTCTGGATGTGAATCCACTGGACAAAGGATTTGAGGCAGTTTTGGCAGTGGTAAGTTACATATCAGAGATAATATCAAGGATGTATTTGCTTTGATTGAAGAAAATTCCCGTTGTTGAATAAGCGAGTTCAAGTCCAAGAAAGAACTTTGCTTGACCAAGGTCCTTTATTGTGAATAAATTGTCCATATGCTTCTTGACATCTATAATATCTGATAAGGAGCTTCCACATAAAAAATATCATCGACATAAACGACGAGTGCTAGGAATTCCCCTTTACTGCTGTGATATGTGAATAGACAGTGATCATGTCCGCATTGTGTGAAGCCGTAAAGAATCAACTGTTTTGTTAACTCAGAGTTCCATTGTCGCGACGTTTGTTTCAAACCGTATAAAGAGCGTTGTAATAAACACACTTCTCCAGGCTGGTGGTGTTTATATCCTTCTGGAATCTCCATGTAAATATTTTCGTCGAGATAACCATGAATGAAGGCATTATTTATATCTAACTGGTGTACAAACCAGTCTTGAGTTGCGGCTAAAGCAAGAAGCGGACGAATAGTTGTAACTTTGGCAGTTGGAGAGAAACTTTCAGTGTAATCAGTGCCTTCAACCTGATGGTAACCTTTTGCAACAAGACGCGCCTTAAAACGAGCAATGGAGCTATCCGAATTTAGCTTCGTCTTGAATACCCATTTGCACCCAATGAGTTTCTGACATGGTGGCAAAGAACTAATTTCCAGGTATCATTGTTCTCCAGGGCATCCAATTCGGCATCCATGGCCTGAATCCATTCGGTTTTCTTGCTAGCCTCTATGTAATTGCGAGGTTCTTGGATTGTGTTTACATGAACCAAAAAAGTAAGGTGATTTGGTGTGTATTGCGGGGAAATGGTGAAAGAAAAACAGTTAGGATACGGGTTATTAGATGAAACAGTCGATTGTACAGGGGTGACAAGAGTGACATAATCGTTGAGCCAAGAGGGTGGTTTGGACTGGCGAGTGCTTTTCCTTAATGTTAGAGTATTAGTTTGTGTATGGCTAAAGGATGATGGTGAAGAAATCTCAGCTGTTGGTTGTGATGAGGAATGATTTTGAGGTGAGACATGTTGAGGACAGGGGTGGTCGATATGAGGAGGATCAATGATAGAAGATTGAGAGTTTGGAAAAAGAGGAGTATGAGTATCTGATGGTTCAACGAATGGAGATGTTTGTCCCTCCATAGATTTAAACGGAAAAATCTGTTCGTAAAAATGTACATCACGAGATATGAAAACTTGATGAGTGGAAAGGTTAAGAACTTTATATCCCTTTTTCCCACTGATGTATCCTAAAAATGCACATTTGATGGATCTAGGGGAGAATTTGTCGGAGTGTGGTTGGTTTGACTTAGCAAAACATAGACAACCGAAAGTTCGGATAAAGGAATAATCTGGTGTGCGTTGGAATAAGCGGAAGTATGGAGTATCCCAATGAAGTACTTCGGTAGGAAGTCTATTTATGATATATGTGGCTGTTAAAACACATTCTCCCCAAAAGGATAAAGGAATGTTAGATTGGAAACGAAGTGCCCTAGTAATTTCGAGGAGATGTTTATGTTTTCTCTCAACGATTCCATTTTGCTGAGGGGTGTATGGGCAAGTGGTTTGATGAATTATACCACGGGAAGAAAAAAGAAGTTTGGTCTGTGTGCTGAGAAACTCAGCCCCATTATCGGATCGGATAACTTTGACAGTGGCATTATATTGAGTTTGTGTTTGGTTAAAGAATGTGTCAAGTAGTGATGAAGTCTGGGATTTTTTATGCATTAGGAAAGTCCATGTGGATCTACTAAAATCATCAACGAGTGTCAAAATATATCGAGCTCCAGTATTAGTTGGAGTATGATATGGTCCCCAGATGTCCACATGGATTAGTTCAAAAGGCTTGGAGGTTTGTATTGAAGAGGAATAAAAAGGCAGGCGTGGTTGTTTTGCAAAGTGACATGTATCACAAGGGTAGGGTGGCTTTGGCAGATCGACAAGTTTCAAAATGTTAAGTACTTTGAATGAAGTATGTCCAAGTCTATGATGCCAAATATGTGAATTTAAAGTCACTAAGGAATCAATATTCAAAACAGTTACATCACAAGGAGGTTTAGCAGTATCGGAAATAGAAAGCAAATTATTGAAATGGTTCAGCAAGGATTTTTCAAAAGAGGAGTTATCAAGAATGTAAAGATTACCCGAAACATGTCCCATGGCCAATACGTTTTTAGTCTTCAAGTCCTGAAAAACACAATTTTGGGCTGTAAATATGGTTAAAATATCAAATGTAGTGGCTAGTTTATTTACAGATAGGAGGTTGAATTGGAACGAAGGAAGAAACAACACATTTTCTAATGATAGGCCTCGGTGTAAGTTTATGGAACCAGATTGAAAAACAGTACAAGTGGAACCATCAGGTAATTTGACTGGATTGGGAATTGGTAAGGGTAAAAGGTTGGTGAATAAAGTAGGATCTTGACATATATGGCTTGATGCTCCTGTATCCACAATCCAATAACTCGGTCTATAGAGAAACTATTTTTAGATAAAGTAATGTTACTTGCAAAATCCGTTCGTGCAAAGTTCACTTGATGAGATAGTCCACTTCCTTGATGTTGCTGTAAGAAATTTTGTATGTCTTGCAACATTCCCATCAGTGATTCATGATTTAAAACTGCAGCAATATTGTTTCCTTGATAAGATATGGCCTGATTCGGATCTTGATTAGTTTCATTTTCAGTAGTCGTCAAGTGGGCAAATTCTTTCGGAATTCCTCTTCCTTGTGTATTTCTAAGAGTCTTGTACCAATCTGGAATACCATTAATAAGAAAACAACCATCCTTAGTGTGTCCAGCCTTCTTACAATGTGTGCAAAATCTGTCCCCTTTGTCCATTCCTTGGCTGTCATTTATAGATACTGACAATCGAGATGATTGAGGTTTGTAAGTTTCCTTTTTCGTATTTCCTCTAGTCAGCAATGCTATATCCACATCTTGTGTAGATTGATGGTTCCCTACTACTATTCTTTCCCTTTCTGCTTGTATAACCACCGCATAAGCCTTGTTTAAAGATGGAAGAGGATCCATCATCAGAATGTGGCTCTTGGTGGTTGCAAATTCATCTATGAGTCCCATGAGAAATTGCAGTAGCCGAGAATTGGTCTGATACGCAAGCATCATGGTCATCAGTTTACATGTACATTTTTGTATGGCACCACAAGTGCAATTTGGCAACGGAAGAGCTCTTTGTATGTTTTCCCATAATTCCGAAAGTTTAGTAAAATACTTTGTTACACTAGATGATCCTTGATTCAGAGTGTGAACGTCTCGTTCTAATTGATATAATAAGACTCCATTTGATTCGCCAAATCGTTCTTCGAGATCGATCCACAGACGCCTAGCGGAAGGTACGTAGATAAAAGCACCACGAATATCATTGTTAAGAGTATTTAGAATCCATGAACGAACGACCGAGTTGTTCCTTTCCCAACGTAAAAAATCTGTGGATCCAATAGCAGGCGCAGAAAGAGTTCCATCAACATAGCATAATTTGAATCGTCCAACTAGTGCTAATCTCATAGATTCTTTCCAAGTTGCATAGTTAATACATCCAACTAAAGGAGCGGTTACCAGTAAAATTCCATAATGATATGAGCCGGCGAGAAAGTACGGTGAATCAATCGTACATCCAGTATATTCTGATGAGGTTTTCGCGATTTGCCCGCCGCTATTGTCTTCTGGAGTTACAAACATCGTAATCGAAAGCTTTTGTCAAGGTTTTACTGCTCCGATACCATGCTCAGATTGAGAAATCTGGAGAGAAGATGAGGCGGTTATGTAAATTGTAACAGAATGATTTTCATTGATGAAATAGAATCAATACACAAATATATATATTCAGATTGTTCCTCTACTCTGCTTAGTCTAAGATTAATTTAATTAATCACAAACTAACTAACTAACCACAATCAAGTATGTTAATTGTGTACATCGATATATCATCGGTGTACCAATGATATATCGAAAAAACTATCCGTATTGGCACAACCCGATATGAACGGTAAAGATCGATATGACTAGGTTGCTTTTTAACGGGAAGAGTGTCTGAATTGGAGGTTTTTACTGCCCCTACCATTGTTAGATAGTTAAATATATTAAAAGACATTGATTTTTTTTTTATTTAATTAATAAAACTTATTTCGATCATTTCAACAAAATAACAGTGATTGACGTTTCGGGAGCTTGGTTTCTGTTACACCTGAAACCGGGCTACGTTTTTTATTTATTTTTAAATGCATATCTCGGTTTCTACTATTGTAGAAACCTGTGGGCCAAATGATCAATCCAAGTCGTAGGCCCACTGTCAAGCAGAATTAGATAGGTTTAATTGGGTCAGATTAAGAAGCCCAATTAAACGAAGTCACAAGGCAGTTAACATAATAACTGACACAGAGATTTAAATAGAAGGAAAACAAGCCAGACTAAAACAGAGTGATGTGAGAATAAAAAAACAATCAAAAAGGGGGAGGCAACTGGAATCAAGAATCCTCCAAGGCAGAAGAAGGCGTATCTTCAGTAGATTGTTGTTGTTATTTTCTTTTCTTTCACCTGTAAACCAAAAACAAGAGTACAGTTAGTGAATTGAGAGCGGTAAAGCTCTCTATGGTTTTTCCCCGGGTTTACTCTGATTTCCACGTAAAAGAGACTGTGTCAATTACTCACTACAGTGGTGCAACTCGAATGGATCTAAGTTTGAATCAACAATTCTAGAGGAAGAAATTACTCCCGCCAACAAATTGGTGGCCCATGCAGGTCGGCTATTCAACACCTGAAAGAATAAAGAAAGAGATCAAGCAATCAGGATCAAGAAAATGTCTAATGAATCTTATTCTATGATAAGATTATCATCCTCAAATTATCCAGAATGGAGAGGAAGGATGGAAGACTTACTTTATTGCAGAAGATGTTCGAACCGAACGAGTGCGGAGAAAAGAAACCAGAAGAATATTCAGAGGCTAAATGGAAACTGATGCACATGCAAACTGTAGGTTTTATTCGATAGTGGATAGATTCGAATTACTATCACCATGTCTCTGAAGAAACCAATGCCAAGAAAGTTTGGGAAAAATTGACTAAAATCTTTGAGCAAAAAACTACTCAAAATCAAGGATCACTACTCCATAAGTTTCTTGGAATGAAATATAAAGAAGGAACGAACATTAGAGAATACATAGGAAAATGGTTAGAAATCACTAACATATTAACCAAAGCTGGACTGGTTCTGGAGGAAAAATTGAGCTGCATACTTCTGTTGTATTCCTTACTAGAATCTTGGGGTCCTCTAGTGATGATGCTACATAACGCAGACCCTAAGAAAGAACAGAAACTAGATGTAATTAAAGACTATATCATAAATGAAGAAATGAGGAGAAATGATTTAAAAGGAACTGAAAGAATGAGAGAAACCATTAATGTAGAATCTGAAACCGATCCAAGCAGAGAAACACCTATCAGAAAAAGGGGAAAATCAAGGGAAAAATCATAAGATAGAAAGTCTCAAGAGAGGAGCAACGATACAAGGAAAGAAACCATGACATGTTTTCATTGCAAGAAGATAGAACATTTAAAGGAAGAATCTAGATACTGGTTGAAGTTGAACAGACCTGAAAACTCATCCGAAAATACAGCTGCCACTACTCAAGAAGAGGTACTGGTTGTTCTGGTTGCAGAAGATGCAAAATACAAAGCTAACACTAGAAATGAATGGGTGACAGACTCAGCAGCTTCCTATCACACTACCCTAAGAATGGAATTGTTCTCCACCTATTCAGAAGGACAATATGGACAAGTAAAAATGGGAGATGACAATATTGCTGACATAATTGGAATATGAGCCATCCAAGTTACTGTTGAAGTCATCTAATCTTGGTAATATCGTTATTCTTGAGCTTAATGGGCCTCGTATGCTTAATGGGCCTCGTATACTTAATGGGCCTCGTATGCTTTAATGGACCTTGGAAGCTGAGTGGGCTGCTGGGCCTTCTAGCACCTTCTAATTACATTTGACGATTGGGCTTGGCCTGCTGGGCCTGTGGTAACAGTAAGGCGGTGACCCGTACTATATATACCTTGAACGCTTCAGATTTTCGTCACTTTTTACTTTCTGCGTTTACGTTTCTTTAGAGCTTTTCTCTCTAGCGTTGATGTTCTTATCGCTTATGTGTTTATTGCTCTGATAACTGTCTCTTGAGTTTAAGCGTTCTTCTTTGCTGTTAACTATCTGGTTTTTACGCTCTTGTGTTCTTTAAGCTTTGCACTTCTCTGTTTAAATTTGTTTCTTTACGCTTAAAGGCTTAAAAACTATTTTCGCTCTTCGCTATTTTAACTTGAGCGTTACTGCTTAGAGAACGATTTCTTGAAACGTTCTCTGCTGTAAAATCTGTGTTCCTAAGAATATCCTTGGATATTCTTACGATCTTGAGCCTATAGTTGAGTTTCAGACATATTCTAGACGATATGAGAAACTGTAAACTGGTGCTTAAGACGAACATATTGTATCTGTAGAATCTTGTTGTTCTTTACCTAATAGTCTAAGTTTCAGGCAGATCCGCGTAGATATGAGAAACTGTGAGACTTGGTTAAAGAAAGCGATAGATTTACTTTCTGCAATTTTTACATTATGCATTTACGATTAAATTGTTTGCTTCTAGCCTAAACATTTGGCTTCAAGCACTTACTGTGAGATTACATATTGTTTTGGGTTACGTCTTTGAGAAAACCTTTGGGTTTCTTACAGACTTGAGTCTATATAAGTGTTTTCAAGCCAGATCTGTACAGATCTGAGTTCCTGAAAACCGTTGACCAAGATACGTACTGAAGCCTTAAAACATTAAGTATATCTTAGATAATACGTGAGCTTGTGTGATAAGAACTGCTTACAGATTTTTTTCACTGTTAAGGCTTTAAAAACATATAATCTTAAACTGTTGTGTGACTAACGGTTTGTTTGAAAACTGCAGGTTTGTTTACTGACTTCTTAGTGATTAAGAAGTTCAGTATTCTGGTGGTGATCTGTTCTTATACCGTAGTTTTAACTTCCTGTGAATTGTTTGTATTATGTTATTTTAGTTGTGTATGTGTTCTGTTTTTGAACATTTCAACTAAAATAGTGAATAAATTGAAGGGTATTGGAAAGTGGATTGCCGATACGATCGTGTCTTAGCTAAGACAACGTGATCAGATATCACTATAAATCTGGGTGTCATTTTTATGCTTTAAGAACGTAGCTTAACTAATAGAATTAATAATTACAACAGTTACAACAAGCTTAGGAGTTGAAGTGACTCTAAAACAGGTCAGACACATACCAAAGCTTAGGTTCAATCTGTTGTCATCAAATGTGTTTGACAAGGAAGGATATATAAGTATCCTTGGGAATGGCTCATGGAAATTGACCAAGGGATCGCTGGTAGTAGCTAAAGGTGTGTTAGAGAACACATTGTACAGAACAATATTGAAGGAAATGACTTACAGTATAAATGCAGTAACAACATCAAATGATCTAAACACCTGGCTTCGAAGGCTGAGCCACTTATCTGAAGAGGGACTGCAACACCTCAAGAAACAATGTCTAATAACCTGCAATGCACAAAACCTAGCCGAACTATGCATCACATGTTTAGCAGGAAAACAACACAGAGTTAGCTTCAAAACAACTCAATGCACAAAGCAAAAACCATTGGAACTAGTGTTCTCATATATATGTTCAATTGATGTGGAGTCAAAAGGAGGGAAGAAACATTTTATATCTTTCATAGATGACTGTACTAAGAAAAGTTGGATCTACCAAATGAAAACAAAAGATGAAGCTTTGAACTATTTTTAGATATGACAGAATAAGGTAGAAAGAGAATTGGGAAGAAAACTTAAGTGTCTAAGAACATATAATGGAGGAGAGTACACTTCAAGTGAATTTGATCTATACTGCAAGAATTTGGGAATCAGACACGAAAGAACAGTCCCAAGAACCCCCCAACACAATGGTACAATAGAGAGATTAAACAGAACACTATTAGATAAGGTCAGAATCGTCAGATGTATGTTAAAAGATGCTAAACTACCCAAGGACCTCTGGGCAGAAGCACTCAATACTGTCTGCTATATAAGAAACAAATTCCCTACATCATCATTAAATTTCCTAGCACCAGAACATAAATGGTCAGGAAAAATGCCTAGATATAATCATCTAAAGATCTTTAGATGCAAAGTAATGGTGCATGTACCGAAGGAACTAAGAAGGAAATTAGATGATCACATAGAGGAATGCATTTTCATCGGATATGGGGAGAAAGAGTTTGGCTATAGATGTTGGAACCCTAATGATGGAAAAATATTGAGGACAAGAGATGCACAGTTTGATGAAGGAAAAACTATACATGATATAAACCTATTAACAGAAAAACAAGGGAATGATTCTAATCTATTCACTGTACTTCAAAGAGAGTGATATAGAGCTATGCTTTTTAAATACTTTGTGACTGCTTCATAAGGTTTTAGAGCATCCCCTTCGCTTCTTCTTGCCGATTTTACATTTTCGCGTTGTTTTTGCCCCTAATCGAAAGTAGTTTACAATTATTCTTGTTTGGGTACTCATTATTGTTCAATATTGACGATTTATTTTAGGGTTTCAATGTTGCTTTCTACCTCCACCGGATTTTCGAAAATCAGTTTCTTCCTCACGTTTTTGTACTTTTCGCGTTTTCTTGCCCCTAATCGAAGGTAATTTACAATTATTTTTGTTTTGGTACTCATACTTATTCAATTTTGGCGATTTTTGGGTATTTTGTCTTTCGATTTAGGCTTAATTGAAGAAATCTAGGATAAACATTTTCGTCTTTCAATTTGGCACAAAAATTGTTCATTAGGGTTTATTTACGAAGTTTGAAAAGTGAGTTTTTCGATTTTGAAGTTCTAATTTCGGAAGAAAATTACACTGTATTATGGTTGAATTCCCACTTAAATTGGCAATTATATAACTTTACGAAGTTTGAAAATTTATTTTTATTTTTAAATGTAGCTCGGTTTCTGCAATAAAGGAAACCGAGCTAAATTTAAAAATAATTTTATTTTTATTTTTTAAGAATAACTCGGTTTCTATTACTATAGAAATCGAACTACTCTTAAATCACATCTTTTCACATGTCCATGAATGCTATATTAATGACTTGGATTAAATCATTGACAAATTGTGCAGTAATATGAGAGACACTGTTACTGTACAAATGTATTGTGTCCACTGGCCCCAGTGTGACTGGAACGCCATTCTACATTGTGAAGTTCCTTGAAGGGCGGATATTCATTGAACCCATGCTCCCAGTACGAAATAATCTTGTAAACGATTCTGCAATTATCCTTTTGTTCCAAAAAATGTTATGGTCATAGAGCTTTTATTGGAGTTTTTTATAAAGGATAACAATGTCAGATCCTTATTGATTACTCTGTCAGGGTATACCTCCTGTGCAAAGGAAGAAAAATTATCATGCAGCTGATAAATGTCTGGCCTCTTTACACTCAGCAAATGTAGATTCGATTGGCCTGCGTAGCTTTAGTAAACCATAAAACTACTGTAAACGGCATGTATTAAATTTCTTCTCTGAGGCCCCCTTATTTTTTATTTTTAGCCTCTAGAATGATTCTACTTGACGTTTTACTGAAATTTTGAATCCGGAATGAAACGGGTTGTTTTCTAAACTAAACCAATATGAATATCCTCAGCTAATCCCATTTCAGATACTATAAGTATTTAGGTGGAGAGATGGGCAAAGCAGTATATTGTTTCCATGGGTGATGACAAGTCGAAGAGAAATCCAAGATGATAGAGCTTGCTGATTGGCAAAGTAATTGCATTCCTCTTGAATATTATGCTGCTGGATTAGTGCATGGTAATGTTCGTATTGATAACTTGTATTAAGTACGTGAGAATATTTTTGCAGTCCATTAACGATGGCCTGCAGCTCCATGGAAGTTCTATGTTGCCTTTTCATGGTTTCTTCGGGCATCTATCGATGCTGGAGTTCATTGTAGATGGATTTTGGTATTTCTTGATAAGTTAGATGGTTTGATTTGTATCAGATATTAAAGACAATAGTTGGCATTTTTAATTATTCTGATGCAAGGAAATGTATCCAGATGCGATTGTCCATCTTTTTACATCATCCCAGAAACATAGGGGACTCCAGCTCTTCGGATCCATTGGTCGCCGCCGTAAGATCTTCCCGGAGTAAAGCTTGCAGCAATCTGAGGCGTAATGTGCTTAATGCCCTTCCAGTTTACCCGGCGAGCAGTGTTGGACCCAGGTCCGTGGTTCTTGTACTCAGCATAGTAGAGTGTATCTAATGCGAAGTTTCCGGCCCATGGAAACCAGCCCTGAGTTGAGATAGAGCCACCGATGTACGACTGCATAATTATGGTCCTTGAGAACCGCTTCCATGGCCGTCCCAGGTAAGCTTCGAACTTTGGTTTCGCCTTAAGAAATGCAGGTTCTGCTCTGATTTCTCCATTCTGGATCACTATGGCACCAATACTTTTTTTGTCCTCCCGGCCTTGGGCTGTTACCATGCATGATTGGCCGCCCATGGGTTTGCGAATGATGAACTGGCAATTCTGGAAGATGGAGAGAGCGTTGCCAAAAATGAAGTCGACGGTGCCAGTGATGCGGCAGTTGCGGTAGAATTGGCGACCAGTGTGCGCGTAGAGAGTATCTTGATACCCATCGAAATGAACGTTGAAGAAGACACCCATGTCGCCCGAGGCACGGAGGGCCACTGCTTGGTGACCCTCTGGACCTGCAGTGTTCTCGAAGGCGATATCCTTGGCCACGAAACCATCGGCATCCACACCTGCAAGTATGAAGTCCGTTTTTTTAAATAAAAAAGAGTTGGATGCGATCGTGGTTTGATGATAAAAATCTTACCGACGGTGCATGTCTGGAAGGTCTTCACACCGGAAGCGTAGCTCTTCCGACCAGTGATTCTAGTCCTTGTTGGTCCATCTCCGACCAAGACGATGTTATTCTTTCCTTTGGGAATGTTAACGTACTCCTTGTACAAGCCAGCCTTAACGTGAATCAAATAGGGCGCATTACTCTTGGTTGGCGCAGAGCTAATTGCAGCGTTTATGCTCCTGAACCTTCCGCTTCCATCCAGGGCAACAACGGCATTTGGTCTTGCACCAGCGAGCATCCTCATCTTGTGCTGGACCCATTCCTGCTCCTCCATAGACAGAAGTCTCCTGTTACTGCTGACGCTTCCAGTTACGGTTCCAATCTGCAACTGTCCCAGAAATGAAGAAAGATCAGTGACCATGGCCAAGCTATTACTGGACAACTCCTGCACTGTTTTGAGTAAGGTCTTCATCTTTTGAGCAATATCTGATGAGGTGGTGTCATCGAAAGCATCAATGCATGTCTCCTCGTTTGTTACCACTCCACTGAGCCATGTCCTGAGGTCCTCAACATATTCACCAACCTTATTCTGGTCCAATTCTCCTAATTTGTCGAAAGATCTTCTGAGGTCATAAATGGCTACATCGAGAACATCTTGACAGATAAAAAGGGCATCTTTGGTGCTCTTATCCTTGGCAGCCTCCTGCAAAAGAGTTGAGTTCTTGAGAACATCCTCGATACCCTGAATGGTGACCTCAAATCCGAGCTTGATGAGCTCCTTGGGGTCTGTTGTGTTGGCACTCGACAGGCTCCTCTCACAGGTCTCTCTGTAGTCCGTGGAGGAACAAAGGACCTGCACTGCCTTATTGGATGTGGCTAGAGAATCAGGAGTAGAGTTTTTTCTTGTGAGGATGACGGCCACAGCTACCAACATGGCCACAACCAGGACGGAAGCCAAACCTGTAATTGCTACTTTTGCCGCCGCCATTATTAGTATTAGTATTAGTATTAGTATTATTATTGCAGAGATCCAAGGGGCTCGTTTGTTCTTCAAAGCCTCCCCTTGAACTCTGAGGGTGGATGATTTGGGTGTGATGAGAATGGGGAACTTTATAGTTGTGGAAGTGGAATTGTGACCACATGCAAAATGGGATTGGAATAGGAATAGGAATGTCCTAGTTTCACGCATAACCCCAGGATCCATTTATTTTTATATCAAGCACTTAACACATACGCATAATAGATATAAAAGTTGTACAACATCCCGGTCCAAACACAAAACGCAAAATGAGGCACATCACACTCTTGGTATACCATCTCTTCCAATAGTCTATTCTAGGCCAAACAAAAATGGGATCCTAAATATCATATCCTTCCCCATCAACCTACATAAGTACAGGTTGCACATACCTTAGCAGCCCATTGGATCTCATCTCCCTACGTTTCACTAATTTCAGATCTTACACCAGCTAAAAATTAAAATGGAAGGGATACAACAGTGCGTTGTGACAAGGAGCATGTTCTTCTTTGCAACTTACCTTTTGGTGCAAAGAATGAGGTTTCCTAGCACAACATCAGTGATAAGTGGAAGAACAAGTTATTAAAATCTGAGATTAATTATTAACTAACACCTCCAACACAGTCCATAGTCGCTGCTTCCAGCATGTTGAGAAGTAGGCATACTTCATCAATCGAGAGCAAACATGATGTGAATACCTTGTTCAATATTATTCGTATGTTGAAGTAGGCATACTTCAACACGTATGTTAACCAAACACTGGTAGGCATACTTCATCAATCGAGAAGTAACAATTGGTTTGTGTTGATCGGTCACAAATGATGTTTTTGTTCCAGTCGAAGAGCAAAAAAATATCGATGATGTGGACCAACCGTAAGTCGAATACAACAAAGAAATCATCCACTATGCGTGCAAGCGGGAAATCACGAGAGTTGAAATAGAAAGAAAGGATTGAGGAATTCAACTGACCTCACGTAGGAATGTTTTTTGCATTATTTGAATGATGCAATACACCTCCTTTTAAGGAGAACAATTCAAACAAATAAAGGAAAGTACTATCACTAATTATATCAATTACATTTTCGATGGAAACTTTGATTGGCCTTCCATACTAGCTTTCATTGACTCAATCAACATATTGATTGAGAGAAGATGTCCTTATTCTTATCCATATCATGACACATAATAACATGTTGTGTTTATCCAAGAGTCCCAACCTTATCTCTCCATTTCCTTCCTTATAACTCCCTTTGACTCTTGGACATTTTCAACAGCTCCTCTCAAACTCGGTTGTGGTTTAAGGCCGAGTTTGGTTATGAAGTGGAAGAGTTGGTTCCGACCAAGTGGTTTGGTAAAGATGTCAGCAATTTAGTCTGTAGTGTGTACATGATGAGTGGTCAAGTATCAAAGAGCAACCCTCTCTCACACAAAGTGAAAATCAAGTTCAATGTGTTTGCTACGTGAGTGAAGGATTGGGTTGACCGTGAGGTGCAATGTTGATAGATTATCACAGTAAAGAGCTGGTGTCCTCAATAGAGATATTCGAAGGTCCTATAGTAGATATTGTATCCATGTGAGTTCTGCAGCGGTGTGTGCCATTGCTCAATATTCAGCCTCGGTACTTGAGCGGGAAACAATGTGTTGTTTGTTGGAGCACCAAGATATTAGATTCCCTCCTAAGAATGTACAAAAACATGTTACTGATCGGCGAGTAATAGGACATGTAGCCCAATCAGCATCTGAGTAGCCATAGAGATCAAACTGGGCTTTTGAAGATAAATGAAGACCTAAGTTGATGGTGTGTTTAACATAGCGTAAAACTCGTTGTGCCATTTGAAGATGAAGAATTGTTGGAGAATGCATGTACTGAGCAAGTTGGTTGACGCTGAAGGAGATGTCTGGACGTGTGAGGGTAAGATATTGTAGAGCACCTACTATTGATCTGAACAAAGTTGGATCTTCAAGAGATTTTCCTTTATTGGTTTCTAGCCTTCGAGTGACCATGGGTGTTGATTTGGGCTTGCTATCCATCATTGTTGTACGTTTGAGAATCGACAGTGCATATTGTTTTTGGGAGAGGTCTAGGCCATCATCATCCGGTGTCACTTGAATACCTAAAAAATGATGTAGAGGTCCTAAGTCTTTCATGGCGAATTCTTTATGCAATAAAGAAGTGAATTTAGCCAACAACTGTGAGTTTGAACTTGTGAATATAATATCATCAACATAAAGGAGAAGAACAAGTATTTCGTTAGTGTGATGACATATAAATAAAGAAGGGTCAGTGAGGGAACAATATAAGCCATTTTTTATAAGGAAGTTACTAAAACGATCAAACCATGCCCGAAGTGTCTGTTTCAATCAATACAGAGCTTTCTTTAGTTTGCAAATATGTGTCGGAAATTTGGTATCAACCATACCTGGTGGTTGCTCCATGTAGATATTTGCCGTATTTCCCCTATGTAGAAATGTATTTTTCACATCAAGCTGCTTAATCTCCCATCTTTGTACTAAGACTATTGTAAGAATTAATCGAATTGTACATGGTTTGACAACAGGGGAAAATGTTTCTTTGTAGTCGATGCCATCAATTTGGTGGTAGCCTTTGGCAACTAGTCGTGCTTTTAACCGTTCAAGTGTACCATCTCCCTTTAACTTAGTTTTGTATACCCACTTCGAGCCAATGACATAATGAGTTTTAAGGCGAGGCACAAGTGTCCAAGTTTGTTGTTGATGAAGTGCATCAATCTCCTCATCCATTGCTGCTTTCCACCCCGGATGAAGGAGTGCCTCTCGGGTTGACTGTGGTTCACATGGTATATCATTGAGTAAAGTTACACTAAGAACATACCTTGGATTTGGTTTCACCACCCCGAGTTGGGCACGAGTGATCATTGGGTGTTTTTCTGGTTGTGCAGGAGTTTCTATCGATCTAGGTGACTCGACATTATTTGGGTGCTCGATTGGTGTGTCTTCAAGTGTGATCATTGTAGCCTCGGTATTTACCTCCTCGTCTCTATCTGTTGCTCTAGGCTCAAAGGGAGTTGTGTCTGTTGGATCATCTAGCATATCATCTTCTTCTCCCATTGAATCACCCATATCACTTTGTATAGAGCTCACTGATGATGGGAAGTCATTATTAGCGTTGTTCGCATTGAGTACTAATTGTTCCGTTGTCTCAATTGGGATATCGATTGGAGTTGGAAGATGGAGTTATTCATCACACCTGTTATCTGCAAGCCAAGAATTAAATAATTGTAAGTGAGAATTATGCATGTCGGTTGTTTTTGGTCCATGATATGGAAAAGATGTTTCATCAAAAACAACATGTCTAGAGATCATCATCCTTCGACTTTGAGGATGAAAGCATTTGTAACCCTTGTGTTGCTCACTGTAACCAACAAAAACACACAAAATGGTTTTAGGATCAACCTTGTGACGTTTTGTATCCCATGTATAAGGAAATCACTTAGATCCAAACACACGTAAAGAGGAATAATCAGAATGAACATTATGTAATTTAAAGTGTGGAGTTTCATTATTCAAAACTGATAAGGGTAACCTATTCATGAGGTAAACTACTGTCTGAAAGGCTTCCACCCATAGGAATAAGGGAAGTCTACTATGAAAAAGCATTGTCATACCTAACTCTCGAATGGTGCGGTGTCTTCGTTCGACTCTTCCATTTTGTTCAAGAGTATGGGGACAAGAGATGTGATTAATAATGCCATTATCTGTAAAATGCTTACCCAATTTGTGATTTACAAACTCTCCACCTCCATCGGAGTGAAATATTTTGATATGTATATTGAATTGTCTCTCGACATATTTTTCAAAGGCGAAATAAACATCAACAAAGTCACTTTTTTTATTAAGTGGAATAAGCTAAGTATATCGAGAAAAGTCATCAACGAAACAAGCATAATATTTGAATTTTCCAAGAGAAAGAACTGAAGATGGTCCCCACAAATTACAATGAATTTTTTCGAATGAAGATGAAGATAATGAATCAGAAGAATTAAATGGTAGTTTAATTTGTTTTCCAAACTGACAACTATCACAAATACTCGATGGTTTAATTTGACTAGTAAGACTTATCAAATCTTTATTAAACAATGTTTTTATTGAAGATGCTTGGGTATGTCCTAAGCGTTGATGCCATAAATCAAAAGTGGTGCGTTGGAAACGATTTGAGAAAAAAATTGAATGTTGTCTTGATGGTACCACATAAAGGCCTCCCTTATGCTTCCCGGTGATTACCGGGGTATCTGTCCTACGATCCTTCACAGTAAAATGTTCGTTAGTAAATTCACAATTAACAGGATATTGATTAGTTAATTGGCTAACTGATAAAAGATTTTTGGTAAGTTTCGGGATGTAAAAAACTGATGGTAACAAAAGTTGTGTCTTGTGGTGTGAAAGTGTTGAGTCACCAATACCTCTAATTTTCAATGTTGTGCCATCTCCGATTAGTACCTCATACATACCATTGTAAGGGATTATATTGTTGAGCATGTGTTTTTTACCTGTCATATGATTGGATGCCCTGGTGTCGGTTGTCCATTCGGTCTCTGCCACCGTGTATCAAGGGTCAGAGCCGTAAGGGCCTGTGGTAGTTCAATCGATGCTCCTTGTTGCTTTGGTGCCCACCAGCAGATCTTGGAGATATGTCCCTACATTCCACAAATTTGACAAATCTCACTTCTATACATATCATGTTCGGCAGGAGTCATACGACGCTCTCCGGGGGGTGCTGGTCTAGGGTTGTTTTGATTCTACATCCTCATAGGGCGTTGTTGTTGATTGTTCCCGGAGTTTTGTGCCCTAAACCCACGTCCATTAGAAGAGAAACGTGAGTTAGAACCAGGTCTGTGTTGATTCTGTCCATAAAAGGCTACTTGAGCAGCAACTTGGATGCTATTTTCATTATCACTCCAACTTTTGCGAAGTTCATAACTTTGGATTTGTTGGACAAGTTCTTCATACGTGGGTCGGGGATGTTTTAACATGGTTGTGGAGAATACGTCATAGGTAGAGAGCCAAGACTAGTGAGCAGGTAGAATACTCTTTCTTTGTCTTCTACCGGATGTCCAATAGCAGTAAGAATGTCACAAATAGTTTTGAAATTACGAATATGAGTCTCCATGGGAGTAGTGTTGGTTTTGCGTAGATAGACGAGTTGCTGACGGAGTGTAAACTCACGTTCTTCAGAGGCACCGACATAAGCATTTTTTAACGATTTCCAAACCGCTGCTGATGTTTTTTTTCCGACTGCCAAGTTTAGTGATTCTTCGGAGAGTGTCCCAATTATCCAACCACACAATAGACGGTCAGACTTTCGCCAATCAATGTAGGCTGATGATACTGTTCGTGTATTGCTATGGTGCTTGTGTTTTTGGTTTGGTGTATTGCTCTGGTGCTTGTGTATTCCCTGTAAGGTGACCCACCAAGTCTAGTGATTCTGCAAGTGAGAGAATATGTTCTCTCCATAAGTGATAGTTGCTCCCAGTGAATTTGATTGTGACAAAATTGCATACGTTCACAGATGCCATTTTTGAGATAATGTTGTGCAGAGCAGGGGTAGAATGCAACGTGAGATATAAAGTTTCGATACCAAGTTGAAAAAGAAAGAAAGGATTGAGGAATTCAACTGATCTCACGTATGAATGTTTTTGCATTATTTGAATGATACAATGCACCTCTTTTTAAGGAGAATAATTCAAACAAATAAAGGAAAGTACTATCACTAATTATATCAATTACATATTCGATGAAAACTTTGATTTGCTTTCCATATTAGCTTTCATTGACTCAATCAACACATTGATTGAGAGAAGATGCTCTTGTTCTTATCCATGACACATAATAACATGTTGTGTTTATCCAAGAGTCTCAACCTTATCTCTCCATTTCCTTTCTTATAACTCCCTTTGACTCATAGACATTTTCAACAACGAGCTCGTCCTAATGTGACTGAAGTTGGGAACATGGGAAATAGAGATGAAATTATTTCTCATTTTCTTATATTTAAATTTTTGTTTAACATTATAATTTTAAAAACTAGTATATTCGAAATATTGATTGTTATTGAATACCGATATGATATTCGAACATGATGTGAATATCTTGTTCAATATTATTCAAGATTATGAAAAAATGAAAAATTAAATACTAGTCAAACAAGGACATTATATAGAATGTGAATTATGTTAGTTTGAATAAAAAATAAAAAATAAAAAATTGAATTAATTTGAGAAGAAAATTAAAATTTAGATTAATTGGAAAATAAACCATCTTACACTTCGCAAGTAGACTGATGTACCTGAATTAATATTAGTTTTTATTGGACTTGACTTGGTACATTTTTTTAATAAAATTACTCTGCAATCTGCATCTCTTATTTATATCTTTTTTTTTTCAGCATAAACCCTAAGGTAGAAAGTCGGCGTATTTTCCAGGGTTTTTTGATAAGCACCGAACACTTCGACTGCGGTGTAACACGCCGCTCCTTCTCTTCATAATTCATTTTTCTTCTGCTTTAGAACCTTTCAAATTTGATTCGCTGTCTTCCGTAATTTCTTGGCGTGCATCGTGTACATAGCCTAAGAAAATTCTTAGATTCGTTGAGACTCCTGCAAATTGCTGGGAAGGAGCAGTTTTGAGAATAATATTTTTTAAACCTATTACCTCTCCTTAGGAAAATGGCCAGGAGGATAGCACTGTATTTGACGCGAGAGTGCACCCAGAAGAGGGACTACAGGATCGATTGTACTCCCAGACGATTGTTTTGCGCTACTGCTTCAACGTCTTCTTCGGCCCAAATTCCAAAGAAAATTCCGCAATTTTCCAAAAAGGTATATTCTTTATTATTGGAGAAGTTCGTGGGTTTATGTTGGTTAATCAGCTTGTGGAAGTGAGTTTTTCAATGAAATTCGTTGAAACGGGTTAATTTACCATTTGCTGTTACACTGCATTTGCAGGGCAGGATATTTACAGGAGTTGCTATTGGTCTGCTAATAGGAGGAGGTGCTTATGCAAGTACTGTGGACGAGGCGACATTCTGGTACTGATTTATTTCAGGGTGCGGCTTTTTTTGCGATCATTTCACCACTCATCGTACTCTGCTATTTATTATATATATCTCAACCAATAATTCCTATGCAAACTCTCTCGTTGTTTCATTTTATTCCTGAACGACTAAAGTAATGATCAAACTACAGCCAACTGAGAAAACAATGCAAGTTTATGGAAACTTGCACGGCTAATGACTGGAACTATTTTAGAGTTCTTTCTTTGACATTTCACTAAACTGCAGTGGCTGGCTGTTTTCTGCTACAAAACTAGTCAATCCTTTCTTTGCATATCTGGATCCAGAGGTTGCTCACCGATTGGCAGTCACTGCTGCTGCTCGTGGATGGGTCCCAGTAGAGAAGAGGCCAGATCCACCTATCTTGGGAATTAGAGTTTGGGGAAGGGGGTTCTCTAATCCAATTGGTCTAGCTGCTGGGTTCGACAAGAATGCTGAGGCTGTTGAGGGCCTACTTGGTTTGGGGTTTGGCTTTATGGAGGTAGGATCAGTCACGCCAATTCCACAGGAGGGTAATCTAAAGCCTCGTATTTTTAGACTTCCTAATGAAGGGTTAGCCCTTCTCTTTATTGCGTTGTTATGGTTATTTGATCCACTAGATTTGTAGCACATCTAACTCGTTCGGATTATTGACATTTTATCTTTGAGAATTGTGGCAGTGCCATCATCAATAGATGTGGCTTCAATAGTGAAGGAATTGTTGCTGTTGCAAAACGACTTGGTGCCCAACATGGTAAAAGAAAGTTAGAAACATCAAGCGCTGCATCTCCAATTGGGGATGAGGTTTTGCATGGTGGAAAATCTGGCCCAGGTATTCTTGGGGTTAACCTGGGAAAAAACAAAACCAGTGATGATGCAGGTGCTGATTATGTACAAGGAGTTCATACCTTGTCGCAGTATGCTGATTACTTGGTAAATACAAATTTTTGCCTTTTCAAGCATTATCTCATGCAAATAAAATGTATGCTTCCTCTTTTCAGTTTTTATGTAGCTTTATGTATTGGGAGATGTTTTATTATAGGTTACTGATGAATGAATATTTAGAAATGGAACCAGCGTCAGTCATACACAGAAAGGGATATAATTCGTTTATTTATTTATGTATGACTTTTTTTATGTGCAAAACATTGAAAATACTGCTCTTTATGGTAATCAGTTTCTTCTCCACGTCAAAGATTACTTGAACTTTCCTATCATTTCAGAAGTATGTGATCATATAAATGTGATGATCATTTATAGGTTATCAATGTTTCATCCCCAAATACTCCTGGTCTCAGACAACTTCAGGGAAGGAAACAGTTAAAGGATCTTGTAAAGAGGGTACATCGTTGGTGTTTTATTTAATATATGCTTGAGATTTGGGTCAGGTTATTCTAAATTTGTTTATATTCTATAACTTTGAGGTTCAAGCAGCTCGTGATGAAATGCAATGGGGTGAAGAAGGACCACCTCCACTGCTTGTTAAAATTGCTCCAGATTTGTCCAAACAAGATATTGAAGACATTGCAGCAGTATGCACTCGCTTTTTATTGTTCTGTCATCCTCTGCAACAGCTTATGACTGCTTGATATTTTTAATTTGCTGCAGGTTGCTCTTGCTTTGCGTATTGATGGTTTGGTATGTTATCTTTCTCTCCCTAGATCAAGATACTTGTCCATGATGTGTTTGCCACTCACTATAAGAGCCTGTGAACACCATATGATTCTTTAAATTGCACTAAAATTTATTCATCTGTTATTCATGGTTGTAGCTATAAATTTAAATTTTTAGGATCAACAGACAACGCGAATTTCATACCTCTTGGATGACTAATTTAATCCTTTGCCTCACTGGTTTTCTATTTGAAGGAATTGTGAGAACCAGGCTTGACCATTGTTGAACGTTTTCTCGCAGATCGTAACGAATACAACAATTCAAAGACCAGATTCCATGAGTAACATTCCTGTTTCTGTGGAATCCGGTGGTCTGAGTGGAAAGCCACTTTTTAATTTATCAACAAATATTCTCAGGGACACTTACATTCTCACGAAGGTTTCTTTTTCTTACAAGTTGTCTATCTTACCTCATCTTGTTTTGATCATGTTCCCTCTGAAATCATGCAAATGACTGATACAACAACTTGCTTGTCTTCCAGGGTAGGATTCCTTTGGTTGGATGTGGAGGAGTGAGCTGGTAAACAATGCATTAAAATTGGGTGTCCATACAATTTAGAATCTTCACTTTTTTTCCTTATCTTCAGTGGCGAGGATGCATATAAAAAAATACGAGCAGGAGCAACACTTGTTCAGCTCTACACCGCATTTGCATATGGGGGACCTGTGCTTATCCCTCAGATTAAGGTATAAACGTTACATAATACTTTTGCGTGATAGAGCTTATTAATGTTGTGTTAACTAATGAACAATGGCATAAGTACTCATTCAATGCTTTCAGGCTGAACTTGCGGAATGCTTGGAAAGAGATGGCTTCAAGTCCGTGCAAGAGGCAGTTGGAGCTGATTACAGATAGACGTTGTCTTGTTGCTATGGTGTTCATTTATGCCTAAATAGAGCAGTTTGTCAACGGTTGATTTTTGTATAAACACTAATGAAATTGAAATACTATTTTAATTTGTATGAGTAGATAGCGGTGGGTACAACAAAAACCACGTGGCACCATTATTTTGATCGATAACATGTTTTCGGATTGGTATGAAAAAATTGGTAAGTAGAGAAGGCGTGAGAAGATTATAAATAAATGTTGAAAGTGATGTGGTAGGTAGGGCATTTGTTGAGTCATACTCATATTTCTTGGTTGCACATGAAATTTTTCTGAATAGCTGTGAATCCATTAGAGTGTCCAGTCTACAAACAATGAACCCCAAAGATAAGGAAATGGATTGCACGTTTTACAAACCATAATGTCAATGGGCTCTCAAATTTAGGATCTCAATGGCAGTCCTCTTCCTGAAGTACATAATGTCTCCCTACACAGAAGGAAAACAAAAGAGTAAGCTGGGAGTGGATATGTGGAGTGGAGTGGAGTGGAGTGGAATGGAAGAGAAAAATGACCTGGTTGAAACAAATTCTCACACCTCTGCTGTAGAAATCCGCATATTTTATCATGAACACACCGCAGTCATCCCTGAAGACCCTCAACATCAATACGGCAATTTCAAATACAAATAAGCTTCACACTAACCCGTTTTCCTGTCTTGGGATGTCCTTAACAACCTCTTTATTCCAGCTACTCACATCCATATCTTGGCCACTCTTATCCTTTACCTCATCAACGTAGTATTGAGCCTAAGATATAAAGAAAAAACTTGACTCAAGAAAATAACTATATATTATTGTTGGAAATTCTCTGAGGAAAAANGTATTGAAGATGCACCATCCAATGCGGATCATGGCTGGCAAGCTTTTGTTCGCTGTCACACTTAGTGCTAAGAAGAAAGACTCTGCACAAGTTGCTATTTCTGTGTTGAAGAATTCCGATGCATGATTTCAATCTTTGCATATGCAGCAGCATTGAACCAAGTGCATTGATTAAGAAACCTTCCACTTTGATGTTAGATTTTCGTATGGTGTGTTGTTTAAGTACCTTAGATTTAATCTGAATACTATCTAGTTTGTTTTCGATTCAATTGCTCTTTTTGAATTCAAGAACACATATCAGACTTGCTCAAAGCATTGCATTCATTGCTTGTTGCAAGATCATAAAGATAAAGTCTCTCCATAGTTGACATCTTGAAGGTCTGTTTCGGGTTCTGTTCTCAGCTTCGATACGCCTTCCCAACTTCCTATTTTGTGCTCTGCTCAAGATCAGCTCTTGCCCCTGCGCTCCTGGTTATGCTCTTCCCTGTTCCATTGGCTCATTATCTTGCTTAGCTTCCAACAGATTGGTATAGGAGCTACTGGTTTCTTCAAATCCTTATGGCGATGCAAGGAAATCTTCAGGCTGGTGGACCAAAGTTTGATGGAAAGAATTATCACACATGGGTCAAACAAATGGAAATCTTCCTACGTTCACAAGACCTATGGCAATACATAGAATTTGGGCATGCAGCACTTCCGGAGAGTCCTAACCCACGACACGTGCAACAAAGAAAACACTATGCTGAAGAAGTTGCCAAGTCGTACAGAGCTTTGGCTGTGATTCAAGCTTCCTTAGAAAAACCTGTTCTTAGCCGAGTGCCTTCATGCGAATCTGCTAAGGAGGAATGGAACATGTTAATTGAAATATATCAGGGAAGCTCAAGACTCAACAGCAGCAGAGTTGGGGCCAAGCGCAAAGAAATTGATAGGCTCAAAATGGAAGAAAACGGAAAAATTGCTGACTTCGTCGATAAAATCATGGTTCTTGTGTCTGAAATCTCGCTAATGGGAGGATCATATGACGAAGTTAAGGTCATGGAAAAAGTAACGGAATCTCTCCCGCAGAAGTACGATGAGAAAATCTCGTCACTGGAATCTCTACATGGAGATCTCACCACCGCCTTAACTGCTCAGCAGTTGGTGGAAGAACTTCATTTCGTTGAAATGAAATGGGAGATGAGAGCTAAAGAAAACTCTAAAATTGAGAGTGTAAAAGGAGGAGGTGAGACATCATTTCCGGCTAGAAACTTCCCCAACTATCAGGGACAAAGAGGAACTGGATTCCCTAAACTGCCACCGTGCACCCACTGTGAGAGAACAAACCACAAAGACAGTGCATGCTTCTACAGACCAGGGGCGTTTTGCTCCAATTGTAAAAGTTATGGTCACATCACTAAAGTTTGCAAAGCACCAAAAAAAGAAAAAGCTCAGGTAACTCAAACAACGGAGCAAGAGGAAGAGATTGAACTAACTGACGTCAACTCGGCTCTGGTTACAAAAGCTAACTTCCACTGTGCAGTAACTCTTGTGAGCGAGATCAAATGCTGTCTGAAGACCTCTTTCAATGAAAACTGGATGTTGGACAGTGGGTGTTCAAATCACATGACGGGAAACGAAAAACTGTTTCTTGAGCTCTCAAAATCTACTGGTGGAGTTGAAGTGGGAGACAGACGAATTGTACCGGTCACCGGCAAAGGAAGAATTAAGCTCTCAGAAAAACTAATTCTAAACGAAGTCCTGCTTGTTCCAGAAATCGGTTACAACCTCTTGAGCATCGGACAGTTAATCGAGGATGGGTACAAGCTGGTATTCGAAACATCCCATTGCTCAGTCTACATGCCTGATGGATCGTTGCTAATTGAGGTAAAAATGTTCAAAAGGTGTTTTTACACCAGTCCAGGAGAAACGTCTGCAATATGTATGTCATCTATAGAGGAAACCACCCGATTGTGGCACAAGAGAACATGTCACATAAACAAAACCAGGTTGGAAGGATTGTCACGACTCAAACTGGTCTATGATCTTCCTGCGCTGACCACACTAGAAGGAACCTGCACCATCTGCAGCAAAGGAAAAATGACCAAACTTCCATTCTCAGTTGGTGTGTCTTGGCGATCAAGCAGGCCATTAGAACTGATCCACTCCGATCTTTGTGGACCGATGCCGCAACCATCAATAAGTGGCAGCCTATACTTCATGACACTAATTGACGACATAAGCAGATTTTGTTGGACATACTTTCTTACAAACAAAAGTGACTGCTTCTCGGCCTTTCAACATTTCAAGAGTGAACAAGAAAATCAGTTGAACACCACAGTCAAAATCCTGAGAACAGACAATGGCTCTGAATACTGCTCTACAGCCTTCGATGAATTCTTGAGCAAATATGGTATAGTGCATCAAAGGACAGTTCCATATACGCCTGAACAGAATGGAGTAGCGGAAAGGAAAAACCGAACACTTCTGAACATGACCAGATGCTTACTCTTGGAGAAACAACTACCGAAGACGCTGTGGGCAGAAGCCATTAATACTGCCACATACCTTCAGAATCGACTCTCCACTAAAGCATTGGATAACAAAACTCCCGTGGAGGCCTTGACGGGTAACAAACCGTCCCTCAAGCACATAAGAACGTTCGGCAGCATATGTTACACTCTTGTCCCTGCTGGACGAAGGAACAAACTTGACTGCACTTTTGAAACTGCAATTCTGGTGGGATATGGTTCGGTGAGCAAAGGATTTCGAGTGTTAAATCCTATAAGCAACAAAGTATTCATCAGTAGAAGCATCACAGTAGATGAAAGCAAGAGGTGGGACTGGAATAAAGAATGCATAACAGCAGGCGATGAAAACTCAGACCACTGTGAAGAAGAGGATTTGTTGGAAATACCTGAAATGATGAATCTGTCTGAACATGATGATCCTAACTCCTTTCCTGAAGATGATTCAGTGCAAGGGACCAGGAGCTTACAAGACATTTATGAGAGATGCTTACAAACAATTTCAGAACCAGCTTCAGCCGAAGATACTCTTTCAGTGGAAAATTGGAGGCAAGCAATGGAGGAGGAATTCAATATGATCAATGAAAACGAAACATGGATGTTGGAAGACAGAACAAAGGATCAGGACGTCATTGGTACTAAATGAATATTCAGAACAAAACTAAATCCAAATGGGAGCATCCACAAACTCAAAGCTAGGTTTGTTGTCAAGGGCTACTCCCAAATTTAAGGGATTGATTTTAACGAAACATTTGCTCCTGTGGCCAGGTTCGACACCATCAAGATGCTCATATGCCTTGGAGCACAATTGAACTGGAATCTCTACCAGCTGGATGTGAAATCAGCCTTCCTCAATGGAGAACTTGAAGAGAGGATCTTTGTTGAACAACCTGTTGGTTTCGTCGTCAAGCATCATGAGCACAGGTATATCGCTTAAAGAAGGCTCTCTACGGTCTGAAGCAAACTCCAAGAGCTTGGTACTCTAAATTAGAAAGCCACTTGCTAAGCTTGCAGTTCGTTAAAAGTGGCATTGAGCCCACTCTGTTCCTTAAAAACTCTGGAAGTTCCATCACCATCATTTCAGTTTACGTTGATGATTTGCTTATCCTAGGAAATGAAGAAAATGAGATTGAAGAACTCAGGAAAGACATGGAAAGTTTTTTCAAGATGAACGATCTTGGCAAAGCATCATACTTTCTCGGCCTTGAACTTAATTACAGCAAGAATGGTATTTTTTTAAGTCAACAGAAGTATGGCCTTGATTTGCTGAAGAGGTATTCCATATCAGAGGAGTCTACCACCCCAATGACTGGAGGATTAAAACTGATGTGTTCTGATGGATGCCAGAAAGCTGATCCGAAACTCTATCGTAGTATGGTGGGATCCTTAATGTTTCTAGCTATCTCTCGTCCCGATATTATGTTTTCTGTTAGTGCACTGTCCAGGTACATGCAGGAACCGTCTGTGATTCATTTAAACGCAACCAAGAAGATTCTTGGATACATCAAACATACGAAAAGCTGGGGACTGCTATTTAAAATGAATACTGCAGTTAACTTAATCGGTTTTACTGACTCGGATTTCGCAGGCTGCGTTGACGACTCTAAAAGCACTACCGGCTTCTGTTTTACTCTCTGATCAGCGGTTTTTTGCTGGAATACAAAGAAACAAGGATGCGTGGCTCAATCCTCAGCCGAAGCTGAATATATGGCAGCATCCGCTGCTTCGAATCATGCCTTATGGCTTCGAGAGTTACTAAGTGAAATTGGTTTCGTTCAGGATCAGCCTACAAATATTTTATGTGATAACAAGTCCACTGTTGCCATGATTAAAAACCCAATTTTTCATGGAAGAACGAAGCATATAAAGATCAAATATCATGCGGTTAGGGAGGCCGAAAAAGAAAGGAAAGTCTCCTTCGTTCATTGCTTCAGCACTGATCAGTTGGCTGATGTTTTAACCAAGAGTCTGTTTAAACCTCGCTTTGAAGAACTTCGAACAAAATTAGGAGTGATTGATGGTGTCACCATCACGGGGGAGTATTGAAGATGCACCATCCAATGTGGATCATGGCTGGCAAGCTTCTGTTCGCTGTCACACTTAGTGCTAAGAAGAAAGACTCTGCACAAGTTGCTATTTCTGTGTTGAAGAATTCCGATGCATGATTTCAATCTTTGCATATGAAGCAGCATTGAACCAAGTGCATTGATCAAGAAACCTTCCAATTTGATGTTAGATTTTCGTATGGTGTGTTGTTTAAGTACCTTAGATTTAATCTGAATACTATCTAGTTTGTTTTCGATTCAATTGCTCTTTTGAATTCAAGAACACAGATCAGACTTGCTCAAAGCTTTGCATTCATTGCTTGTTGCAAGATCATAAAGATAAACATAAAGATAAANAGGATCTCAATGGCAGTCCTCTTCCTGAAGTACATAATGTCTCCCTACACAGAAGGAAAACAAAAGAGTAAGCTGGGAGTGGATATGTGGAGTGGAGTGGAGTGGAATGGAAGAGAAAAATGACCTGGTTGAAACAAATTCTCACACCTCTGCTGTAGAAATCCGCATATTTTATCATGAACACACCGCAGTCATCCCTGAAGACCCTCAACATCAATACGGCAATTTCAAATACAAATAAGCTTCACACTAACCCGTTTTCCTGTCTTGGGATGTCCTTAACAACCTCTTTATTCCAGCTACTCACATCCATATCTTGGCCGCTCTTATCCTTTACCTCATCAACGTAGTATTGAGCCTGAGATATAAAGAAAAAACTTGACTCAAGAAAATAACTATATATTATTGTTGGAAATTCTCTGAGGAAAAAAACGTAAGAAAATGACTTCTTCGGAGTTGTGAGTATTTAGTCATAAAAAAAAACATTTCTCGACACTTTCTCTCCTCTCTTTGTCCCATGTCTTCATTAAAAAAAGTTACCAGTAATTTCAGCACTCCACCATCATTTCCCTGCAGTGAATCAAGATACTGAAACTTTTCATCCTTTCTGTTGATGATAGCCAAAGACCAGTGCATTCCCCGGTGCACAGGAACAAAAATCTAAGGGATGAAAAGATAAAAAAAAGTACAGAAAATCAGTTGAAGCCAATCCGAATCCAGGAAAAGCATAAAGAAGCCTGCTTTTCCTCGAGATTAAGAAAACTACAGCGGGATTGATGTGCCCAAAAGCTTCAAAGAGTGTTTACCATATCGCAGTCTAAAAGGCAATACCCAAGCTTGCTTGTAGTTGTCCATTTTTTAACAGATTGATAGTTATAGCTCCCACTGCTCATAAGCTGAAAAAAGACAATCATAATAAGATGATAAAGTTGACAGCATTAACATGACATATTGCCGCAATCATAGAAAAATCAAAACATCAAAAAAGATATGAGAAATTGAGAACTAGAAGAACGGCTCCTATACTGTACTATGGTTTGATTTGAAATGGGATGGTGATAACCAAAATACCAAATATAGCGAGTGGACCTTGTTAAAAAAGAAGGTATTGAAGAAATGGCATCTGAGGAACTTCAAAGGCTCCCTTTCTTCCCTTTCTTTCAATAATGAAAGGTATACATTTATAACCTGCATCTCCAAAGAATCCCTCATTAGCTTCTAGCCAACTGCAACACCGGTTTTATGTTTACAAGAATGAGTTACCTCATCACAAAGCCATTTTTGTGGCAACAAGCACCGCAATATCCGTGGTGTAATGTCAATACTGGATTTGGCATGACTCACGAAAACTTGCCTCCTGCAAAGAGACATAGTTGGAGTAATGAAGTTGCACGATAGTCAAGTGGAAATTTATTTCATTACGGTACCCGTACCCGTCCAGGTAGTTACTGTACATGACACGAGATATAGTATCCTCATCCACATGACTCAAAGGGGCAAAACATTCGTCATCAGGAATCACATCTGATATTGCTAAACAATTTTTGCTTTCGTCATCTGTCGCAGCTTTCAAAACTAGAGATTCTTCCCTGTCTTCAAGTCCCTTCCCTGGCCAAATAAACTTGAAAGTTTTCTCTACATTATGTTTCAATTCTGTGATTCCGATTACCAGACAGTTCCCCATGGAATTATTCCTTCAACCACTGCAGTCTTTCTGGTGAGGGACTCTTTGGAGGTCCGAATCGACACAAAATCTTGGCGCGGACCTTGGGCCGTTACTTACAATTTGGGCTCTAATTTTTTTTCTATTTGGGCTAAAATTAAATGTAACTATAAGATAACTTTTTTATTATTTGTAAACATTATATTATAAAGTAAATATTTTAACTAAATGTTATTATACATTAAATTTTTAAAAATAAAATAAGCATTAATGATATTTATTCCTTAAGTGTGTTTGATATCCGATAAAATTCATATTTACTATTTCAGAATTAAAGATTTTTAAATTTACATAATTTCTCATGCATTTTATTATTTTATATAGAAAGCATTGGTTCAAATCATGATAAAAATCTTATTACAACATTACATAATGTAATATAGATGCAACCTGTGTTTGTTACTTTGCTACACTTTTCCATTGGTATTGTTTTCCCGAGGTAACGCTACGAATCTGACAATACTTCGAACTTGAGCAACGTCAATCTGGTAACGCTGAGCGATTTGAGTCACCTCCATGGGGCCGTCGTGGTCGTCTGAATTTCCTTGGAAGAGAAGGATAATTTCACGCACCTGCTTCACGTTAAGGGAGCCAAGTGGAGCAGACCTCTCCTCGTACCTGTCGGAGTCTGATCTTGTATTCCTCAGTTTAGGCAACGGCCTCTTGTACTTATCCACCACGGCTGCCTGCAAAAGAAACCAGGAATGGAATCCAATCATGGTAAATAACAACAAGGCAGAACACTCTGCCTAGTAGTGTACTATCATCAGCATTTGGATCTTTTTTTAGAAAGGTTTCGCGTAAGATGGACATTCATCATTCTTGACAGTAAAATCTAACCTCGCCCATCTCAAGTTTGCCTCCAGGTTTTGCACGAATTCTGCCCACCATTTGGCTTAGCATGATATCATATTCTGGATCACGCACTTCCAGTACATTCTCCAGGTTCACTCTTGACGTCTTCTCTTCAAAATATGCGTCGCAAGTGGAAATGCATATTATTCCACAGTTTAATTACACAATACCATCAGCATGAGATATAAAAATAAGTGCTATTTATAAATAAGTCCGAAAAAGTGCATCTTTAGAATTGAAGAACAGAACATGAGTAATCAAGCAAGTACAAAAAAACAGAAGTACCAGAAACATCTCGGCGAGGTGCCTTGTCAAGATGAGTGCCCGGCAGCGGCTGTGTGGGAGCCCGCCGTTCAATTGGTTTCCCCATGTGAGACGACGTCTCTACAGTGGAACTAGAGATCCTGCCAGTCGCTCGACGAAATGCTTGACCCATTTCCTAACAATTTCGGCGAAGGCGACTGTGTTTGTATCGAAATTCTTCCGTTTTGCAACTCTGAAACAACAATCCGCGATTCCTTGACCACGTAGAAGGGGAAGGGAAGCGGTAGATTAGAAAGTAGTAAATAGAAATCCCACGTTGTGGACTGGGCTTAAACTCGGTGCGCTCGTTTAGTTAAACTGAACATAATTAGACCATGGGCTCTCGATTCGAGTCGAGGGCCTTCAATGACAAACGAGTATCTTTCAAGGACTAAACATAACATGTGAATATATTAGGGCCTAGATCGCATCACTGAAACTTTGATTGAAGAAATTAATGAAATCTCTTGTACCCGAGTACAATGGAGGATCAGGGAAATCGTTCTGTTTGCGAATCCCTTGATATGGTAGCTTCTCTGGGTTGCTGAGTCTGTTGATGCCGTTTACGTGTTTATTTCTCTGGGTTTTATATATAACCAATTCATCGGCGAGCGTGACCCTTGTTGCTTCTCCATCCCTGGTTCCACCCTCCAATTTAAGCTTCTCTACCCGATATTTACATGCGCTAGTACGTGTTAGAATTTTTTTCTATTAAATCTTAATTTATGTTTCCCTCTCTAATTTGTATTATTGCGTTACTTTTGTTGGGGTTATGCATCGTTGCAGTGTATTTCATATGATTTACGTTGAATTATATGCCTCACTATCGTTCATCCCTATTTTGCTTGTTCTCTGTTTGGATAAATTTATTGTAATAAAGGATTTACCGGGTAAGTTCTATGTTGATTTGAACATGATTATTTAAATTTCCTGTGACTGCAGACTTTATACTGCTGGTGAGTTTTACTAGTAAAAAGGATGGCCATGAATCAGAGGAACACGATTGATTTTAACCAAGGATGGCAGTTCATGCAAAATGGGATTGCAAAGCTGAAGATTATTCTGGAAGGGACTGCTGAGGCTCAATTCAGCCCTGAGGAGCATATCATGCTCTACACGTACTTATTTAACTTCACGTGTTGCTATATTGGATATTTTTTTAGTGTTATGTTGGTTGTCAGATTTTTTCCCATCCGCAGAACAATATACAACATGTGTACCCAGAAGCCACCTCATGACTATTCCCAACAATTATATGACAAATATAAGGAGTCCTTTCAGGAGTACATTACATTGACTGTGAGAATTATCATATTTCTATATATTCAGTATGACAAGAAAATGAAAGAATGAGAAATTTTTATCGTTGACCTTTGTTGCTTTAGGTTCTTTCTTCTCTGAAGGAGAAGCATGATGAGTTTATGTTGAGAGAGCTTGTTAAAAGATGGCAGAATCACAAAGTCATGGTTCGATGGCTTTCTAGATTTTTTTGTTATCTTGATCGTTACTTTATAGCTAGAAGATCTCTTCCAGCACTTCAAGAAGTTGGCTTGACTTGCTTCCGAGACCTGGTAAACTGTTCAGTTTCGTCTGTCTCAGAATTCGATTCATTCACTTTAATTGCAATACAGTTGATTCTGTTACTTAACTTACACTATTTAACTGAGAATTTTGTTTCTTCCTTTCCGAACCTTTTTACCTTTTTGCTCATGTTTTGGATTTTGATATTCCAATAGGTTTACCAGGATGCGAATGGACAAGTTAGGGATGCTATCATTTCTCTGGTATGGTTTTTTACTGCATCTAACCCTTTTTATGCTATACCATTTTTCTATATGGAGCTGGTATCTTTTAATATATTTTTCTTGCTAGATTGATCAAGAACGGGAAGGGGAGCAAATTGATCGGGCTTTACTAAAAAATGTGTTGGATATCTTTGTGGAGATTGGGATGGGGCAGATGGATTGTTATGAAAATGACTTTGAAGATGCAATGCTGAGGGACACAGCAGCTTACTACTCTAGGAAGGCAGCTAATTGGATCGTAGATGATTCATGTCCCGACTACATGATGAAAGTAATTTTTTTCATTCCTCCGTTGTACAATTTTCCATTTGATGCCCATGGGTATTTTATAATGAGTGTACATCATCCCATTCACCACATAATTCTTTCTCAGATGGCTGAATGCCACAGGAATACCTTTTATTTTATATGGTTTATGAATGATTTGCTATTTTCAGGCTGAGAATTGCTTGAAACGGGAAAAGGAAAGGGTTTCTCATTATCTTCATTCTAGCAGTGAGACAAAATTGCTCCAGGTCTGTTCTATCCGTGGAATGACTTTTTAATTAACTGATTTCAGCCGTGATGCCTGTTTTAATCAGTTTTTGCTTATATTTTCCTAATAGAAAGTACAACATGAATTACTCTATGTGTATGCCACACAACTTCTTGAGAAAGAGCACTCAGGCTGTCATGCCTTACTGAGGGATGATAAGGTAATGCACCATGATATTTTTCTTGATGCTTATTATTTATAGTATATTTCCACCCAGTCCTCTCTGTTTTGTACATTAGGTGGATGATCTATCGAGAATGTACAGACTTTTTTCCAAAATAAGTCAAGGTTTGGAGCCTGTGGCTAATATCTTTAAGCAGGTTTGTTGTGGTCCTTCATCATGGAAACAAATTCATGTTGTGTTATTTTTATATTCCTCATCTTCACATTTCTCTGGTTTTAAAATTACAGCATGTCACTGCTGAAGGAACTGCTTTAGTTAAACAAGCTGAAGATGCTGTTAGCAACAAGAAGGTTTGTTTCTCTTTTCGTTGATAGAATTCAATTAAATTCAATTTTTTTCTATAAATGCTCATCAGTGGAACTCCGCATATTTTCAATGAAACAATTTTCTTTTATGAGACATACTTGTTTTTATTATGAGGTCATGATTTGTGAATTACTTCCTGAGTCTTAAAATTGGAGTGCTTTCTCAATTGCGTGATTGTGATATGGAATATGCGCTTCTTAAATGTTTTCCCGAGTTTGGCTGATATTTTATTCATTTTCATGGCGGATACTTGTTTTATTATGATTTTATGATTTGTGAATTGCTTACCGAGTATTAAAATTGCAGTGCTTTGTCAAATGCGTGGTTCTGATCTGGAATATGCGTTTTTTAAAAGTTTTCCTGAGATTGACTGCACATAAACCTTGATGCTATCATGAATAGATTTACAAATTTCATAATGAGTATATGTTTGTATTGTCTTCTATTGTAGGTGGATAAAAATGATGTCATTGGTTTACAGGAACAGGTTGGACTTTTCCCTACTTTTTTGAATTGGAAACTGACAGTATATGGTTTCCGTTGTTCGTTTCAGATATTTGTTAGAAAAGTGATTGAACTTCATGACAAATTCATGGCATATGTAAATGAGTGTTTCATAAACCATACACTCTTTCACAAGGTTAGATTACCACGTAGGTTACTTTTTGTTGCAAATTCATTGGTCCCATCATTTCGGTAGGCCATTTTTTCATATTTTATGTATCATAGGCTCTTAAAGATGCATTTGAAGTTTTTTGCAATAAAGGTGTTGCTGGGAGCTCTAGCGCGGAGCTCCTTGCCACATTTTGTGATAATATACTAAAAAAGGGTGGAAGTGAAAAGCTAAGTGATGAAGCTATCGAGGAAACACTGGAGAAGGTGTGTTTCTGCACATTTCCTTTTTTCACAGCGTTTCTGCTTTTATGAGATGCCATGATTGAAGTTCTAGATTACACTCAGGTGGTAAAACTGCTTGCCTATATTAGCGATAAGGACTTATTTGCAGAATTTTACCGGTGAGTATTCTGAAATAGAAGTGATATGGGTTTTAGTTCTTTGTAGCGTTATGCTTTCTATCTACTCTTGTTGGCAGGAAAAAGCTTGCTCGACGCTTGCTTTTTGACAAAAGTGCGAATGACGATCACGAAAGAAGTATTTTGACAAAGTTGAAACAACAGTGTGGCGGCCAGTTTACCTCAAAAATGGAAGGGATGGTTGGTTCTTTTGTCTTTGTTGTTCTATATTATCCATAACAGAGTCATCTAATTTGTATTTTCCATTTTTACAACTATTGAAGGTAACAGATTTGACTCTGGCTAGAGAAAACCAAACTCATTTTGAGGAATATCTTAGCCATAACCCAAATGCAAATCCAGGAATTGACCTCACGGTCACTGTCCTAACTACTGGTTTCTGGCCAAGTTACAAATCATTTGATCTTAACCTTCCATCTGAAATGGTAATGCCTATCTCCCTGAACTCTGGTTCTAGGCCTCATTTTGCCTGACTTATATTTCGAACTTCCCGTAAAGGTAAAGTGCGTTGAAGTTTTCCGAGAGTTTTATCAGACAAAAACAAAGCATCGAAAACTTACATGGATTTATTCCTTGGGTACTTGCAATATCAATGGGAAGTTTGAATCGAAAGCCATTGAGCTTGTTGTTACTACATATCAGGTTAGTGTTTATGCTATATATGTCAAGTAGTATGCATTATCCTATGATGCGAAATTGTTAAATCTCTACCATTCTTCTCCGTAAGTGTAGGCTGCTGCTCTTCTGCTGTTCAATGCTTCTGATAAGTTGAGTTATCATGAAATCATGGCACAACTAAACCTGTCAGATGAAGATGTTGTAAGGCTACTGCATTCACTTTCATGTGCCAAATATAGGATTCTGAACAAGGAACCAAGCACCAAAACGATTTCTTCTACTGATGTTTTTGAATTTAATGGGAAGTTCAATGATAAAATGAGACGTATCAAGGTACTGCTCCATTCCATTTTTGGTGAAAGGTCTGTCTGTAATAGTTTTACTAAGATGGTGCGTTTTTAACTACTTTGATAATGAACTGTTTGCATTGGTGCAAGATACCCCTGCCACCAGTGGACGAGAAGAAAAAGGTTATTGAGGATGTTGACAAGGATCGAAGGTATGCGATTGATGCCTCAATTGTTCGTATCATGAAGAGCAGAAAAGTATTGGGGTATCAGCAATTGGTAATGGAGTGCGTTGAGCAGCTTGGTAGAATGTTTAAGGTATCCATGGCGGACAACTGAATTTTGATTTATTAATTGGTATCTGACAATAGTTTTTTGTTGCAGCCGGATGTGAAAGCAATAAAGAAGCGCATTGAAGATCTAATCACTCGTGACTATCTTGAGCGGGACAAGGATAATCCAAACTTGTTCAAATACTTGGCGTAAAGAATTAAAGATTTTATATGAATGCTTACGCTCCTGGAGGTTCCCGTTGATGCAGGCAGGGGCTTGATTATTTTATTCCCTTTGGTGTTTTTTGTTGGTCTAAGATACTTTTCAGCCCCTTGTTGGTTGCGGGGGTGTGTCGAAGAAAGCTATAATCCTCAAGCTCCATTGTATTGTAGTCTTGCCGTTTCAACACTTTAGGCGTTGTTTTGTATAAATTATGAAAATGAATTATGCATTATAAAATATATAATCTGTTTTTTGATACTGAACAATATTCATTTTAATTTCTGATTATAAATTATCATTGTTGTGGTCTGAAAACCGGGGTGTCAACAGTCGCTCGGTTCCTTGCAAGACAAATTTGGTTTTAATTTATTTGTAGGGGGAAAATGATTAAGAATCAAATAGAAAATAACAAGACAATTTTAGAGTGAAAAACCCCTGAAAGAAGGGAAAAAAACCACTTGATTAAGAGTTAGAAATGTTCTTAGTCGATCTAATAATCAAGCTGTTCATTACAAATGTCATGTTCGTTTTAGAGATAACAAGGGAAGAGAAAGCTTAAGAAAAACCAAGAGAAAGCCGAAGAAGTGAGTTTTTTTTGTTTCCCAAGTGTCTCTTTGATACGTCTTTCCTGCTGTGTGAATAGTAGAATGTCGTTTTGTACTTATTCCATGCGGCTAGGTCGGCTCGTGTCGGGCGGGACAGCCGCAGGGTATGGCTCTATACGGCTGTACAGCGCCAGGTCTTTCGGCGCTACTAACCGGCTGTCTCCAGACCAAAGGAGGCTTATAAGACTCTGTCAGACACGCCTCTCACAGGATTATCAGAAGCTATTGTCACATGTTGAGAAATGTTGATGGCATGAAAAACTGAATAATATCAGTTTTTCACCTTTTTCGTATAAATAATTTTGATAATTTATGCATTATTTTAAAAATTTTCAAAGATTATAAACTTAGTCATTTCATATTTTTAAGGTTAATTGATCAATACAAACTATTGATTGGGGGGTCAACTTAAATATTAACGAGTATTAGAGTTCAATATAAACGGTTTTGGAAGTTTGAGGGTGAACCACACAATTATTAAACTTTAATGATATGCTATTTACAACATTTAAAAGTTTATGGTCAACCTCACGTATTATATCAATTTCGGAGGTTTTGTATATTATTTACAAATTTTGGAACAATATTTTTAAATTATTAAAAATTTGGTGGCTAACGACAAATAACACTTTATTTTTCACATAAATATTTTTTTTCAAATCAAATATTTATCTTTTTCATAATAATAAATTATGTTTTTCTATAATTTAACATTTATATATCATTTGTTGAGTTTCTTATAATATCGTATTTAAATATTTTGTTTTATTTTTTATTATAATATTTTTTAATAAAAAAATATTACTAATTTATTTTGTATTTACAAATATTATTTTAGTTTAGAATTATAATTTCATATATTATTATTTTTTATATTATAAATCAATTCACATTCTATATTTTAACAGAACATTTTTATATTTTATAATTTATTATATGTTCACACAAAACACTACGTAGATTCTAATTATACATTCTGATTATGTATTCTAATTATAAATTCTGATTATACATTATATGATTTGTGCAGAACACATGATATCCCTTATGTTTACAACTTAAGTTATTTGCAATTTGCCTCATCTCACCTTTAATTGATTTTGTTTTTCTTCTATGTTAATCAACGTGGCACTCGCAATTATGATTTCATTGCCCTTTTTTGTTGTGATGAGCAATAAAAATAAAAATAAAAATAAAAATAATGATTATTTATTGATTGTTCTGTTTCTATTCGTGCAGAGGTTA
The DNA here is from genome assembly GCA_009725065.1 of Utricularia reniformis. NCBI lineage: Eukaryota > Viridiplantae > Streptophyta > Magnoliopsida > Lamiales > Lentibulariaceae > Utricularia > Utricularia reniformis. Next base: position 38,465 of record RWGZ01001510.1, read on the forward strand.
GGTTACAGTTCTTCTGTTCGTTGTTTCGATTTCATAATTCGGAAGAATGCAATCTGGATCTGCCGGAATCGGATATGGTCTCAAGTATCAGGTGGGTGATTTTTCAAACTGATCTCATTCGTGAATCTTCATCTGAGGTTGATTTGGTCGGGTAGGCGAGATGCATTTCCGATGTCATGGCGGATACAGATCACACCTCTTTCCTTGTCGGTACTCTAACTATCAGAGAAGAAAATGAGGTATCTTTGAGTTTAGTTTCGATCGCTAATTTCCACAATTTATTTAATCTTAATGTAGTTCTGGGTTTGCAGGTGCATCTGATAAGGGTTTCGACAGGCGGAACTGAACTGGTTTGCGAGGGCCTCTTTTCTCATCCCAATGAGATATGGGATCTGGCATCTTGTCCTTTCGACCAGCGGATTTTCTCCACTGTTTTTTCCTCAGGTATTTTGCCAACGCTTAGTTCGAGATAAGCAGCTTTGATTTCAATTTATTCAGCAGTTTTTGGGAGTAGCGTAATTATAAATGATTGGAAATAAATCAAAGCAGCTTTCCAAATAATATATAACTGGATCCTTTATATGCATGTGAAGCAATCTTTTCCTTTTCTGAATTGAAGGGGAAACATACGGGGCGGCAGTTTGGCAAGTTCCTGAGTTGTATGGGCAGCTGAGTTCTCCACAGCTAGACAATGTTTCTTCTCTAGAAGGGCATACATGCAAGATAAAACGGTGCGGTGTTCTAGTTTTAATCTCTGAAGCTGTGTTGTTCGTGCAAGCACATTGAAAATGCCGGGGCGCGTTTCCTATTTTATTTTTTAGAATTGGAATTTCCTGGTCTAGTCGTTGGGTTTCGTTTTGTACATGGTTAACCGTTTATTTATTCACTAGAATTCATTTTTTCATCTCCCATAATATTTTTTCTGTAGACGGTAACAGACCTAACTGCATTCTCTTTTTAGTGTTCTCTGGTGGCCTACTGGAATTCATGACAAGCTTGTTAGTATCGATGACCAGAATTTGTTTCTTTGGAGCTTAAATACTTCAAAAATGACTGCTCAGGTATAGGTAATGCTAATCTACAAACATGATTTTTTTTGCATTTATGCAATCCATATTATTATCCATGCTTCAAATGTTCTTCCAATCCTTGTAAATTCACACAGTTGAGCTTACGCTTTTTATTTCTGATGATCGTTGTTTGAAGTTCAGGTAGAATCACAGGAATCATCCGAAATGCGCCATTATTTGACAGGAGGAGCCTGGGATCCTCATGATATGAATGCTGTTGCCCTAACATGTGATTCCTCAGTTCAATTTTGGGATTTGAGAACAATGAAGTATGATAAATTTAATGAGCCATACTTGTGTATTTTCCTTGAGCACTTAGTTTGCGAGTTATATGACATGAAACGCATTCTGTCCCAAACATAACATATATCTTCAGGAAAATGGATTCAATTGTGCATGGGCATGTTCAAAGTGTTGACTATGACATGAAAAGAAGACACTTGCTTGTAAGTATGCTGCAATATTGTAGCATCTCATTTTTCATTGAACTATTTTCTTGGCATTCTTCTTTAATCTTTTCAATGCTTCCTGATACTCATGCAGAGATATTTATGAATTTTGTATGACTGCTCCCCTTGCTTGCCTACATTTTAGTGTCTGGAAATAGTAGTTTAAATAGTTAATCCTCAGTGAGGTTTTGCATATCAAATTAACCTTCCCTAAACAAGATTATAATATGATCCAAATGAAGCAGAGCCCTTGAAAACGTTGGTGCTGTAGGACAGTTCACATATGCATCGTTTCAGGTAACTGCTGAAGATGAGTCTGGCATTCACATATGGGACCTTAGGAAGCTGAGGATTCCCCTTGCTAATCTTCCAGGACATTCACACTGGTAGGACATTCAGGACATTGTGTCATTCATTTTCATTGGCGTATACGCATTATGAAGTAAATGTGTTCCTATTTCCAGGACATGGGCTGTTAAATGTAATCCTGAGTTTGAAGGCCTTATTTTGGTAATCTTCTCAAGCAGTATGAGAATGTTGTTTTTATTCCCTTTACTGATTGATTAACACTATCTGGAGCATGCCGTTTTCTCATTAAGGTGGCAGTCATACAATTAGAATTGCATTTATGTGGTCGTTTAATATATTGGAGTTTTTTTGTAGAGTGCTGGAACCGACTCAGCTGTAAATTTGTGGTATGCTAACCCAAGCAGCGTTGATTTTGCATCGGATAGGTAGCAGCTGCTTACCTTTTTTATTGTTTAATATATTGCGCAATTTGCTGACTAATCACGGATTGGCAGAATTGATTCACAACCCATGGCAGTGGAGTCGTTGCTCAACTCGTACAGTGATTATGAAGATAGTGTTTATGGTAGTTAGAGCTTCCTTCCTCTGATTCTGATTCTGATTCTGATTCTGATTCTGATTCATCTGCAACTAATACCAGTTTATTCAGGCATTGCATGGAGTTCACGGGAGCCATGGATGTTTGCATCCTTGTCATATGACGGCAGGGTAAGTAGTTAGGTTAGAGATATAAAAGATTGGAAAGTGCATTGTTCATTGGATCTGCTTCTTGTTGCAGGTGGTTGTTGAATCAGTGAAATCATACCTACCCAGAAATTGAAAGCGGAGCAAGTAGACATCTCCAGAGTTATTTTCTACTCGAAAAGCTGGGTCCAGTCCCAATTCCGTTTACACTAATGCTCTTTTGAGTTTATCTGAATCGTTGAAACAAGGCAGCAAAATCAAATAGATATATTTAACAACCCTGGTTTTTTTTAAAGTAAAATGAGATCCAAGTGCTTCTTCTCAGGCGAGGAGAACGAGTCAAGAATTTTTCTCCTGATTAAAATGGAAATATGAATACCCTTGCCTCCTCATATTCATACCGGGTAGGATATTTTGTTTAGTTAAGCTATTCTATCATTCGCTACTCATTCACCGAGCCACACATCACATGTGTGTGAATGCTTTAAGCACAATAGAGGGTTTGTTTGGTACGGTCATGGGAAAATGGGATGAGCGTGGTGAGATAAACTATATTGACTTGAATGTATTTATCATTCTAAAGAATTTTTGCCAATTTCACAAATTTGAAAGTATATCAATTAGTCATTTACATGGTGTTCAAGATTCAACTACACACCATTGAATTTATGGTGGTGGATTCCCCAATAGTTCCATCAACGAATTCAAACTTTCATTTGACAATCAAAGCACGATACATTGCTTTAAACCATTCAATATAATTGTTGTCTTTTAAGATTACGGGATGAAGAAGTCATGTATGATCTCCAGGAGCTAGAGACCATGTTCCTGGATCCCAGGCACTTACAGAGCCTCTAAGATGCTGTTGTTGGCCCCAAGATGTTGCTAGATCCCAAAATGGTGATGATGTTGCACATTGTTGAATGTAAAATAGGGTATGATAGTTGGGTTTGGGAACGTAAACCCAAACAACATTTGAGATGTCTCGATTGGGGGAGACATTGGAAAAATCCCAAGCACATATGTTATGAATTGAATTTCGACTGCTGTAATGCCTATCGTTGTGAATGAGTGAGTTTGTAGCAGAATTGTTGAATTAAGACGCTAAAGGGAAGAGAATTGTTCATCGTTGAGTGATGTTGTTTCCTTGGATGCTCTCAAGGATTCTGATTTTGCAGCCATAGTTGTTAGAGTCTTTAACTGCTACGATACCATGTTGAAATTATAGAATTTAATCGGAATTATGATAAGAGTGTTTACGGATATAACGTATAAGATAATGAGATCACAATGTAAAACATTTGAACAAATTAATTAGTATGATACTCCTTCATTTTTATAAACCATTCCAAATTTTCTCATAATTACAATATTGGACATTTTAACATTCTAAGACCAATTAATTACAAACTAAATAATCATAAATAAAATGATTTGATCGATTAATATTAATATCTTCCATCATTTTTTTCCAATCCCTAAATAATTTAGATCCCATTATATTAAAACATGGACCGACCAGCCTGTCCTTCTTAAATTATTTAGCCTAAAACTAAAGATGTGATGAAGGCCCAATAGAGTAATGTCTTCCTTGACCTTTCCTTCCCGTGGCCGTCGGCTTTTTTGGCACTGACGTACCGTAGTCCGTACCTACCGAGAAGAATCCTTCTACAAGCTATGGCCTTTTTCCTGAGAGTGAGACCAACGGCTGCGGTGAAGGTATTGCTTAATCGATTCCAGATTCCACGAACTTACGTGTCGATTGAAGTTGGCTCCGATTTGATATCTTCCACGCCGGATGTTTCCCTCCAGAAGGCTCGTTCTTGGGACGATGGAATTTCATCTAAGTTTGCCACTACTCCGATCAAAGATATTTTCAAGGTTATTTGGATTATCTTGATTAATGTTTTGTGCATCTCATTTTCAGAGTTTGATTTGAGTTTTGGGCTCTAGTTTACTAATTATTTGCAGTTACTGTGGTTTTCCAGGACAAGAAAGTTGTCATCTTCGGCCTCCCTGTAAGCTAGGATTTTGGTTTCTTCTAATGTTCATGACCTTTTTGCTTCTTCTGGGCAAGTCAGTATAATAGCTAAGGAGGTTTTTTGTATGTGGCACTCTTGAGTCATTGCATACCTTCTAGTTCTACTTGAAAACTCTACTTGTAAATGTAGTCATACAAATTTTTTTCATCATACTCAGTTGGCTGACTTGTCGTTGGTACAAAACGCTCTTCTATAGTCTTCATAAATAAGTGTGTTTTTTCTAGTGATGCATTTATGGTGTATATATATATTTTAGTATTGTAACTGTGATTTCCTTATACGCCTAACAAGTCCAACGAGGTCGTTTCATGGTATTTCTATTTGATCACTGATTGGATAGCATCCTTCTGTTTGTCAAGTCTATAATGCATGTCTATTGAGGCGAAGTATCAGGATGTGTCATTGCAAAGGTTTGTTATTGTTTTGATATAATCAGTTCATTTGATGAATATTTCTTGATTATTATCTTGACGTTGTTGAAATGCCAATGAATGCCTGCCTTTTAAGTGAGTGAACATTCTTTGATCTGGCTTGGTGAGCACTTGAGGAATTGAGTTTTCCCTTGCCAGGGTGCATATACTGGTGTTTGTACAGCACAGCATGTCCCTAGCTACAAAAACAATGTTGAAAAATTCAAGGCAAAGGGGATTGATTCAGTGATATGCGTTGCTGTGAATGATCCATATGTAATGAATGATTGGGCGCAAAAGCTTCAGGCTAAAGATGCTGTAAGTCACATTATTTCCATCATTGTTCTTCACTATTTGCAAGTGTTTATTGGATTGCTGTGGTGTGATGTTGAAGATTGAATTCTATGGAGATTTTGATGGGAGTTTCCATAAGAAACTCGACTTGATCATAGACCTATCTGCTGCATTGCTTGGTCCTCGTTCACACAGGTACTGGACGCATTTTTTTTAACATGGGTCTAGTGCACTTGACGTATCCCTGTCCACAGGTGGTCAGCATATGTTGTAGATGGCAAGATTAAAGTTCTAAATGTGGAGAAAGTACCTTCGGAGTTCGAGGTTTCGGGTGGAGATGTGATACTCGGACAGATATAATCATGTAGCATTTGAGCTGCAAAATTGTGCGTTAAAGATCATTAGGTTTCTTCATGAACTGGAATACTGAATAATATTTTTCAACATTACCTTAGGTGTGAACCCAAATAGTTCAAGGCCCGGTTTTTTTGGGTTCAGGACCACACGGCATAATTTGATCATAGTGCTCGATAAATTTTTTTTAGACTATTCTTACAAGGGTATAGGCAATAAATCAAGAAAACCCAAGAACAAGATCCTAACATGTAGTTTGGTTATAACTCGGTTTTAGGGTTTGGGTTTTTGTAGGATTTATTGTTACAAGAAAGTCCCAAGCCTATTAGATAGCTAACAGATTCTTCACGATTCAGCAGCGGGATTAATTAATTCAACACTTACCATTTTTATTCTTTATTATTTTAACTACCTTGATGAATTTATTGTCATTGATCATGCGCAAGGATTCTTTTTCCCTAGGAGTAGTGACCCTTACTTTCCAATCCACTTGGCTTATAGACTGTAGTTAGATTAACTACCTTTTTTAAAATATACTAATTATGTCTTGTGAATCGGTTCATCTGACGTTCGGCGATGGGATGAAAAGGACTCCTTGACTGACTAAATATTCAAGACAAATCTGACTTTGGTTCATGTTGAATTAAGTAATCTTCCTTAGAGGTGTTGCGTTTTCTTCATCTATCGTCTAGCTGAAAGTTCATTCATGGAAGAGAAGAGATGATGGATTTTATGTTTGAGTCCGACTAGGCGGGTGCTATTCCACATGGAGAAAAAGAACAAGAGCAAGAGCAAGTGGGTGGCCTTTCTTGCTTCCCTGTTGGTTATTTTACTCGTGGCAACATCTTCTAACATGGGAATGATGGCCACAGTATTTTTTTCTAATCCGTTTCCAGCTACCAACAAAACAGAGACAACCAGTCCTCAAGTTTCAAATGGTTTCACTGTACCCAGATTTGCCTACCTGATTTCTGGATCACAAGGTGATTTGGAGAAGCTGTGGAGATCTTTTCTCGCTGTATATCATCCTAGGAACTATTACATCCTTCATCTTGATCTCCACTCACCTGAGCAGGAGAGGTTGGAGCTTGCTTATCGAGTTGAAAATCATACTATTCTAGCCAAGGTTAATAATGTGTACGTCAACAAGAAAGCGAATATGGTCATTTACAAAGGACCCACTATGGTTGCCAATACTCTCCACGCATGTGCTATTCTGCTCAAGCTATATCAAGACTGGGACTGGTTTATCAATCTTAGCGCCTCAGATTACCCATTAGTCACACAAGATGGTGCGCCTCATTTCTTGATTTTGTTCAACTTCATAATGCATAACTAATTAGATTTTTTGCTGTTATGCAGATCTTCTTTACACGTTTTCAAGTTTAAAACGTGACTACAATTTCATTGAACACACTAGTCAACTGACCTGGAAAAAGTAAGCTGCTGCCATTTTGATATTCTATGAATTCCTATTTTAGGTGTTTTTGATCTGGTGTTCTATGCAGCGATCAGAGGGCAAAGCCAATGATCATGGATCCTGGTATTTACCAGAGAACAGACTCCGACATAGTTTACTTGACTCCAGAGAGAACTTTGCCCACAGCATTCAAGTTGTTCACTGGTTAAAATAATAAATTTCTGATTTTGTCTCAGGAGTTGTTTCAAATTGCAACATAACATATTTATCTGATTCCGGGTTCTTTCTTGCTGGTGTAAACTAAAGGTTCCGCTTGGATGGTGTTATCTCGTTCGTTCGTCGAATACTGCATCTGGGGTTGGGACAACCTGCCCAGAACTCTACTTATGTACTACACAAACTTTGTTTCTTCTCCAGAAGGATATTTCCAGACAGTAATCTGCAACAGCCCCCAATTTTCTCCCACAGTTATCAACGACGGGTTACGTCACATTTCATGGACGACTCCTCCCGGTCAGCATCCACTAATTCTGGAACTCAACGACATAGACAAATTAGTTGCAAGTCGCGCTGCTTTTGGGAGGAAATTCAAAAGGGATTCCCCTGTCCTTGATGGAATCGACGAATTGTTTCTTCACCGGAAAGAGGGGAGCTTTACCCCTGGTGGTTGGTGTGAAGGCCAGCCCCGTTGCTCCGCCGTCGGAAATTCTAGCAATCTCAGGCCGGGGGCCGGTGCCAAAAGGCTTCGGTATAACGTGGATAAACTGATTTACTCGGCGGAAACTGTGAATAAGCCTTGTCATTGAACTGGATGGGACAAATCATATATATATATGAGATTTTCCGTCTTATAATAGAAATCCAATAAATTCATTTCTATTTAGTCACAAATATAATATCAATTAATATATTTTAATTACTTACAGTTAAATCACAAACGGTAAAAATCGATTATGAAAATTCTTCTAAAAATTTATATTTAAAGTTCCAATTTGCTTTCTTCTCAATGCAATGCACAGTTTCTATAGTACGAAAAAAAATCATTCTTTTTATTATGAATCTTTTAAAAAACCCTCATCTTTAAAACCTTTTAAAAAACAAAGGTGTGGCAATAAATATATTAATGTTTTCATATCATATAGTATTCCACCAGTATATAGTTCGGTACGTCAAATACGATGTAGTGTCAGGATTTTTTGGGTACCGTGCGCTACCGCCTATTAACATCGATTTCCGGATTTTTTTGGGTCGGATCTTAAAAAACTAATTACATATTATTATTTTTTAAATAAAATAAAATTCGCTACCGACGGGTATACCGGTCCGACCGGTATTATTTAATTGTTTTATAGAATCTTAACTGAATATTTAACGGTCATGACTAAAATTTAACAAAAAATATAACAAGTGTGTCATTTTGTATTCTTTCAAACATATATGATGAAAATCAAATTATTCTAAAACAACTAGGATGAACAGTAAATGTCACCCGAAAGTAAATGTATGATTACAGCACTCAGCACAACGCAATGCAGCAAACTAGGGACAAACATAAAAACTTCCATTGTTGGGAATTCGAACAATCTAATGAAATCAGAATTACAAACATGTAAAAAAAACCATAGCGTGGATATAAAGAAATCCAAACGTGTGAGAGAGGAAGAAGACAAAATTTGTGAGACAAATTCTCCATTTTTCTTTTGTTAATCACAAAGGTGCATTCTATTTAGGGTTTTCGGGTTTAAGGTTTCCCGATAATCAGTGCATACTTTGAGAGAGAAACATGGCATCCATCATTTTTCTTCAATGGGATAATACAATCACACGATATTGCACTGATGCGACATCATAGTTACCAAATTCCATTAGAAGTTTTTATACATAATGATGATGTGATAACATAATATCATCAGCACTCCTATGATCCTAGAGTCCAATACTAAACTAGCTTCACCTGTGTAAGTTAGAAATTGCTTAGCATTTCACATATATAAAGATAAGTGTCAAATATAAGTATTTCATCTACATAAAGATATATGATAACAAATTCATTACTACTTATTTTGATATAAACACATTTATCCACACCGATGAATATTAATTCATCAATAAAGCATGATCAAGCTTTAGAAGTGCTTGTTTTATGCTAAAGATGTAATGATTAGGGTTTAAGGTTTTAGGATTTTAGGGTTTAATGCTTAGGGTTTAGATATTTTGGTTCCACAATTGGTACTTCTGAATACTACATTCAAAGCAGTTGTTCGAATTCCTTATGATAAACAAGTTAAATAAGTTATTCCCAAACAAGATATTTAGGGTTTAGGATTTAAGATTTAGAATTTAGGATTTAAGGTTTTAGAGTTTTGTATAACATTGTCAGACTAAGTTTTGTATAAAAATAGCATTGATTATAATAATTAGTAAATTTTGCACGACCGCAAGCTTCTTTGCACTTATAAGAAACTTTGGATCCATCCTTAATCCATTATAAAATAAGAAAACAAATAGAAATCCTATCATCAATAAAAATGAAGATTTAGAGTTTGTAAATTTATAATATCAGTTCATATAGAAACACATAATATACATAACTGAATATTTGGAGTGAAAAAAATGGAGAGAAAATGGATGAAATATATATTTAAATTAATGGAAATAAATAAAAATGAGCACAAGCACCAACAACAAAATCTTCATTTTGTTGTTGGGTTTAGGGTTTAGGGTTTTATTAGAAATAAAAAAGTAAAAAAAATTGTGTTTTGTAAGATTGGTGGAACTCATGACTTTAGGTATGAGACAATGACTTTAGCTACGGGCTTTTTTGATAATTTTGCATGTTTTCAATATAATTGAATTATATAGGGTTTAATTTGAAATTAAAAATGCAAAAAAGAATTGTGATTTATGAGATTCGAACTTGTGATCTTAGGCTTTGCATTTAGTGTGTTACCATTAGGCTATGAGCCCTATTTTTATTCTTTATCGAAGATATAAAAAAATATCTTTTGCGGCTCTCGTTCGCCTCTGCGGCTCCGCCATGTGTTCACCCGGCTTCTCTTGCGACTCAGCTTTACAGGTGACGTACATTGTCCGGGGCAGTGTTAGAGTACATGTTGTGGGAATCAACGGGAAGTGCTATTGAAGATGCACCATCCAATGCGGATCATGGTTGGCAAGCTTCTGTTCGCTGTCACACTTAGTGCTAAGAAGAAAGACTCTGCACAAGTTGCTATTTCTGTGTTGAAGAATTCCGATGCATGATTTCAATCTTTGCATATGCAGCAGCATTGAACCAAGTGCATTGATCAAGAAACCTTCCACTTTGATGTTAGATTTTCGTATGGTGTGTTGTTTAAGTACCTTAGATTTAATCTGAATACTATCTAGTTTGTTTTCGATTCAATTGCTCTTTTGAATTCAAGAACACAGATCAGACTTGCTCAAAGCTTTGCATTCATTGCTTGTTGCAAGTCATCATAAAGATAAACATAAGATCATAAAGATAAAACCTCTCCATAGTTGACATCTTGAAGGTCTGTTTCGGGTTCTGTTCTCAGCTTCGATACACCTTCCCTACTCCCTATTCTGTGCTCTGTTCAAGATCAGCTCTTCCCCTGCGCTCCTGGTTAGGCTCTTCCCTGTTCCATTGGCTCATTATCTTGCTTAGCTTCCAACAAGTGCGTGCTGGAGACGACACTAAAAGCCGGTAATCTGTTCATCGTTCCGAGATTCTTCGTTGTCTCGAAGATCGCTGATCCCGACGGCATGGACTGGTTCTCCATCATCACTACTCCAAAGTAAGCAATACAAAAATAAAATATTTCTTACTACAATGTTTGATTTGGTGATTTCTCTGTTACTCCGGCAGCCCAATCTTCATCAACTTGGCCGGAAGCACATCGGCCAAATAAAAGAAATATAACTTGTGAAACAAAATCGAAAGGTAGGGAGATGCTCGACAGTCAAGCAGTCAAAGCCCATAGTAAAATAGCCAAATAAAAGAAAGATGACTTGTGAAACAAAAATCGAAATAATTGATGACAACTAGAATTGAACACATGACTCTTGACTTAAGATTTAAGATTAAGTCAAATGACCAAGTAAGCTGGCAAAATAACGATTTATTGTGATTGCAAATACTTTATATAAATTAGGGGGACAAGCCCTCTGAACAACGTAGCCCAGTAGCTCGACCGGGTGTGGTCGTTGAAATTCTGTTCCACAGTAAACCAACTGTTAGAACAGGAGCTTAGGTCCAAACTTCCACTATCACGTGAGAGCAAACTTTAATGCAATGAGCAGGCGCTCTTCCCATCAAATGTGAGAAGGAAGAAAACCCCTCCTTACCCTAGTCTCACTAACTCTCACTATACAAACAAGGTACACACAGTTCAGTGGAGTATAAACAAAGGAGATCAGTATTTTGCAGGAAACCCTCCCTATCAAAATGGAATTCGTCGATAATAGACCTGAACACTGTTGAAGTCTTGGAGCTATGGAACCTACCCCAGGGGAGAACCTCTATTTGTCCTATCCGAAATTGTGATCATTTAGATAGGTCTTATTTATCTCAGTAGAGGAGGCAAAGACAGACGGATTGAAGCCCAATAAGATAAGGCGGAACCAGCGGGGCCCCTCTCCTTCATCTACGAACTCACCTTCTTCTCCGACTTTTGACGAGACTTGAAAGCCAACCTGTTNCGGGAAGTGCTATTGAAGATGCACCATCCAATGCGGATCATGGCTGGCAAGCTTCTGTTCGCTGTCACACTTAGTGCTAAGAAGAAAGACTCTGCACAAGTTGCTATTTCTGTGTTGAAGAATTCCGATGCATGATTTCAATCTTTGCATATGCAGCAGCATTGAACCAAGTGCATTGATTAAGAAACCTTCCACTTTGATGTTAGATTTTCGTATGGTGTGTTGTTTAAGTACCTTAGATTTAATCTGAATACTATCTAGTTTGTTTTCGATTCAATTGCTCTTTTGAATTCAAGAACACAGATCAGACTTGCTCAAAGCTTTGCATTCATTGCTTGTTGCAAGATCATAAAGATAAACATAAAGATAAGCATAAAGATCATATAGATAAAGCCTCTCCATAGTTGACATCTTGAAGGTCTGTTTCGGGTTCTGTTCTCAGCTTCGATACGCCTTCCCTACTCCCTATTCTGTGCTCTGTTCAAGATCAGCTCTTCCCCTGCGCTCCTGGTTATGCTCTTCCCTGTTCCATTGGCTCATTATCTTGCTTAGCTTCCAACAGATTGGTATAGGAGCTACTGGTTTCTTCAAATCCTTATGGCGATGCAAGGAAATCTTCAGGCTGGTGGACCAAAGTTTGATGGAAAGAATTATCACACATGGGTCAAACAAATGGAAATCTTCCTACGTTCACAAGACCTATGGCAATACATAGAATTTGGGCATGCAGCACTTCCGGAGAGTCCTAACCCACGACACGTGCAACAAAGAAAACACTATGCTGAAGAAGTTGCCAAGTCGTACAGAGCTTTGGCTGTGATTCAAGCTTCCTTAGAAAAACCTGTTCTTAGCCGAGTGCCTTCATGCGAATCTGCTAAGGAGGAATGGAACATGTTAATTGAAATATATCAGGGAAGCTCAAGACTCAACAGCAGCAGAGTTGGGGTCAAGCGCAAAGAAATTGATAGGCTCAAAATGGAAGAAAACGGAAAAATTGCTGACTTCGTCGATAAAATCATGGTTCTTGTGTCTGAAATCTCGCTAATGGGAGGATCATATGACGAAGTTAAGGTCATGGAAAAAGTAACGGAATCTCTCCCGCAGAAGTACGATGAGAAAATCTCGTCACTGGAATCTCTACATGGAGATCTCACCACCGCCTTAACTGCTCAGCAGTTGGTGGAAGAACTTCATTTCGTTGAAATGAAATGGGAGATGAGAGCTAAAGAAAACTCTAAAATTGAGAGTGTAAAAGGAGGAGGTGAGACATCATTTCCGGCTAGAAACTTCCCCAACTATCAGGGACAAAGAGGAACTGGATTCCCTAAACTGCCACCGTGCACCCACTGTGAGAGAACAAACCACAAAGACAGTGCATGCTTTTACAGACCATGGGCGTTTTGCTCCAATTGTAAAAGTTATGGTCACGTCACTAAAGTTTGCAAAGCACCAGAAAAAGAAAAAGCTCAGGTAACTCAAACAACGGAGCAAGAGGAAGAGATTGAACTAACTGACGTCAACTCGGCTCTGGTTACAAAAGCTAACTTCCGATGTGCAGTAACTCTTGTGAACGAGATCAAATGCTGTCTGAAGACCTCTTTCAATGAAAACTGGATGTTGGACAGTGGGTGTTCAAATCACATGATGGGAAACGAAAAACTGTTTCTTGAGCTCTCAAAATCAACTGGTGGAGTTGAAGTGGTAGACAGGCGAATTGTACCGGTCATCGGCAAAGGAAGAATTAAGCTCTCAGAAAAACTAATTTTAAACGAAGTCCTGCTTGTTCCAGACATCGGTTACAACCTCTTGAGCATCGGACAATTAATCGAGGATGGGTACAAGCTGGTATTCGAAACATACCATTGCTCAGTCTACATGCCTGATGGAACGTTGCTAATTGAGGTAAAAATGTTCAAAAGGTGTTTTTACACCAGTTCAGGAGAAATGTCTGCAATATGTATGTCATCTATAGAGGAAACCACCCGATTGTGGCACAAGAGAACAGGTCACATAAACAAAACCAGGTTGGAATGATTGTCGCGACTCAAACTGGTTTATGATCTTCCTGCGCTGACCACACTAGAAGGAACCTGCACCATCTGCAGCAAAGGAAAAATGACTAAACTTCCATTCTCAGTTGGTGTGTCTTGGCGATCAAGCAGGCCATTAGAACTGATCCACTCCGATCTCTGTGGACCAATGCCGCAACAATCAATAAGTGGCAGCCTATACTTCATGACACTAATTGACAACATGAGCAGATTTTGTTGGACATACTTTCTTACAAAAAAATGTGACTGCTTCTCGGCCTTTCAGCATTTCAAGAGTGAACAAGAAAATCAGTTGAACACCACAGTCAAAATCCTGAGAACAGACAATGGCTCTGAATACTGCTCTACAGCCTTCGATGAATTCTTGAGCAAATATGGTATAGTGCATCAAAGGACAGTTCCATATACGCCTGAACATAACGGTGTAGTGGAAAGGAAAAACCGAACAGTTCTGAACATGACCAGATGCTTACTCTTGGAGAAACAACTACCGAAGACGCTGTGGGCAGAAGCCATTAATACTGCCACATACCTTCAGAATCGACTCTCCACTAAAGCATTGGATAACAAAACTTCCGTGGAGGCCTTGACGGGTAACAAACCGTCCCTCAAGCACATAAGAACGTTCGGCATCATATGTTACACTCTTGTCCCTGCTGGACAAAGAGGCAAACTTGACTGCACTTCTGAAACTGGAATTTTGGTGGGATATGGTTCGGTAAGCAAAGGATTTCGAGTGTTAAATCCTATAAGCAACAAAGTATTCATCAGTAGAAGCATCACAATAGATGAAAGCAAGAGGTGGGACTGGAATAAAGAATGCATAACAGCAGACGATGAAAACTCAGACCACTGTGAAGAAGAGGATTTGTTGGAAATACCTGAAATGATGAATTTGTCTGAACATTTATGAGAGATGCTTACAAACAATTTCAGAACCAGCTTCAGCAGAAGATGCTCTTTCAGTGGAAAATTGGAGGCAAGCAATGGAGGAGAAATTCAATATGATCAATGAAAACGAAACATGGATGTTGGAAGACAGACCAAAGGATCAGGACGTCATTGGTACTAAATGGATATTCAGAACAAAACTAAATCCAAATGGGAGCATCCACAAACTCAAAGCTAGGCTTGTTGTCAAGGGCTACTCCCAAATTCAAGGGATTGATTTTAACGAAACATTTGCTCCTGTGGCCAGGTTCACACCATCAAGATGCTCATATGCCTTGGAGCACAATTGAACTGGAATCTCTACCAGCTGGATGTGAAATCAGCCTTCCTCAATGGAGAATTTGAAGAGAGGATCTTTGTTGAACAACCTGTTGGTTTCGTCGTCAAGCATCATGAGCACCATGTATATCGCTTAAAGAAGGCTCTCTATGGTCTGAAGCAAGCTCCAAGAGCTTGGTACTCTAAATTAGAAAGCCACTTGCTAAGCTTGCAGTTCGTTAAAAGTGGCATTGAGCCCACTCTGTTCCTTAAAACCTCTGGAAGTTCCATCACCATCATTTCAGTTTACGTTGATGATTTACTGATCCTAGGAAATGAAGAAACTGAGATTGAAGAACTCAGGAAAGGCATGGAAAGTTTTTTCAAGATGAACGATCTTGGCAAAGCATCATACTTTCTCGGCCTTGAACTTAATTACAGCAAGAATGGTATTTTTTTAAGTCAGCAGAAGTATGGCCATGATTTGCTGAAGAGGTATTCCATATCAGAGGAGTCTACTACCCCAATGATTGGAGGATTAAAACTGATGTGTTCTGATGGAAGCCAGAAAGCTGATCCGAAACTCTATCGTAGTATGGTGGGATCATTAATGTTTCTAGCTATCTCTCGTCCCGATATTATGTTTTCTGTTAGTGCACTGTCCAGGTACATGCAGGAACCGTCTGTGATTCATTTAAACGCAGCCAAGAAGATTCTTGGATACATCAAACATACGAAAAGCTGGGGACTGCTATTTAAAATGAATATTGCAGTTAACTTAATCGGTTTTACTGACTCGGATTTAGCAGGCTGCGTTGACGACTCTAAAAGCACTACCGGCTTCTGTTTTACTCTCGGATCAGCGGTTTTTTGCTGGAATACAAAGAAACAAGGATGTGTGGCTCAATCCTCAGCCGAAGCTGAATGTATGGCAGCATCCGCTGCTTCGAATCATGCCTTATGGCTTCGAGAGTTACTAAGTGAAATTGGTATCGTTCAGGATCAGCCTACAAATATCTTATGTGATAACAAGTCCACTGTTGCCATGATTAAAAACCCAATTTTCCATGGAAGAACGAAGCATATAAAGATCAAATATCATGCGGTTAAGGAGGCTGAAAAAGAAAGGAAAGTCTCCTTCGTTCATTGCTTCAGCACTGATCAGTTGGCTGATGTTTTTACCAAGAGCCTGTTTAAACCTCGCTTTGAAGAACTTCGATCAAAATTAGGAGTGATTGATGGTGTCACCATCACGGGGGAGTATTGAAGATGCACCATCCAATGCGGATCATGGCTGGCAAGCTTTTGTTCGTTGTCACACTTAGTGCTAAGAAGAAAGACTCTGCACAAGTTGCTATTTATGTGTTGAAGAATTCCGATGCATGATTTCAATCTTTGCATATGCAGCAGCATTGAACCAAGTGCATTGATTAAGAAACCTTCCACTTTGATGTTAGATTTTCGTATGGTGTGTTGTTTAAGTACCTTAGATTTAATATGAATACTATCTAGTTTGTTTTCGATTCAATTGCTCTTTTTGAATTCAAGAACACATATCAGACTTGCTCAAAGCTTTGCATTCATTGCTTGTTGCAAGATCATAAAGATAAACATAAAGATCATAAAGATAAAGCCTCTCCATAGTTGACATCTTGAAGGTCTGTTTCGGGTTCTGTTCTCAGCTTCGATATGCCTTCCCAACTTCCTATTCTATGCTCTGCTCAAGATCAGCTCTTGCCCCTGCGCTCCTGGTTATGCTCTTCCCTGTTCCATTGGCTCATTATCTTGCTTAGCTTCCAACAGCGAACACAATAAAGGGTGGAGCAGAGTTTGTTTTCCATTGTTGCAAAACTTATGGGCAGCATGCCCATATTGGAAGGCGCAACTTGATACCTGAATCCACGGGATATAAATGCTATTATCCTGAAGGATTTCAATTGTCTTCTTGAATGTCGAATATTGCTCGGATGAGATCCATGTCTTGTTGAGAATTAATCAGATATTCGCCAAATAACAACAATTTACAAATATTTTATAAATAGTGCATGTTGGTTCTTTTATAATTTTATTTATTCTTAATATAATTAATATTTGATTTATACATTAGAAATTAAAATTATACACTTATATAGTTATATTTTGATTTTTGTACACAATACTTATTTAATTTAGTTTATGTTTATATTTTCCAATCATTTAAACGTAATAATTAATATTTTCAAAAATAAGATTTTAAAATAATTAATTAAAAATATTACAATTATAATTGTTGTAAATCATAATTAAGTGATATTTGCATATTTGATATATCTTAATTGTATTTGAACTACTTTTTGTATATCCGAAATGTGAATAGATCGAATTGGATCATTTTTAGTTTCAGAGCGCATACCGGTTTCATCAAATCTTATATAATATTATCCGATATTCAATATTATTTCATAAAACAATGTGAGTATATTTAACCATGTTTCATAAATTGGTATGAGAATAATGTGCAACAATTGTATTTTGTTTCCTATAGCCAATAAAGGTTATCCCATCGGATTTCAGGTTTTATCGGATATGCACTAAAATAATAATAAAACAATAATTTAAAATTATATATATATAAACATATTTGGTATATTGCGAACTAGAACGTAATGAATTTATGTAACAACATTTATATTTCTTGTATTTCAATATTGCAAATCAAAAGGTCTAATATAGACATTATACAAACTATATATATACGATATATTTAGGCTACTTAAGAAACCAAAAATTTACAAGCTATTTTGCTAATTTGGACACGACAGATTACACAAGTTTGAGTTTGATTTAAAAGTCCCGCCGCTTACTTCGTAATGCATTTATATCTTTTGGCATCTAACTGCTTCCATGATTTATACGTGTAGCTGAAATATTTGTTTCTTTGAATTTTACGGAGGGCAATCGCTTTTCACAAACGTGAGCGATGCCATCATTCAACCTGGCGCCAGTCGCTTATTTTTCTCGTCAACAATTGAATTTCTCGTTAGCAGGAGGCCGCCGCCACCACGGATGCCCGCTGCCACCACCGAACCCGGCTTCCAATCTCCAAGTACTCCATCGCCACCACCGCCACACTCCACTGCCGGCTGCCGTTGTCTGCGTTGCCCGAACTTGAGGTCGACGGAAACCCCTGCCCCGTCCGCTGGCAGCACCCTCCGTAGAAACTTGCTGCCTGAAACCCGCTGCCCCTATACCGGCTGCACCAACCCCGCCTGTACCAACAGCCGCCACCTGCCCGTCCCAATCCGCCGCTGCCCGCTAGGTCCCACTGTTGCCAAGTTTGTGCATACGACCCCCACTGCCCCGATTTCTCGGTATCCTTCGTAATTCATTAAAGATTTTATTTACGAAAGTATATGATTTCGAATTAGAGATTGCGTGTATATGATTTTATTTTCGACTTATTTTTAGTGATTTATTTTCGGTTTTTATTTAGTAAGTATATGATTTCAATTTAGGATTACATGTTGTGGTAGTAAGTATTTTATCATGAAAGGATATATATGTTAATAGCCATGTTATTAGTTAAGGGAATACGAAGGTTTATTTAAATAGTTATTATTAAATTGTAATTAATGAATATTGTGATGTATATGTATTTTTGTTATTTTGTATAGATAAAAATGGTGCATCAAACTCAACAACCCATAGATCCGAGTGTGCTAAAACTACAAGAGAGATATATTAGTCGAAGAATTTTACACGGAGACAATGATGCTAGAAACATTAGTTTTAGACATTGGCAGAAGGTGTTCAAGAATTTGCAGCTCGTTCCAAATGTTGTTCACATCCTTGATCGATGGGGTGTTTTATGGAGTTTTAAAGACGTGTAGGCTTCAACTAGACCAACATTCACTAATTGCATTAATTGAACGATTGCGTCCAGAAACTCATACATTTTTCTTTACGTCTGGAGATGTAAGTACTTTGTTAAATATGCTTTAGTATAAAAATTATATGGTAATAATATTATTATTTGTTTGTATTTCTAGGCTAAGGCAACATTACAAGATATTTCCCTAATTTGGGGTCTACCTATTGATGACATTGCAATCGTTAGCCGTAGAAAAGTTCGATCAATTGAAGATTGGATTCACTTCATATTTTCTTGGTTTGGCTGGATGTCGACTTCCGACAATATTAAGGGTAGATACTTTTTTTGGGGGTTAATGGGCAAATACGTTGAGACTAGAGCGCTTACAATTAACATATATTTGTCTGAGGAGGATGTGATGCGGTGAGCATTTTCACTGATTTGTTTTAGATATCTAGTATTATATACACATGCAATTTCAAACAGATATGCTCGTGCAATTGCATCACTTTTGGTGTGTGGTGTAATGCTCCACGATACACACGTCGACCAAGCACGTTTGATGCTATTAGACATGTTCGCAGATGATGAAGAAATTGCAAAATTTAGTTGGGGTTTTGCTGTTTTATCATGCTTGTACGGCAATCTATGCGATGGAGCTTTAGGAGGTAGGTCCCTAGGTGGCCCGATGTGTTTACTATTGGTATTGATTCTAAATACTCTATTGACAAATTTATAAACTACATAACAATTTATTTTTTGACAGATTTGGGCATATAGTCGGATGTCCACTATATGCCCACGGTTATCTGGCCTATTTATTGGAGATGACTACGAGCCAACATGTAAGATGATTTTTGGTTGGAGGTAAGCATGCTCTTAAGGTGTAAAGGATTTGATTGTGGAATCTCTGTCCTTTAGTATGCATGACTTAATATTTTTGGCGAAAATTAGATTTGTGCGGACAATGGTTCGTACCGAAGTAGCTCATAATCAATTGAGGATCTGCAGAGACTCTCTTGATTTGCTTCGTCGCAGTGGGATAACTCATTTATTAATCATTTAGCTACTCGTCTAGTGCTTTATATCATTTCATTTTTTTTTCAGTTCATTTGGACACCATATGAAGAGGATGATCTTGTTAACATTGATGCACATTACCAAGCCCTTTGGACGTACAATGGTCCATTGTTTTTTGGGATAGTTGAACCTCATAGATTTGAGCGGGTATCAAGGCAATTGGACTATCATATGTGCATTCCAACTCATGTAGAATGCAACTACGATAAAAACTTCGCCATTGGATTGAGATTGGCCAATCTTGGGAGGTCATGTACGCCAATAGTGTACAACATTGGGAAGCATGATTTCAATTCCTAACTCGTAGACAGACTGACTCAGTTTTTGAAGCAGAATACTATAGATAGTATCATTTCATCTGTATATTGGTTCTCGGAGTTACAAATTCAAGAGTCAGGATGACGTGGTGTCGTCGCACAACCTGTATTGTATGAGGTATATATTACATGTTTATTACATTGTATAATTAACAAAATGAGTTTGATACATACATTTTTTAAGTGTATAGACGAATCATCTCCGAAGTATGTCGTACATAGTTGAGCATAATCCACAGTTAATCGCTTAACAAATGAAAAATGATTTGGAAATGCTATACAGATATTTGTACGATGGTGTACCTGATGAGACTCCTCCAAGCTTTATGTCATCAAAGACTTTTAGCGAGTTTGCTTCTCTGAGTCCAACTACTCAACCAACTAGACTCACTACAGAACAGATGTGGGGCATGTGGGCTTGGTAAAAAGAATCCTAAAGGGCTCCCGCTCCTGAAAGAGTTCCCATTGGCGCAAGTTCGTCTCGCTCCTGTGGCCTTGACAAGACTCCCACCCATAGGGCCATTAATCATATTTTCACCCAAACCAAGGTAAACAATGATGCTGAGCCAGTAACCAAGCTAGAAGATGAAGAATCAGATCCACAACCAGCACGCAAAGCTAGGCACACGAAGGGCATGCGACACAGGTTGACACCTAGGTCGTTTATTTGAAATGTAAAACTTTGGTTTTAAAGAACCATTTTCTATTTCAAAAAAAGATTAAATTAACAAGTTCTCATATTAACTACTCATTTTCTTGTGTATCTAGCTCTTATGAGATATTAGTAGTTCTGCGACGACTCTCGAGCGAGTTTTTTCCCTCGCATAACACATGGCTTAAAACTTCAAAGAATGAATTGTATGATAATCTTTTTATGTCACTGTCGTAAGAATCCTAATGTCTATTGTTGTGGTCAAAAGACCAGGGGTACCAATAGTCATCCGGTTCGTACTAAAATGAACTCGGTTTTGATTTGTTTAGATTGGGGGAAATGATTATAAAAGAAAAAAGGCAAATGACACATCGATTTTAACGTGGAAAACCCATAGAAAATGGGAAAAAACCACCTGGCTAAGAGCTAAAAGTGCTCTTAGCCAATATATTAATGAAACAGTTCATTCTACAAATAATGAAGGCTTATGAAAATGACTAAGATAAAATAGAAAGCGCGAGGGAGAAAACCAGCAGAGTGTAAGCTGATTCGCTCGTCCAAAAGATCCTGTTTTAGTTTGCAATCAAGTCATGTATTTATAGAGAAGAAAACGCGTGTGAATTACACTTTGTAACTGCCTCTGACAAAGTCGTTTTCCCATGACAAAGTCGTTTAGATTGAGGCAGTTATACATGACAAAACGTTATAACGTTTTGTCAAAGTCGTTATTCAGAAGTCGTTTTGTCATGTATAACGACTTCTGTCATGTATAACGTTATTCAGAAGTCGTTTTGTCAAAGTCGTTATTCAGAAGTCGTTTTCCCATGGCAGACTGCGCGAGGGAGAAAACTAGCAGACTGCTTGATCCACAAAGTCGTTTTGTCATGTATAAAGTTTTCCAAACTTCTGACAAATCCCGAAGTTTTCCCATGGCAGACTGCAGCCATGAATAACGTTTTCCAAAATGACAAAGTCGTTTTCCCATGCCTCTGAATCACGTGAATGATCCCGAAGTGCAGACTGCGTGATTGGACCCGAAGCGTTATAAACGTACGTATGCCCGCGGCCTGCTGTAACCGTTTGGACTGATCCAATGGATCGGTCCTCGAAGTGATGGACAACATGTAGCGTAAACCATCGGTCTTGATTATTGGTTATTGGGCTTAGCCCAAGTAAGCCTTCGGGTCCAACTATCTTTGGTGGGTTGAATCTTTATCAGAAATTGGATCTGAGACTTTTATATTCGGTTTCTATCACTTGGGCCAACCCATAATGACTTGGACTTCCTCCAGTTCCTTAAGTTCTCATAATCTATGGTATTGACATTCTTTCGGCCACAAAAGTTGTAGTTAACTTCTTTATAGATGACTCCCATGACCCATCGCCAATTCAAAGGCACATTCACTCCATGACATGACTTATCGAAACTCACATAGGATGCATATATGACATGCATCTGGTCTTATGCGTCTCACTTTCAAGACTTTGAAAAATAAGAAAAAAATTAAATAAACGATAAATGTAAATTACATAATATTTGACAATTGAAAATTTTACGTGTCTCATTTATTCTAGATATATTACATCATATCACCGCCAATGAAATTCAACATCATATTTCAATGTTTACTAGATACATTCCCACACTATTAGAATGGTAAATGTCACCTTAAGAAAGCTGCAAATTTTGATTAATCATATGACATCGTGCTGGTAATTGGTACATGAAAGAGTCATTCCACTTCACCATTAAAAAACATTCAATCATCTAATATTTGTGTGTGCGATCATCAACCTTAAATTGATAATGTCTAACAATATGAAAAGGGTGACGTTTGCCTACATCCCAAAAGTTACAACCTGTGTAAATGACATACCCTTCAAGTTACGAAATTACAAATATAATACACTTTAGAGCAAAAATATGTATTTGTAGTCCTTTAACTTCAATTAAATGCAGATATGATATCTCAAGTTTTCAATATCGTTTATCATTGACACAAAAATATGTATTTGTACAGATGCATTTAAACAAGTATAATATGTACATGCTATATACCGGATGATACAAAATTCTATATTTTATATATATTAAAAAAATAATATAATATTTAATTATTTGTTTACTTCGGACCCGAAAAACCCATAATCAGACCCTAAACCCGATAACGGAAGGCGCAAAAAAAAATCAATACTGTAACATATTTGGCCTACCGACGAGTATGAAAACATAGATTTAATGACACTAACATGGTTATCAATTCACATATCCCTACAAATAACAGACCAATTAAAATTGAAGTTGTTATTCAACAAATTAACATTGTAAATGAATTTAAGTAAGCCCAAAGCGTTGAACTATTGATTTTAAAAATAAAAATCACCGAAAGAAAGGAGCAAAAGTAAATGACGATCATCTTGATAGAGACAAAGTAACTAAGGATATACATTCATCAATTTAAAATAATGAATTCAAGAAGTTTCAATTCAATAAAATAATGAAAACATCATTTGAAAGTCACTCTTAGATTGTTATAAAATGAAAATTGATGGGCATTTTCCTCAATGTTTTTCATAATTTAGTAAGTTGTGATGTGATAAAAAACATAAATTAATATAACAATGTCGTCAAAGAGATGGTTGAATTAAATGAAAGGTTGAAATTGTGACAGAATAAAAAAAGTTTTTGGAGTCATAATTTGTATAAGGTTGTTGTAAGGACCCAAAGATTTTGAAAGACATAAGCAACCGAAGGGAATATGATGTGTCATGTTATAAAGGGCTAACTGAATGATGAGGTGGGAAGAAATGATAAAGTGTATAAGAAATATGACTAAATTACAAATAGCATAAGTGACCCTCTAAATAAGGGTTACGAGGGTAAATGGTGGATTTTTGCACTTAAGCCACGAAACCCCGGAAAAACGCCAGTAGATTACCCCACTCACGATATTTCACTCACGATATTGTGTATCAACAAAACATCATGACCGAGCCTTAGCAGCAAAATATTGCGACTTTTATTTAGAACATTGTGATATACCTCGCGAACATCTCGACAAGGACTTAAATAAAAACATCGCGAATATTAGAAAAAACCCAGTAGTCGTGTGGTTTGGCACGAAACATTGCATGTACGAACCAAGTTAGCGGAGTATACAAACCCTAATAATAGAGTGTTTAAGAATATGAAAAAAGGCATTTAGTCAAGACCTCGAGATACATTATTCCAGTAGGTGTACCGAGTGAACTTAAGAATTTAGAAAGATGAAGTAACACTTAGGGTGGTGTGGGAACATCTGCCCGATATCGTGCTTGCTCACGTTAGTGAAACCTATTAGGCATGCGTGAGAATGTATGACGGTCCTTACATTAAAACGGTGCAAGGAAGTAGTGTGAGTCAAAAGGACATAAATGGAAGGGGTGGCGCCTGCACCATTCATGGAAGGAAAACCGCACGGTTCGTCGGGCCGACCGACAGCTAACAGCTCGAATAGGCGGGACATGCAATCGAGCATAGAAAAATTTGGCAACGTAATTATAAGAGAATAATAAGAAAACCCATTTCAAGGAAAAACTAAATGATGTTTCAATATGAGATTTGATATTACTCGTGCGTATTTTTGTAATTTAAATATCTCGGGAAGCATCTGACATGTTTTTCAAAGTATCTTGAGTTTTTCGAGTCTTATTTTGAGTTTTTCGATGACATTTTTGTAATTTGGACACCCAGAGTTCGTCTGGTGCATCTTAAATGGTATTTTCAGGGTTTTTATTATTTCGAGTTGAAGTGACATCGGAGGTATTTTCGAAATTTGGAAACCCAGAGTTCGTCTAATGCATCTCCAATGGTTTTTCGGTTTTCTTAGATGATTTTAAGATGAAGTAACTTCAAGGGTATTTTTACAATTTGGACATCCCTAAAACACATTGCTTATTATCCATCTACCTCAGCCTTCCCGGAGCGGGAATTCTTCTGGGAGGCACTTATTATCCATCTACCTCCTCGTTGCTTATCAACACAGAAAACTGAACAAATCAATAAGTTTAGTAAATATATCAACAATTTGATTATATGAATACACGAATTTATACAAATTATGTTTTTTTCTACAAAATCTCTAACAAAGTGATGTCTAATTTCTATATGTTTGCTCCTAATATGATAACATGATTTCTAGTTGGATTTATTGCACTAGTGTTATCACAATACTCATGTAGATCATCAATTCTTTACATAGTAATTAGAAAGTTGAGACTTAATCCACAAAATTTGATTGCAATGGTTAGAATGTGATATATATTCTTCTTTAATATACGAGAGAACTACTATGTTTTGTTTCTTACAAAACCAATTTACTAGACATGGTCCAAAAAATAACATGATCCACTAGTGCGTTTCCTTTGTAACTTACAACCGTCATAATCCACATGAGAATATACAACAACATTTAAGTCATCATATTTTCACTACCAGAGTCCAATATTTATAGTCCCATGTATCGAAAAATTCATTTTATAGCTTTAAAATGTGAAATCATAGGATTTGATTGCAATCAAGCAGACATGCAAATTTAATTGAGATTGAAATCATATTTTCACTAACATAATATCATGTATTGAAGACTGATATTGCGCGAGGTTATTTATGTAATTATGTTAACCTCGGGGCTCGTCTAACGTGGCTATGTGATATTTTCGGTATTTTTATATGTCTATAGCGAGACGTTTTCGGGCGTATTCTCGTAATTCAGGCATGATGGACTTCATAGAAGGCTTCTGTAATTGTTTTGAGATATTGTGGGTTATTTCGGCCCCGGACGGGGCTAGGGGTATTTTCGTAATTTGCCACCCGGGAACATCGGTCGGGTGCAATGATGTTATGTGGCTGCGTGTTCACTGTTTGGAGGCTAATGACTGATATACGAGGTTTTCCGGTATTCTCTCATTGACATTTCTATCTAATTCTCGACGGGGACACATTTACGAAGCTACGGGACTATATGACTTTTACTCTAATTTAATTGAGTATTATTTAAGTAATTTGGACTGAATCAAATGAAATTGGGCTCCTAGGCCTAAAACTTACCAGTTTAGCTGGTTTTCTCTATAAATATAAGTCATAGGGCACTGGAAAAATATTCATACTCTTCTCACGATTCCCAATGCAAAGTATTACTTTCTGTAGACTGCTCGCGACTTGTTGTCATTCGCGACTTGTTTGTGCCTGAGTTGCGACATGTTGTTGTGTCAACCTGAGTCACGAGTTGTTGTTCTGCCTGCACCCGCGACATATTGCCCGTAGTCGTGACTTGTTGTCTGCTTCTTCTACCGGAGTCGCGACATGTTGATGTCCCACACTGACTCGCGAGTTGTTGCCCTGTGACCTGCACTCGCGAGCTGTCGCCCCACTGTCTCGGGAGTTGTTGACCACACCTCGCGACTGCACATTTTTTCGGGCGCAACGGAGTGTTTTCGATCGTTTTTCGTGTCGTTCCACCTGGATTATTGTTATCACATCATTGTACTTGTATTTGTTGAATAACTTAGTGAAAACCAAGGTAGAGCTTCGCTCTCCAGAGGACGTAAGCCCACACATTGTGGGCCCAACCTCGTATATTGCTTGTGTCCCCACAACAACTGAATTCCGAATAATTAAAAATTGACTGATCTAAGAATAAATACCCTAAAATATTTTTAGACGAGATCAGTTTGGCGCCGTCCGTGGGGACTCGAGATATTATCCCATTGAGAGCGTTATCGCTGAGTTTGGATTTCTGTTATCATGACTACTCGGAATTCTGATGATGATGTTTTCGATGAAGAGAGTGAGGTAGACCCTATTCCTCGGGCGAACGATGAGATTGTTGTATTACCGGGAGCTCAATCGTCAATCCCGGAGGAGCCTCCTGCTCAAAATGTCACTGTTCGACCCTACCGGAGCTGGATTTCATCCGGAAGGGCACCTAGTTTTTATCCTCCTCCGCCTCGGTGTTTATCTAGGTATTATGAATTTGCGAGAGTTGGCCGAGTTGCAGTCTGTAATAATGCCTGCCTATCGCCACCTGCGCGCTCTAGATATGCCAAACAAACAGAAACCGATGAAGATTTGGAAGAGCGAAGGCGTACTTTAATCGCTCAATTTTTAGCAAGTCGAAGCCCAAAGCAGAACCCGGAGGAACAATGTTACCCCGAACCTGTTAATGATGAGGTGGCGGAGGAAGATATTGATCATGTTCAAGAACCGCAAGCGAACACTGCGGCAACCGGAGAGCAGAACGATACTCTGCAAAAGATTTGGGAGTTGATAGAATTGAAGTTCAAAGATATAAGCGGAAAAATTGAGCAGAACGACACTAGGATGAACCAATTGGAGGCCAACTTGACTCTTGGCCAGGAAAGATGACGAGTGTACGGCGAGCACACCCGGGACACTCATCAGACCTCAGCTTGTGAGCGAGATTATATTGAGAATGAGAGGGCTAGTGAGTCCATTCGCAACCGAGGAAAGGTTCTGCCATCGATGGAAGTTTTGCAAAGTCCGTGGAACACGTCTAACGCTCTATCGTCATTTTCCACGGCCATTATCGTAGCCACTCGATCCGAATTTATTGAGATACCAAAGGATCTTCCACAGTATCGTGGATCAACTGACCCACATGCTCATACATCGAACTTGGAGATCCATGTGAGTTTGATGAATTTCAGTGATGCGGCCATGTGCTTCATTTTTGCCGCTTCTCTTAAGGAATCAGCCCTCTGATGGTTTAATCGTTTACCCAGGCACTCGATTGTTTCATATCAGGACTTTAAGGATCAATTTTATTCGGCTTTTGCGCCTTTCAATGCGCCAATAAAGTCTATTACTTCTTTGACCGCGTTGCGGTATGATTCTTCGTAAAGATTGTTGGTTTTATTACCCGTTTTGAAGCCGAGTGTAGGAAGATACCTCGGATTACTGTAAGTGAGAAGGTTGGGGTGCTCCAACTTATTCTAGCTGGACACCCGTTATGTAACTCTTTGAATAGGGATCCCCCGGAAAGTATCGAGGATTTGGCATTGAGATGTACACAATACATTCGAGAAGATGAAGGCTTGCGGGATCACGGAGTGATCGAGATACGTGCGTATGGGTCTCACAATATTGTTGCAAGTCGTGGGCTGGACAAGATTGTCCCGCATGCAAAACTTAAGTTGAGAGTGTTTCCTACATACAATTATGAACAGATTTTTGCCATTATCGAGCAAAAGAATGGTGGATCTCTTTGTTATCCCCCTCTTTTGCAAGAACCAACGCCGGGGACTTACGAGTCTCAAGTATTTTGTCGTTTTCATCGTAGTTTTGAGCATGTAACAAATGATTGTCGGGAATTAGTGTCTGAGGTGGAATGGTTGCTAGAATTGGGTCAGCTTGATGAACTGATGAGTACTGTGGAGGCTATGCCAGAATCTAAGCTGAGGAAGATTGATATAAGTGTACCAGTGGGGACAACATTTAAACTCCTGAAAGCCGATGCGCCACGGCCAAAAACGAGAGGACGTGGATACGGAGGACAGCGTGGCCAGCATCAAGGAGGGGGCCAGAGGGGATTCTTTAATGGTGGTAGACAGAATCAGAGAGACGGAGGAAGAGGAAACCACTATCGTGGTAACGGCAGAAATCAGCAAGGGTACAGATATGAAGCTTACCCACCAGCCCCCACAAACGAGCAAGCACTACCTCCTCCTCCGGCTGGCCCCGACCCGGGCCAACCGATTTTGAATGTTAAGAATGCTCAACCTAGATGGGGTAATCTAGGCCCCAACATTATGACTATCACCGGGGGAAGAAGTGTCGGTGATTCAAACCGTGCCCGCAAACGTTCTTATCAGGCATTACACCAGAAGGGGCGCTTTATGGAAGTTAACACGGTCCAGTTAACAGATTTGGACAAAATGACAATCTCTTTTGGACCTGAGGATTTATCTGGGATTTTCTCCCCACAAGACGATGCATTGGTTGTCTCCCCTATTATTGTTAATCATCATGTTTCTCGAGTGTTGGTGGATACCGGAGATGCTACCAATATATTGACTCTTGCAGCCTTTGAGCAGATGGCGTTGAAAGGAACCATCCAGCTCCAGCCCGTACATACAAAGTTAGTTGGTTTTAACAATAGTGTTGTTGCTGCTGAGGGATCCGTTTTTCTGCCGGTAACTTTGGGCGATCCCGAAATATCAAGGACTTTGATGGTGGAATTTGTGGTGGTGGACCTCGCTATACTTCCCTATAATGCAATTCTTGGGAGAAGTTGTTTGAACCTATTTGGAGCTGTGGTATCTCAACCACATTTGATGATGAAGTTTCCAACACCGTCAGGTGTTGGGAAGTTGAAAGGAGACCAAGAGCTGCACGCTCCTTTTCTAATGTAATGTGCAGAAGTGGTATGGACGAATAAAAAACAAAAATACCCATTTGTATGATGGAATTCTCGACCGAAGAAATTATTGATGCAAGTGACGGACCGTCTCCTAGGAAGTTTAAGGAGAATGATATGAAGATGGATCCTCTGGGAATCACGACAGTGCATTTATTCCCCGGTAACCAGGAAAAGACAGTGACAATCGGTTCTGAGTTGTCACCAGAGTTTGAGAAGGAGGTAATTTATTTTTTGCGAAGTAACATAGATGTTTTTGTTTGGTATTATCAGGATTATGTGGGGGTTGATCCCCAAGTTTGTTCTCATAGACTCAATGTTTACCCATATGTGCGACTAGTTCATCAGAAGAAGAGGAAGTTTTCCCCTGAGAAAGAAAGAGCCATTGATGAGGAAGTGGAAAGTTTGTTGCAGGTGGGGTTCATAGAGCCTGCCAGATACGCGGATTGGGTCGCGAATCCAGTGGTGGTCCCAAAGTCGAATAATGGATGAAGAGTTTGCATTGATTTTACCGATTTAAATAAATCATGCCCGAAGGATCCGTATCCGCTGCCGGCCATTGACATGATGGTGGATGCGGCATGTGTCTTTGAATTCCTTAGTATGTTAGATGTCTTTAAAGGATATAATCAAATTTTTATGGATTGTGAGTACAAGTTGTTTACTTCATTTATGACAAATAAATGCATTTTTTGCTATAAAGTTATGCCATTTGGGTTGAAAAATGCTGAGGCCACCTATCAACGTTTAATGAATTCAATATTCAAAGATATGATCGTAAAGTCTTTGGAGGTTTATATCGATGATATATTGATAAAGAGTAGACATAGGAATAACCATATCCAATATTTGAGTAATTTTTTTGGTATCCTGAGGAAATACATGATGAAATTGAATCCGCTTAAGTGTGCATTTTGTGTGAAATGAGGCAAGTTCCTTGGCTTTATGGTGTCTGAAAGAGGAATTGAGATGAATCCTGACAAGATAACGGCTATCCAAGAAATGACTCCTCCGACGACTGTTAGGGAAGTTCAAAGGTTAACCGGGAGATTAGCCTCATTGAATCACTTCATTTCGCGATCCGCAGAGAGAAGTTTCCCATTTTTTAAGGTTTTGTGTAAGACGAATCTTTTGTATTGGGACGACGAGTGTAGCAGGGCTTTTGAGAGTTTGAAAGACTATCTGAGTAAACCACCGTTTATGTCTCCTCTATCACCTGGGGAACCGTTGGGTTTATATTTGGCAGTAACGAAAGAGGCAGTGAGTGCCACCTTAGTCAGGCTTGGCGATAAGGAACATAGACCGATATATTATGTGAGCAGGAAATTGCAGGGAGCGGAGTCCCGATATACAGATCTAGAGAAGTTCGTATTACCTCTGATAGTCACCTCGCGGAAATTAAGGCACTATTTTCAAGGACATCATATTGCATTTTTGACAGATCAGCCTATCCGAAGTGTTTTTTCAAAGATTGATGCATCTGACAGACTAGCAAAGTGGAATATCGAGTTAGGGCAGTATCAAATAGAATATATCTCCAGACGAGTATTAAAGGTCAAGTGTTAGTGGATTTCATAGTAGAGATGACTCGGTCGGAAGAGTTGGGTATTCAGGAGTATTGGGATGCTTTGTAGATGGATCAGTTTCTACCGGGCCAGCCGGTATCGGTGTTTATTTTAAGGAAATAAAGTCCGGTGAAGAACACGAATATGCTGTAAAGTTGCGCTTTCCCGCAACTAAGAACGTCGCCGAGTACGAAGGCTTGAAATTTGGCGTTAACTTAGCAATGGAAATTGGAATTGTTCGTTTGCATGCTCATTTCGATTCGCAGTTAGTGGTGAACCAATTTGCGGATACTTACGCCACCAAAGGGAACCATTTGTGGATGTATTTAGAGAAGTTGAAAGAGGCGGCTAAAAATATTAAGACATTCGTTCTTACATATATCCCAAGGGAGGAAAATACTCGTGCAGACGGTCCTGCAAAGTCGGCAACAATTTTAGAACTCTCGGATGAGTCAAAGATAACAACTATGATCCACTACCAGCCCTCTATCGGCCCAGTGGAGAAACAGACAGCCAAGGTGGCTAATTTGGAACTTTCGAATGAGACATGGTTTTTATTGGATGCTGTAACCGACGTACCATCTTGGAAGGATGATATCGTAAATTATCTAGTCAGGAGAGAATTGCCCACCGATGAAGGTGAGGCCTGAAGGANGATGCTGTAACTGACGAACCATCTTGGAAGGATGCTATCGTAAATTATCTAGTCAGGATAGAATTGCCCACCGATGAAGGTGATGCCCGAAGGACTATGCAAAGGGCTACGAATTTTGTCTATGTAGATGAGAAACTATATAAGAAAAATTTTGGAGGACCGTATCTTCAATGTTTGTCCCCAGTACAGGCAAAGAACGTTATGGAAAATGTTCACGCTGGGGACTGTGGTGATCACTCAGCAGGTCGATCCTTAGTGAATAAGGTTAAGATGGCCGGTTATTTTTGGCCAACGCTGGTAAAAGATTATGTGAATTTTGTTCAGACTTGTTCTGCTTGTCAGTTCCACTCAAATGTGCATCATGTGCCAAGAGCTAATATGAAACCTCTGCCGACAACATGTCCTTTTGATATGTGAGGCATCGATATTTCAGGACCATTTCCGACGGCACCTAGCCAAAAGAAATTCTACATTGTGGCTGTGGAACATTTTTCTAAGTAGATAGAAGTTGAGGCTGTATCGCGAGTCCGAGAACAGGAAGTCATCAGTTTCATTTGGAGACATATCGTATGTCGATTCGGGATTCTCAGGATTTTGGTATCAGATAACGGAACGCAATTCGTTGGAAAGAGGATTAATGAATGGTGTGAGAGTTATGGTATTGAACAGCGGTTTACTTCCGTGGCACACCAGAAACGAACTAACTTACAGATGTTATTAACCGTATTATCCTACAACAGCTGACAACACGAATAGATGAATCCAAAGGCCCATGGGTGGATGAGTTGCATAATGTGATGTGGGCATATCGAAGATCACCGAGGTCCACTACCGGATTCAGCCCCTTTTCTTTGGTATATGGCTCTGAAGCCATGTCTCCGGTAGAAGTGACTATTTTATCAGATTGAGTTATTGCTTATGATGAGGTATTGAAGGAGGATATGAGAAAGTTGGACCTTCATTGTATTGATGATATCCGAGATAGAGCTGCAATACGAATGGAGATATGTAAAAGACGGATGGCTAAAAAGCATGACAAAGGCGTTCAACCTATGTTGTTAAAGGTTTGAGACTTGATTCTTAAGAAAGTGGAAGTCTCGATGCATGATGGTACGTTGGATCGAAAGTGGGAAGGACCGTACAGAGTGACGGCATTAGTGAAGGAAGGAACGTATAAGATTGCAAATATGAGCGGGGAGGAGTTGCCAGGGACTTGGCATATTTCCAATTTGCGCAAGTATTATGTATAGACGTGACTCATCGATCTTTTTAAAATAAAAATTTTCTCCTCTTTTTTGTGGTCATATTCTAATTCTTTATGTATCTTTTTTGACGACATGAATTCAATCGACTAGGGGACTGGAAAGGTAGGAGTAGGTCCATTGCATTTTAGTACGAAGGAGGATGGAATAAATTAAATAGGTTAGATTAGAAATGCAATGTACCACCTGTCTTATAGTCGATCATTTTCAAACTCGTCAAATTAGATACTGCGTCAAAATATATTGAACATGATGAGTCTTCCTGTCCGCGCCATAATCGTATGTACATAATTACTGTTGGAATATGTTAAGGGGCCCGTTTATTGTGACATAGCCGGCTTAGAGCCGAGCATATTTCCGTGGCAAATCAGGGTGCAAGTATATACCTGACTCCTCCATGTCACGCCGGCGAGGGTCGCGCCCTCGTCGGAGGCTAGTCCATGGACAGGCCGAATGACGCCGTCTTATGGACGGGTCGAGAGTGCGATGGCACCGTCTTATGGACGGGACGAAGAAGTGTTGACGCCGTCTTATGGACGGGTCGAGATAATTTTATCGCCCCGGGTGCAAGTATATACCGGCGGCGAGAATGTGATGGCCCCGGTGCGAGTATATACCGGTGGCGAGATTGTGGTTATGTGATGATCCCGGGTGCAAGTATATACCGACGGCAAAAATGCGTTGAGGAAAGTAAGATAACATCGACTTCAAATTACTACTCATTTAATAGGTATGTTCGCCAAAATCTATTATTTCGAAGGATCATATATTTTCAACTGTTTTTGAAATATTATGGTATACTGTCACAAACAAATATTATGGTTATTGAGGATTTTTACGCATGAGGATTCTTATTATTTCGGAGGCCATTTTCTTGGTTTGGATTGTTCGAAGTTATACCTTTCTTAAAAAGTGTTACGAGAAGCTGAAAAGAAACGGAGGTTATGCGGAACTTTATTATTATTTCGGAGACTAATTCTCAAATGCTATTATTTAGAGTCGCCTCTTTGTCAAAGTGTTACGAGAAGTTAAAACGAAAGAAAGTAATTTTTTATATACATTGGGGAATACAAAATGGGAAAAGATTACAAAGGCGAAGAAATTATGTTCTGAAGTTTATTTCTTCTGTTTCTTGGAGCCTGAACCTTCACCGGGTCCGCTAGGGTGCTTCTTTACTATCTTAATCGTCGGAGGAGAGGTGTCAAACATGTCTTTGAGGAACTCCGCATCACTTAATTTTCTCGGGACGAAACCCGCCATCTCAGTCTCATGGCGATCCCAAGCTCCTATCACACTCGTGGGAACATATATCGGAGGGTTGCGTTGACCCATCACCTCCTCATGTCTAAGGAAATCCGCCACGAGTGGACCCACAGGTTCCAGGAATAGTGTAGCCAGCCTTTGAAATGCGTCCGGTGGCGGCACCTCTTCGGTCTCGATTTCCTCCGCGAATAACTGTCGATGCAAGTCTTCCTCCATATTAAATTGGAGAGCCCCGAATGGATCTAGGGAGCAATCTAATTTCTCCGCCGCAAGGACAGGTTCGAATTTCCCGGAGAGACTAGGATCTAACTTCTCGTTTTCCTTCGGCGATAACGATATGCCCAGAATTCTTTGAGTCTGGACACGCCCCCTCAGAAAGTATAGGACATACAATTTTGCATTCGCTAGGGCGGCCAAATTCCGAAAAGTCGGGGAATGTATCGTGAACTCCCATATCAACTTTCGAAAACAATCATTCAATTGGCGCGGAAACCTAGCAACCCGATCCCTGAGACCGTCAACAGTGGACTGGAGGGAATCATTCCTTGATTTCAATTCTTTAACCTCCTCCATGGCCTTCCCGAGAACTTTCTTATCAGTTGCACTAGCATCCCTGGCCTTCTTCAGTTTCGCCTCGGTCTCAGTTTGGGTCTCCTTCAACTTGTCCTGAGCATATTTCTCATTCACCTTGAGGGTGCTTATGGTTTGTTCGAGAGCGTGCCTCTTCCCGACATGATAGGCTTCGCACTCCGTCAATTCACTGCGATGAGCTCGGTTCAAAGCTTCGATCGCTTTGTTGTTTTCTTCCCGGAGTGCTGCCATTTCCTGAGCATGTTTTTCCCGCTGATTTTTCATTAACTTTTCTGTGATTTTTTTCGTCTGCTCCCCGATTATATCTGGGCAGTCAAGCTCTGAGTGCCTAAGCATGCAGTATTCCCAGACTACAGCTGTTGTATGCAACTCCACAAGAACCCGCTCCATCTAAAAGGAAAACACAGGTAATAAGGATACAAATATCATAAATTAGGAAATGGATGAGTATACAAGTAATAAGCGGGAGATGTCAGTGATATTACAGACCTCTGCACCCGTGCGACGTATTGCCGCAGCTTGACCCATCAACCGACTGAAGTCGGTAAAGACCGTGTGATCGTCCCGACTGCGCGGTGGCATCTTCGGATTTCGGTCAAAATACGTCAAGGCCGGCCGATTTGACACTCTATCACCTCTCGGAATCCGAATGGCAACTCCGTCTTTTATTAATATGAGGCCGGCCTGACGCCCCATCTCAAGCCATTCCTTTACTATGGATTTCGGGATATCTTTTATGCGGAAGGTATCGAGGAACTCGGCGGTTAACCCACTTTTCTTAATGGGTTCCGCAATCTCAAAAGTGGTGAGGCCCTCCATCGGTCATTTCCCCTTATCCCGATGAGCTTCTGGGTTTACCTCTCCCTCCGGACGGGACTCATGTATCACCTCCTCCATCACATGGCCTATCGGTTGACCCCCACTGATTTCTCCCTCTTCGTCATCCCCGATCACATCGACTAGTGTCTCGGCGAAATCATACATCCCCTCGTCAGGGGTAAATTCTCCGGCAGTAAGCTCCAATTGCCGAGACACAGGAATCAAGTCTTCAGGACTCTCGGGGACCTCTGTAGCCGGCGCATTTTCTACCTGCTCGGGAGTCCCCATTATGGGTGCAGGTTGCGGGGGAGTAACGAGCCTAACTTCATCAAATGGTGGCTCCGTCTCTTGTGTACTCAAGGCTAGCTCGGCCATGGCAGTGCGGTTCTGAGCCCCCGACGCTATCTCGAATATTAGCTCATCATTCTCCGCGACTAGAGCACGGAGTGATCTCAACCTATCGCCCAACTTCGAGTGGTCTTCAGCTGGAGCCAATATTTTATCTGCAAAACAAACAAGTCGCGTAAGCTATATGGTGTAAATATTAAGAAACGAGTACACGTTGAACTTAAAAGGGTTTTTCTTATCGAAGAAAAGTCATTGAGATGGTTCAACTATGAATGCGCGGCACAGATACCTAATAGTTCCCTACTAAAATGGGTAGGGGCTGGAAGAAGACCAAAAGCAACCAAAATCGGGGCATAAAATAAGGTCTTCGTAGTCCAGTCTGCATCATCCGATCTGGCACAATCAAGAAGCGTCTTCTTTAAAGGCCTCGGAATGGTAGTCCGCGGAATAGAATAGTAAGTTTCAGGAAAAAATGGTTCCCTTTCGACAGGGAACCGCCAAGGGAGGCTGAGTGGGGACAACCTCGTAGTCCCCACACCGGTTACAAAAAAGAAATGTTTTTTTTCCAGTCATGATTCGACTGGGGAGTGCAAAACGGAAAATGACTTCTTTGGTGCCTCAGGCGGAAGAAAAAACAGCCATGGGCACCATAGTGAGTAGCGATGCTAATTTGAAAAAGTTGGAAGAAACGGCCGATGGTCAAGGGAATACGACTCGTTTCCATGAAAATGATAAAGACGGTGACGAAGGAAATTGAATTTGGATTTAGTTGGAATAGGTGAATTCTTAAATGAGTAAGAAGTTTAACGATGAAAGGATGAAAAGGAAAACAGAGCCCACACTCTAAGTATTCAAGACAAATAGTGTGAGTAGCTACCGGTGGAGTCAAAATCCGGTCAGTAGGCCAGGGCTGATACAAAACGCAGTCGGAGGGGAGGTGATATTCCTCTACATGGGACTTCCACTTCTGGGCATGCATGCTGTAAGGCTGGTCAAAAGATTTAAGAGCCTTGACGGCGGGACTCTGGGGGCCTAGTGAGTTTTCGAGTTGGACGATCCGTTCAAAAAAGTGTGGATTGAAGTTTGAGGTGTCATGTGGAAAGGGCGACATGCTGGAGTTTGAGCTCCTCAAGTTAGATGAGGAGCCCGAGGAATGAGACGATGATGTACAAGGGTTCGAAGATCGGGCGGAATCGAAAGACATCGGTTAATTATGTTCAAAATTAATTTTTCCAAATTTATTAAGTGTCTCGCGAGTTTTCGTACCAAATGTCGTGAGAGTTACTGTTTGTCCAAGGCAGTCACGAGTTTTTGTAAGAAGTCGCGACTTTCTGCAAGCGAAATACGTTTAAGTACGCCAGCCGCGAGTTTGTGTAAGCTGTCGCGAGTTTTTGAAGGATTTGCGAGTTTTTGCAAGTGAAACAAGTTAGAGAGTACTGTTCAAACGCAGCAGCCGCGAGATTCTGAACGTAGTCGCGAGTTTGTGAACGTAGTCGCGAGTTTGTGACGAAATGTCGCGAGTGCACTGTTTGAGAGTGGTAGCCGCGAGATTCTGCACAAAAAGTCGCGAGAGGGTAGAAAGTTCGCATGAGTGAGGCTGTTATGAGGACATCACAAGGTATTTATAGAGGCGAACGCTCGGGTCAAAAAATCCCGAGATTTTTGCCCGATCTCGAAATCTGACGTTCTTAGTGTCTAAACGATCGCGTCTGCGAGGGGATTCCAACCCTACTCATGGTTTTTTCAGGAAAATTTCCAAACAATTATCGACTTTCGAGACGAGCTAATATGATATGGTTTACGACTCAGAATCTGAATCTGAAAACCAGTGGACTATTGATATTACCCGGGGTCATTTTCGATATTATGACATCCCGGGAGCTCGTCGACATGGCTAGATAGTATTTTCGGTATTCTCATATATTCGTGTCACGGTATATTTTTAGGGGTATTCTCGTAGTTTGGACCTTCCAGGTCAACATATGACCACAATATTGGCATTTCTATCAGTTTCGGACAGATTCGACACTAAACGGGGCCAAGGGTATTTTCGTGATTTGGCGATCGGGGAGCACGCCGATAAGTTTTGGCGATACTTTTGGCTGTCTGTTCAATATCTAGAGGCAAGGAGTAAGTATGCGAGGTTGTCTGGTATTCTCTCATTGACATTTTCGACTAATTCTCACCCGGGACGCATTTACGAAGCTCTTGGACTATATGACTTTTATTCCAATTTAATTGGATGTTATTTAAGTACTTTGGGTAGAATCAAATGAAATTGGACTTCTGGGCCTAAAACTTAATAGTTGGGCTGGATTTCTCTATAAATATAAGTATCAGAGCACTGAAAAGGGGGTTCGGACTGTTAACACGCTTCCCAAGGCAAAGTGTTTACTTATCTGCATTCTGCCTGTCGCGACTTTGTGTCAACTTGGCCGTAGTCGCGAGTTTGTGCTCTGCATCCCTGTAGTCGCGACTTTCTGCACTGAGTCGCGAGTTTGTGCTCTGCATCCCCGTAGTAGCGACTTTCTGCACTGAGTCGCAAGATTGTGCTCTGCATCCCCGTAGTCGCGACTTTCTACACTGTGTCGCGAGATTCTGCGCTGCAACCCCGTAGTCGCGAGTTTCTGCAGTGACTCGCGACTTTTTGACAGTAACTGCACAGCCAAGTGTATTTGATCATTTTTCGTGCCGTTTTCGCCCATATTCCCATTATTTCTTCATTGTAATTGTATTTCTCGATTATTATAGTGAAAAACCAGGTAGAGCTTCACTCTCCCGATGACATAAGCCCACACATCGTGGGCCCAACCTCGTATATCGCTGGCATCCCCACAACAATTAAACACTGAATAATTAAAGAAATTGATTGATCTAAGAATAAATACCCAAAATATTTTTAGACAAGATCAAGGTGTATGATTCAGTGGCGGTTTGTGTGGAATTTATTAGATGAATAAATTTTTGCTAGTGTCAATTATGAATTGTAAAAGTTAATTTTATTGTTTTCAAATGTCTGGGCTAATAGACGCATGCCTTTTGGCTTGTGCAATGAACGAGCTACTTTGATTAGCTGTATGATGAGCATTTTCTTTATCCAAATCCTTTTGCTTCTCACTTCGGCCGATTAGCAATAATTTATCTGTGGACTTCCGGAAACTTATTTCATATAGCTTGTCAAGGAAACTTTGTAGGATCAATTGGACTGAATTTCCGTTAATACTTAATAGGACAAGATCATCAACTCTACTAAGAGAATTCATAGGAGGAAGCAACTTGAAATAGCTTTGCTGCTTGTTCAGTGAAGAACAAGTGAATAAGCTAAACTTTGATAAGCATACTCGCCTTCAATAATGCAAGATTTTTTTTTCCAATTGCTATAATTCCCATCTTATTTTCTTTATTTATTTATGATGTGTTGAATTACTTTGATAATCAGTTATGACATAGTCACAAAATACTGATTCTATAACATTAACGTACTGAGATAGATATTTGGTTGAGTTTTTTGTTAGATTATGTGCACAAAAAGTAATTAAGGGAAATAGACCATGTATTTTTTTAAATAAAGTTGGATGGGAGAATGTGATAACTAAATTCACTGAGGCGACTGATAGAACTTACTCAAGACACCAACTAAAAAATAAGTGGGATGATTTGAAAAATGAATGGGTTGTTTAATTGAAATTGAAGACTTCAACATCAGACTTAGGTGTCTCAGAATGAACAAGAAGTATTACAGCTTATGAAAACGGGTAGTCAAAGGTATTAAAGGTAATTAAATTTGTGAATTTTCTTATTGCATAATAAATATTATATTTTCACTTATTATGTAGCAAGATAATAGAATCCTTAATAGAACTTGTTTTCTAAGCACGACTACAGTTGAGGAGAAGTTTGATTTCTTGATGTATACAATTGATAGACGTGATCGACATAATTGCATTTGTTTACTTTAGTTTATTTGTTGAAAGATGCTGTGAATT
Organism: Utricularia reniformis; assembly: GCA_009725065.1. Classification (NCBI taxonomy): domain Eukaryota; kingdom Viridiplantae; phylum Streptophyta; class Magnoliopsida; order Lamiales; family Lentibulariaceae; genus Utricularia; species Utricularia reniformis. Next base: position 78,263 of record RWGZ01001510.1, read on the forward strand.
TAATTGTAGATTTGTTTAGTTTCCATATTGCATTTTATGAGAATATTTATCTTAGTACTTTGAAGCTTACTTTATATCCGTATTATTTATTTTGTACAAGTATTATGTCAAATTGGAGTGATCTAACTGATTTAGAGAAAAAAAAATTAAACGAAAAATTGGGATGGCTATCAAACAAAGCTTGTATGAAGTGACGCTACATTCCAAATATGCAAAGGATCCCACAAAATACATGGGACTATAGTGGGGCACAATAGTTGAAATCATGGTTTTAAAAAACCGACCGGTTCGACCGGGAATCGCTCATTTAAACTGGTTGACCTATTATTTTAAAAGCCGGTCTTGAAGCCAAAAAATCCGGTTGAACCGGTTTATTTCACTCAAAAAAAGTTAAAAAACTGGTTTTTAAAAATTTATATTAAAAACTTTTTAATTTTTTTTAAATATATATCAAAACTTTTTTATATTACCTAATTACATTTTTAAGAATTAATTTAGAGCTCTTTGTAAAAAAATATTTTTTAAAATATATTTCTCGTTCACTAACATTATTATTTATTTTTCTATTAAACCTGTTCAAACTGATCCGATCAGTAGAAAACATTTCCGATCTATCGGTTCGACTGGTTCTTAAAACCATGGTTGAAATACATACTAGATTCTTTCTCGTGGCGGGAACAGAATAACAGGAAAAGACCCCCCACTCGAGGGCGAGCTTTTAGAATGGAAATTGGAGGGATTGTCTACTCACATTTCGAATGAGGCCAAATGTCTTTCATAGATTATGCACTCTACTTGGTGATCGATATGGTCTTTGGCGTATTGGTAGTTGCTCTATCCAAGAGCAAGTAGATACTTTCATGATTATTGCTGGATTAGGTTTACCTCAACGATGTCCGGCAATTGTTGATTTTCAACGGTCAACATACACAATTCATCGATCATTTTACTCTGTCCTCCGAGCCTATGTTGAAATATCACGTGATTGGATACAACATTATCGTGATCTTATGCTGCCACCCCCATCGAGCATGATCCTCAGACTTGGCCTTTTTTATGGTATTATCGACTCTTTAAATCTTAGTATACGATTATAGTTATTGTAAATATTTTAAAGTATGGGTGCATCAACGATACACACATACTTGCTTGCATACTTGATCATAAGAAACGTCTTTGGAATAGGACGAGATGGGAAATCATCCCAAAATATAATGGTTGTTTGTGATTTTGAGTTTAACATAACATATTGTTTAACAAGTGTTGAAGGTTCACAACACGATTCTAAGATACGTGAGGCAATACGTAATTGTAGAATGATGTTTACAATGACACCTACATGTATTTCTCACTTGCAAAATGAATGTTTATTTATTAGTCTAAGTACAAAAATTGTTGATTTGTAACAATAAAATATTATTTTGTCGATTCCGGGTATTCAAATATGTATGGATTTCTAGATCCTTATAGAGGGATGTGTTACCATCTTACACAGTTCGATACCCCTAACTATGACATACCTAATGAAGTATTCAACCACCGACATTATAAGTTACGTTCAATTGTTGAGCGTACTATAGGAATGTAGAAAATGAAGTTTAATTGTCTTACATCCATTAGAAGATGAACAGATATTAAAACTCAAGTTGCGCTTGTGCCAGCAACGATGTCTATCAATAATTTCATCTATTGGGTAGATAAAGACAATCCAGATCATGAAGCAATTGCGAATCAAAAAAATCCATTTATCCCAGTGGAAGAATCATATTATATAGATGAAGAATTAGACAATGATATAAATATGAACGATATCAAAGATCAAATTGCTAATGTCATTATTGCATCTTGCTTCGTTAGACGTCGAAGATAAACATGATTTTTGTAATGTTTGTTTTGAATTATCTTGAATTATAGATAATTTTTCCATTAATCTTGATATTGATGTTATTGAATTTCGTTGATATTAAATTTCGTCGAACATACACCTAAATTTTGTAATGTTTATATTGACTTATCTTTAAAATTGTATATATGTTTTCCATTAGTTTTGATATTATATCTTAGATAATTATTTTAATGTTATTAAATGCAAATTAATGTTATTAATTTAATTTTAAATGTCAAGGTAAATATGTATTTTTATGAATGTTATTTAGATATATGAATCGATTAATCGGAGTACGTTACATTTATTTTATGTTAAGGATAGATATGTACTTTTACCAAAATCTCGTTCACTATACCACTGTTTTTTACCAAACAGTTTTAAAAATCACGTTGTTGTAAATGCATTCACCTCACCACAGTTGAACTCATCATAGCTCAACGCAATTTATTAACATTGTACCAAACGAACCCAATATGTTTGATGAACCTAGGGTAATTGTTATGGTCCCTTTTTAGGGGGTACTAACAGTCGTCCGGTTCGTTCAATAAACGAACTCGGTTCTGATTTCTTTAAAATATGAAGACGATCGAAAGCTAGAAAACCAAAGTAAATACACGACAATTTATAGTGGAAACCCCGTGAATTGGGGTGAAAACCACTCGACTAAGAGCTGATTATGCTCTTAGCCTGCTCACTAAAGAAATGAATCAAAGTTCATACAAACAGGTTAATGAAAATGACGAGGTAAAGAAAGCAANCGATCCTCTAGTTGAACATCGGGCCGCTCTTCCTCAGAGGTGTAAATGGGCTGTGGGAATTCATTTTTGCTATTTGAATTGACCCAACTGTTGATGGGCCTTACCCATCACAAGATACCTGGTCCTAGAGTTTTCATCAATTATCATTCTTTTACATACATATCATATTCTATTTCTATTTCTAAAATTTCTCATCATTTATTTTTCTTTCATCTAAATTATCTTTTCGGTCCAAATTTCATTTTATTTTTCTATGTCTTCAATTTTATTTATTTCTATTCAATTTATCAATAAATATTACGTTTTGATTTTAATATTTTAAATTTCGATGATCTCCACTATTAAACGTTATTTATTAATTTATATCATTTTATGTATTGTGTTTCAATCAATGAGTCATACCGGTCGGTACAACTCGTACAGATCGTAAACAATACGAGCGATTTTTTTAATATACATGTGATATATTGAAATATCGGTGAAACGGTCATGACCGATATTTATCGGTATAACTAGTATACCGGGCGGTACACCATCGATACAACTTCCATGGTTTCAATGTTTCGATTATATTTATTTTTTATTTCTCCATACTCATTTTTAATATTTTCATTTTGAAATAATTGAAATTTTTATAAAATTACATATTTCAATTATCCAATAATAATAATAATTTATTAGTATTTACTCATATCTAAAATATTGATGATATAAGTATTTTATTATATAATATAAAATAAAGAAAACAAAATAAAATAAAATAAAAAACAGTAAAAATGAAGTGTTGGCTGCAGACAAGGGTGACAACTCTTGTTATTTTAATCCTATTAGTTAAGCTACATTCTTAAAGCGATAAAAATGACACCAGATTTATAGTGTTATCCGATCACGTCGTCTTAGTTAAGACACGATCGTATCGGCAATCCACTTTCCAACACCCTGCAATTTATTCACTATTTTAGTTGCAATGTTCAACAAAAACAGAACATAGAACCAACTAAAACACAGAATACAAAGATTCACAGGAAGTTAAAGCTATGGTATAAGAACGGAGCACCACCAGAATACTGAACTTCTTAATCACTAAGAAGTCAGTAACGTAAACCTGCAGTTTTCAACCAGAACGTTAGTTAACACATCAGTTTCAGAATATACGTTTTGAGGCCTTAACAGTTGACAGAAACTGTAGGTAGTTCTTATCACACAAGCCAAACGTATTTACAAAGATCTACGTAATGTTTTAAGGCTTCAGTACGTATCTTGGTCACTGGTTTCCATGAACTCAGATCTATACAGATCTGGCTTGAAAACACTTACGTTGACACAAGTCTTTAAGAAACCCAAAGGTTTTCTCAAAGACGTAACCCAAAACACTAAGTAATCTCACAATAAGTGCTTAGAGCCAACAGTTTAGGCTAGAAGCAGAGCAAATAATACTGAACGTAAGTACTGAAAGTAAATACAGAACGTAAAGTGCAGTATGTAAATGTGTTCTTTAACCAAGTCACACAGTTCCTCAGATCGTCAATGATCTGTCTGAAACTCAGACTATCAGGCCAAGAACGTTGAGAAAATCCACAGATTTTCTCAAGAACGTAAAGAAGGCGCTGTAGGTTTTGAAAAAACGTAAAACAGTTTTAAAACTTAACACATCACATTAACGTTCTAGATCTGAGCAATGAAAGCGAAAGCAAGAGCACTAACGCAAGCAATAACATAGCAATAAGCAAGAACAGAGCAATAAGCAAGAACAGAACGAGAGCAAAGCGCAGAACGTAAATGCAGAAATGAAAAAAGTGAGGAATTTCTGAAGCGCCGCAGTTTATNTGGGGTGAAAACCACTCGACTAAGAGCTGATTATGCTCTTAGCCTGCTCACTAAAGAAATGAATCAAAGTTCATACAAACAGGTTAATGAAAATGACTAGGTAAAGAAAGCAAGAAGAATTCGGCAGCGTAACAGCCTGTTCTTCTGCATCCAAAGGGTCATGTCTTTTCCTTCGTATTGCCCTGTATTTATAGAGTTGCCGGCGAGTGTAATCCACGTCCTGTAACCGCCTCTGACAAGTTTGTTAGAGGTTGTTATCGCAGGATGTAAAACGAGGTTGGGACCGATGCGTGGTCTGCGTGATCGGGCCCGAAGCATGATAAACGTGACAGGGCCCGAGGCGTGGAACGCATGAGCCTGTAACCGTTCGGACCGAACCACGGAGCCAGCTGGCAGATAACGCTTATTTTTACTAAGGTTATCTTCGGTCCTCTGTGTTGAACATCGGGCCGCTCTTCCTAAAGGTGTAATTGGGCTGTAAATGTTCGTTTTGATTACTTAAGTTGGCCCAACCGTTATCGGGCTTCACCCATTACAGGGTATCCGGTCCTAGAGTTCTCATCAGTAATGAAAAAATTAAAGCTCTTAAATTAAATGTTAAATGTTCAAATATTTTAAATGTTGCACTTTTACATGCTGAATTTAATAAAATTTTTTAATGTAGTACTGCCCATGAAATTTGAACAAAGTTAGAGTTAATATATTAGGGAAATAAAAATGTTAAAAAATCAAACTTTAATCGTCTTTACATGAATTTGAATTTTTTACCATGTTACATGGAGACAATATTTATGAGTTACAACATATATTCAATTTGTTGATGAATATGATAGAACTAGGAAAAAACCTAACCATTGAGGATAAAAATTTAAAGGTTTTTCTATCCCTAAGTCTAGCTTGGCACCACGTCGTTAATACATTAGAAGAAACAATGAATTTAAAGACTCTATGTGTAAATGAATTTTTCGGTGTGTTAATTTCTAAGTGAATGAGTATGAGTTCATTGAAACTCGAATTAAAAAAAAAGTGCATCATTGAATGTTGAAAATTCTAAAAAAAATATAAAATAAATAGGAAATAAATAAAGTTGTGCTTTGAATATAGTCAATGTTAGGATGAAGAAACTAAATTTTTAACAAAGAAATTTTGAACATCCTTAAAATGAGATAAATAAAAATGAAACATCTAAACTTGAAAGAAGTTAGGGTGGGTAAAAGAATGTTATAAGGTCACATGTCACTATTGTCAAAAAATGGTCATATAAAATCACATTGTCATACGTGGTAAGGTTCCGATAATTTGAAAGAAAAGAAAATTGTCTTGGAGGTTGTTTTGAATGAGATTTGTCTGAGAAACAAATTGAAATATGTAGATTTACATATACTAGTAGTAATAATATAGCTCTAATGGACATATATCAAGAAGATGTCAACTACCATTGTGAGGTAAACCCTCTATCTTCATATTCAAGTGATAATTTCTCATGTTTTGATTTTACTAGTTCTTTTCTTACATTGAGTTCTATAAAACTTTAGAGAGAAAATATAATAAATTAATAAATATGCATGATAAATATAAAACATTGAGTTCATTCATAAACTTTAATGAATCTATTCTGAAAATGATGAATGAAAAAATTATGCCTTCCTTTTAAATATTGAACATAAATCTATTGTATGTGATTCATATAACCCTTAGGATCAACTTTTCTAATTAATGAAGTGATATCAACTACTTTCCCATTTGAATTCACTTTTCTAATATCATAGTGACACACTCACAAGTATGATCATATAACCCCACACTTTTCTTTCTAATTTCTCTACAAGCATGCATATTCATTAGTCATATACATAGTAAAACCATATTTCCATAACTGTGCATTCATAGTCTCTCGAATTGTTACATATCAAACAATTTTAGCATATAAAACAATGAAAGTGTAGTCTGACTTTTCATTCCACTAGATAAAATTTGATAGTCGAAATGATATCATAAAATTATACCAGATTTCTCAATAAAAACAAACACATACGAATACAGTATGCAAAAATAATCATACCAATCAAAGTTCTCAAACTTCCCGATGTATTCGTTCAATACAACACAAGAGCAAACCGTTTTCAATACTTCAAGAAAATATAGTATAGCTTTATCTATGTCTCCTTCATTACGTTGTACATAATGTTTCAAGAAAATAGACTCAAAAAATAATAAATCCATGTAAGATTTGTATAAAAATTGTTAACATAAAATACCAGTAAATTGAATTACTCAGGTAAACACATATATGTTAAAACAATTTATATTATTTAACTCATGGCCAATCAAACTATTTACATCTAATTTCCTTATTTTTATCTGTAAACTTATTTTTAACCTCCGATACCTTTCACTGATGTAGCAAACTTAGTTAGCTAATACCAACCAAGAACAAAGCTCAAAATGAACCAAATAACATTATTTTTCCTTTTTGGTTTCTTGCTACGTTTTATGTTTTTTGATTTTTTATGCTCATCTCTTCCCACAACAGCCTATGTCATGTGGTTTGGTATTATTTAAGGCTTAGATTGTGAACCAATCATAATTTGTCAACTATACAATCTTAATTAAGTTATATTGTTTTGTCTTTACATCCTTAGTCACATTTGTCTTGCTAAAACTAATTCATTTATGTCTATACTTATGCATCCTAATAAGATTACCTCATTTCCAATTATTTGTTCAAGTGTTGGAAATAAGAGACTCACAATAATAATATATGTCAAAATGTTTTTTTGAAATGTCGACAAAAACTGAAAAATTATGCAAAACTTTGAGATTTAAACTAAGCAAATTATACAAACATAATGTAAAGTATGAAGACTACTAACATCACTAAATTGCGTTAGAAACTAAATTTGTCAAAATAACAAAATTTGGAAGACCAAATTGGCTATTTTTTGGCCAATGACGTCACTACCAAAAAATGAAAACTCAGCCGGTCAATTGTATTACACATGAAACTTTGATAATTGGTTTTACCAAAAAAATACAAAGTATGATGACATGTTTTAGTTTAAACATAGGTTTGCGATCACAATCAACACAATTTTGAAACTTTGAAGATCAAAATTGTTAAAATTATGAAAGTACGAAAACCAAATTTGCGTCTAACTCATTATATTTGTGGTGATATAGTGAATTCTTTTATGCCCTGTTTACTCATGCCAATACACTACATAATCCTTCTGCAAATGTATTCAAATTTTGAACACAGAAAAAAGTCTAAGGAACCCGCAGCTTTCAAGCAATGAACTACAATTTGCGCTGTTCAACCAAATGGAGAGAAACAATCAAACCTCAAACAAAGATCACAGCTCAAATCAAACTTCTAAAACTGGTACAAAACTCAATCAAAAATGGTTTTCTACATTTAGTGATTATCCTTATAGGCTCTTGCTCGTAAAAATATAAGAGAAGAAGCATATTTTAACTGATGCTGCACTTTCAAATATCGTTCCAAATGATTACACATATGAAAAGCGATAATTAAAAGGCAACAACACAGACACCAAATACAACAACAGTTATTAGATTCTTGAAGCTAATTCTAGTTCATGATTTGATATCTCTAATCCATACAGAACTCCAGCATACTCTTCTGGCATACATTTTTTCTCTTCTTTACCAAAACCCACACCCCAAATCTTCTCAAAAACATGCCAAGTAAGAAGACTATCAGAACCAGCTTGATGACACTTACCAACTACACGTTCAACTGCAAGAGATTTTGCCACTTTATTTAATCCACCGTACAGATTTTTGCCATTACAGAATTTCATCAAGTGTTTCACATCATAAATGCGGTTCCCAAATATGATTCTCAAGAGATAAAGAAACTCAGGTAGAGTTTTTGGAAGTGCTTTTCTAGTGATGGCTTTTGTAAGGTATCCAAAATCATAGCCACTGTGGAATGTTATGTAAGTAAGATCACCATTACAAACAAGACCTGATGACATCATAAGCTCAGAAAAACGTGAAATTGAAGCACCGAACATACGCGTTGCCTCAAAATCAATGCCTTGTTCACGAAGAAGTTCAATGGAATTTGGTGCGTTATCATCACAAGATGCATCAAAATCACAGAAATTGAATTCCCATATGAAGCAGTGATCAGGAGAACCAAGGTTTGGAAGATTACCATATGAGTCAGAGAGAGTTATCCCAACCTGAATTAGCTTTAGCGCATCGACATTGGATTTCAGAGTTTGGTAGTGATCAAACGGATCCGAATAATGATGCTGCAGGCGGAATACGACACCAGGAAACTCCGTATCCATTGATACAAAAGGGTATTGATCGATTACACTGCGGATGAGACAGAACTCGTCATCGAGATTCTTCGACCACACTGAACGAATCAAGACCGGTTTTTTTGAAGAACCCAGGCTGAGATCGGAGATACGAGATGGGTAAACCGCTAGAGGAGGCCGCGGTTCATCGGAGGGGAAAGGTCCTGCTCCCATGGTGAGGAATCCAGATCGAAAGTCCGATTAGGAAGGGGAAAACGCAAAGGTGAAGTCAATAGGTTATGTTATGCCCTTTCTGTGAGGGTTGTGGTGGTGTGGCAGTTAAACACGACAATTGAAGTGAACGTCCAAACTAGTATGTTAATTTATCGTGCCTAAATTACATAATTAAATCCCAAATATGATTTACATAATATTAATATAAAATTTCCAAAATTTAAAATACTATACAAAACTAAATAAGAGATTATAGAGTACAAAGATTTTACCATATTTTTTGAAATCGACTAGATAGGTGGATAGCAAATATCTTTTATTGGTTGGATCAATTCAAAATGGTTTTCAAATTAAAAATATTTATTTAAATTATTAATTTAATTTAAAAATATTTAATTAAAATAAAAGCATATAAATCAAAATAGAAAATCCAAAAAAACTCAATGGGTTTGTTTGGTATCCTAATAAGAATAGTAATGTGGTGATCTGTGATTTTATTAAGGCGCCCAAAACAAAAGGATAATTACGATGCTATTATCGTTGAAAAAATTGATCGTTGCTAAAATCAGCTATATTTACATTGTGATACTAGAAATTACTTTATTACCCTTCATTTTACAATTATATATAATTTATTTGTTTTTATTATTAAACATAAAAGAGCATATTAGTCTTTTACCTAAATCACGATCATTATATCATAATTTTATCAAATACATTTAAAAAATCACGATCATCACATCTCACCACACCTCACCACACCTTACCATATCTCACCACATCTTACCACACCACAATTTTAAAAAGTCATACCAAACAAACTCAATTTTTTTGTATACCTGCATAGTTGTTGTTGGCTCGTTAGTAGGATCTACCGTAGGAGAAGAACTAAAGAAGCCCTAATTGTTTTTATTAAGTGGCCAAAAAAGACCAATCTAGAATATTTTAAGCGATTGGGTATGAATCGGTTTATATATGATATGGCAATGTTCTAAAATTAAGCATTAATCCGAATTAGATCGGATTGGAGGTGTTAATGGTTCAAGGTCGAACCGGCCGGAACGAACTAGTTTTAAAAACTATACTCTCCACATCCCAACTTTGATCATTTAAAAAAAATCATGTGACTTTAGGGTTTAGTACGATATTATATTGCAACCAGGAAAATAAATTATCAAATCACATCTCATAGACATATTTATATTTATATCTCATCACTTCCCAGTATTTATATCTATTGAGATAAATATTGCAAGACATATTTATCTCTGTCAAAATCTACAACATTATATATTTTGAGTTTAGATCACCTCATAGAGTTCACAATCCAACCTTTACGATTTTATTTTTTTCTCTAACCATAATTTCCAAGGGTCGCCTATCGTAGGATTATCCCATACTACTTTCCATTTTCATGGAATATGAACCACTATTGTTAGAGAAAATACATCTTAATAATTTATATACTATTAGGGGCATTACAATTATATAATCAAGTTTTATGTGGCAAATGTGTGTTGTATGTTTGAAAAACTTAAAACCCTGATTTTCATCTTATTTGACATATTATAAGCTTTTGATACAATTATATCTTAACAAAACGTCATCCCTTCAGATACACCTGAAGATGGATTGTTACCCTTCCCCAGAGTTACTCTTCTAACTTCTTAACTAAAACAAAACTGCCCCTTTATCAAATCACCTTCATTTAAAATCCCTGCAACCAGGGAAAGAAAATGGCATAATACTGTCTAGATGAATACCTTTACAATATGAGTAAAGGCCTTCCCGATTCTTCTTCAATGGAAGACGATCACGAGGAGCCATTTCTTCCGGAAGTGCACGGAGGAGGTATTCGGAAGAAGGCGCTGGAGGTGAAGTCATGGATGGTGCTTGATATGGCTGGAATTATGCAGCCTTTGGAGGCTGGAAAACACGCCATTATGCAGAGGACCGGGTTGCTAGCTCGGGATATTCGAATTCTTGATCCTCTATTGTCGTATCCATCGACAATGTTCAGTCGTGATCGTGCCATTGTTATCAAACTAGAGCATGTTAACACAATAATTATGGCACAAGAAGTACTTCTGCTTAGCTCCAATGATCTTTTATTCATTCCTTTTGTTGATCAGATTCGAACCAGAATTTATCGGCATTATCAGTCTTTCAACTCACAGGTTCTCGTATATCTGTCTCTATACATCAGTTTTCTCTTACAATCTCCTAAATTTCTCACTAATTGGCTAATATTATGAAACTCAGGACTGCGTTAATACTGATCTCAACAGTTTGGGAGGGGCGAAAGTAACCGGGGAAAATCGAGATGTTCGAAAGCTACTACCTTTCGAGTTTGTAGCATTAGAAGCATGTCTTGAAGCTGCCTGCGGATGCCTAGAGACTGAAGTACAAAATTCTGGAGCTTAAAGTTAAGAAATATGTCTTATTCTCCTTGAATTAACTAGTTTTATTTCATCAATATCTCAGGGAAAGACGTTGGAGCTAGAAGCTTTTCCTGCTCTGGATAAGCTAACTTCTGAAGTTAGTACTCTCAACTTGGAACGCGTTCGACAAATTAAAAGCCGTCTAGTTTCGATTACGGGACGTGTTCAAAAGGTAAAAGTTTCATGTTAGTTATACTTCCTAGACATGATTCCTCAACAAAATCATTGATTAGTTAAGGGATGAACTGGAGAATTTACTAGATGATGATCAAGATATGGCAGATATGTATTTAACACAAAAACATCAAGAACAACTCATAGATGATACAGAAACGTTCAATCGGTATGTTCGACATTATAACTTAGTTTTAAGTTCGCTTTCTTTATAAAGAAGAAAACCGAAAACCTGCAGAGAAATGGAGCAAACATTAAGTGTTTCCAGCAAGAGGGTCAATGTACAAGAGCTTGAAATATTACTGGAACCCTATTTTGTTCAGACCGGAGGGATTCTCGATAGATTATCAACTGTAAGTTAATTAACAAATGAAGCTTTGAATGTTAATTGCAATTCAATTATCTTTTTACCAAATGTTGTAAGCTGAGGGAGTACGTTGAAGATACAGAAGATTACATAAACATAATGCTTGATGACATGCAAAACCAGATGCTTCGCTTGGGGATATTTCTGATTACAGCAGCCTTGGTTATGAATGGCTTCGTTACTGTTACTGGGATCATGGCTATGAATATCGGGATCCCGGTTTATCTCGATACGGTACATGGAACGAGGAACGTAATCTTGCTGGTTATAGTTTGCAGTCTACTTAGTGTTGTATCTTATGCCATGTTTTATTTCTGGTTTAGAAAACAAGGTCTGCTTGAATGATACCTAGTGTTCATTTGCCTTTCTTTATGTCAATTTTTTTATTCAGATTCAAAAATAAATAAATTTTTATGTAATTTAAAAATACAAAAGTGAAAAAGGTCACACATATGAACACATTAAATAGATTGATCATGTGAAAATTGACTTAATGTGTGGTTGTTATATTACACTGTGTTTCTAAGTGGGTTTCTAATTTTAAAATAATGTAAAGGTAGTGTGGTAACCCCAAATTTGTAAATTACATTCAAAATTCACGAAGTTGATATAATGTGTGTTACAACTTTTTAAAGTTGTAAGCATCATGATCTCAAAGTAAGAATTATGTGTGTCATCAACTTTTTAAAGTTTAAGATTGCTCCTTAACAATCGTTAATGTAAATGTATCCATAATTTGTATTTGTCTCATTAATTTTAAATACATGTAAGAACTCAGTGTCTAAACTTTGAAAATTTTAAAAATAAAACATAAATTGTCAAAACCAATCACATAAAAATGACATTTATTTTTGAAACTTTGGGTGTTAAATACCTGATTTATAAACTTTAGGTGTTGTCTTTACATTATTTTTAATATCAGAGATAATCGTTGTAATTTTCTTTATTTATATAAATGACATTTACCAACTAATTTATATTTGATATCTTAGTCCATGTATAGCTGAAACAAAAAACATGGTCTATAAAAAACTTGTAAGAGAAACAACTTTGCTATAGAATTGTTGAATGGATAATTATCCTAAATTGGAAAAATACATTCAAAAAAACAACATATAAGATATATGAATCATAATATAATTTACTCATAAATCTTTTAATGTATGTAAGACTC
>RWGZ01001511.1:9693-90790 GCA_009725065.1 Utricularia reniformis
CCAAGTTTTTTCTTTCTTGCCTTCCTCCGGTATTGTCCTATTATTGATTTGTTACGATATTAGTTGTGAAGAATTGATTAATTACGATATTACTTGTGACGATTTGATAAGTTATATTAGTTGTGAAGAATTGATTAGCTACGATATTACTTGTGACAAATTGATTATTTACGTCATTAGTTGTGAAAAATTTATTAGTTACGATATTATTTGTGACGAATTGATTACTTACGATATTACTTGTGACGATTTGATAAGTTATATTAGTTGTGAAGAATTGATTAGCTACGATATTACTTGTGACAAATTGATTATTTACGTCATTAGTTGTGAAAAATTTATTAGTTACGATATTATTTGTGACGAATTGATTACTTACAATATTATTTGTGTCAATTTAATAAGTTATTATAGTAGTTGTGAAGAATTGATTAGCTACAATGAAGTCATACCGGTGATATACCGTCCGGTATATCATTCATATCGGTAAATATAGGTCATGACCGGTACATCCATATTTCAATATACCAACGATATATAGAAAAAACTACTCGTACCGATCACGACCGATATGACTATCTTGATTAGCTACGATATTACTTGTGACGATTTGATTAATTATGATATTAGTTGTGAAGAAATGATTAGTTACGATATTATTTGTGACGGTATAAGTCAATTCGCTTTAGGTTAAATCGAGCTCCCAACGTGGTCAATTTACGTTCCATAAATTATATTTTTTTAACAAATCTATATAGATTAAATCAATTCGCATTTGGCCAAGGAGAATTGAAGAAAAATCCCAATTCGCCATAGGGAAACACGATTAGTAGTAAAAAACATAACAAGACCACAATCGGTGGTATTTTGTGCAATTCTCCCTATACTACATACACTTATTCGATGGATTTTATATATTAGATTTTTTAAATTTAAATCTCGCATTGATTGGGGTCGAATATTTCATTCGATCATTCAAAATATGCAAACTATTAAAAATCATGCATAAAATTTATGATATATGTGTATAAAACTAGCATATAATTTGAAAAACTATTTTAATTCCAATCAAACAACAAGTATTATATTAACATATTACCAAGTTAAAACGATCCAAGATATAGATCTTGGACTATAAATTTGAGTGATTTTCCGCGAAAATGCAACGATAATTATGAAATTGTTATCCTAATAATAATTTAAGACATATTAGATGATCACTATCAAAGAATTTGACAGTTTGTGGACTTCTATTAAGTAAAACGCGTTAAAAAGGAAAATGACCACCGTGTGGGGACTTAAGTGGGGCATTCCTTAAAAAATATACATAATTTATTTTTATTCGAGGACTTCACTATTATATTTATAAAATATAAAATCAATTTATACGGAGAACTTGTATTCAGCTATCATATAAAAGAATGTTAATATCGATATCTTATTTTATTGATATGCAAATATGCATAAAATTTTAATCAATGAAATAATGCATAAACTCCAACCAACGCATTTTAAGCTTACAAATAAAGGTCCAAAATCCAATTAATTCTTTGCATTGGTCTAAGTCTGATTAATATTTCTCTAATTTGGCTAATTTGATATTCAATTTTCGATGATTAATGCAAATAAATATTAAACACCAATCCCACAAAGTTTGATTTTCTTAGAAAAATATTACACAAGAAATTATATGTCATCTAAATTAGTCATTAATTTTTTTTATTTTGAAGTTATTTTTTGAAATCATATACTTAATACTAGTTCACAATATTAAATACAAAATTATATAAGTTTTGAGAACTAAAATTGTGAAATTATTTTTAAAAAATTACTCAATATTAAATTAAATTTGAGGATTAAAACGAATACTTTCTCCCACGACATCCATAGCACTCACCCGACCACGTGAGTTGACTTCACAACGGTCGCTTGATCAGCCAACCAATTGACGTTATGTGTCTCAAATCTCAGTTTCCACGAAGTTACAACGCCATGAGTAATATAAATAGGTATGCCTGCAAAGAGGATTCCTCGGAGTTGTTTCTTTATTCTTAATAAAATGGAGAATTCTCCATTTTCAGGTGACACAAACCCTAATTTCACCTCCTCATTCCCAACTACAAACCCTGATTCTCAGAACAAAGATTACATTCATTACCTAGAAAATTTTCTACTTTCCGACGTACAGAATGACGATGATCTCCAGCCATTAGTTCAGGAAATCAACGACGGGATCTTCCTCGACGAAAGGATCCCGTAAGATTTATATTCTTCTATGTTAATAATTTATCATTTCATATTACGGTTTATTGTGTTATTCAGGATGCACGTTGAGAAAAGCGAGGAGGAAAAAGATGTGGAGCGCATATATGTGTTCATTACCAAGTCGGAGACTGAGCTAATCAACGATGGATTCAAATGGAAAAAATATGGGAAGAAAGATGTCAAGAGCAACCCAAACCCTAGGTATGTTTCTTCGTACATCTCAAAATTGTCATGATCACTATGATCGATATTTGATATGATTCATGCAAACCCAAGAAAAACGAACATGACTTACGCATAGAAAACGATGTAAAATCAAACGCCAAAACTACGCATTTATGCCGCTATAATCGAACTAATCCAATCCGAAAGACATCTAAAAAATCACACTGAAGTCGTTAGATTGGATTATGAATTATATGTGGTTAAGGGGAGCACAAAAATGGATCGCGTATTTAAAAATGATATTTCATTATAACAAGTTAATTTAATTAATAAGAAAATATATATATATATATATATATATTGATTTGTTTAAGTACCCATTTGAGTCAAAGTGTAACAAGTTTAGTTTGAAATGGATTTGAAACAGATTTTGTGAATGGATAATATAACAGAGTTAATAAGATTGAATTTAATTTGTATAATGTCATGTAACTTATATATTAATTATTAACAGAAACTACTACAAGTGCGCTGTGGGAGGGTGCACAGTGAAGAAGAGGATAGAGAAGGATAAGGAAGATCCAAGCTATGTAATCACCACATATCATGGAAACCACAATCACGTGTCTGATCCAACGGCTTATAATTGGTAGGACCATTGCACCAATCGTACACGAACTGAATTTCATTAGCCAATCATTATGAAATTATTAATACCATAAAATAAATCTATTTTTCATTATGTATTATTATGAATATATTTCCTTGCTTATTTTGTATGATTTCAATAATTGATATTCTAGTTTTAATGATACTATTAATAAGATTAATTCATCAGATCAACATAACACGACAAATCTTTGTGGTTCCACACAACGACCGTGTCCTTGAACTTTTAAGGATTTCCACAAGTCGTGGTCATCCAGTTAGATTGTACGGTCAACGTGGCAAAATTATATCCTTCCGGAGGAAAAAGAGTGTCCAGTCCGGGACATTCTCTCTCCTCAACTTTTATTTTTTAAAAAAATTTAAAAAATCTTAAAAGTTAAAATAATTATAAAATATGAATATTTATAATAAATTTATATAACGATTTTATCGATAATATTATGATTATAAGGTATTTGATGTGTAAAAAAATAATATTAAAAAATTATAAGTTTCCGGACATTGTTGTAGGAATGAGAGGAAAGTTATTTTTAAAATTAGAAAATGATGATGTGTACAAAGAGAAAACTGATGTGGATGAGAGAATGAAGTTTTATAGCGAACATTCTTGTTGATGGCCTAACATTCTTCTTGGATAAATTTGCAAAATAATCTTCTTCTTCTGCAAATTTTGTATTTGTCAAATAGTTTGTTTTGGTAAAAAATTGTTAATCAACCTATGCACATATTTTATTTGTTAAATAACATACCTATATATGAATATAATTAAATCAAATGATTAACTATATTACTTATTTTTCCCAATTAAAAAAATCTAATAAATTAAAATACAATATATTATACAAATTCGATCATTTCAAATACAATATATTTTAAGTGTATTGTATTAAAATTTATTATTTATTATTAATTAAAATATATAAATGTATAATATTTATCAAATAAAATACATAGATTATTCATCCAAACCTTTATCAAAACGTGTTATTTGGGAAATACAAAATTAGTGGTAGATTATTTTGTAAATTTGACATAGAAATGATAAAAGTTCAACGACGTCTGGGACCCAACAATTTGTTGTATTGTGATGATTTGATGACGTAAACATGATTAAGAGTATCAATAATTTAGACATGATAGGGACTATTTCGACATTATCAAAAACTTTTACAATTTATTTTGTATTTTTGTGATGGAAAATCATATTAGTCACACGCATAAAGAAAATTTTACCCTTGCCCGACATGTGGGCTATTTGGGTTCCAAATATTAGGTTAAATGGGCCTACTTAGTGTAAAACATTATTTTGTTAATTAAAAAAACAATTGTTTTTATCTAAATAATAACCATATATATATGAATTGCACAGTGGAGTCGAAGTCACTAAAATTTTATGAATTTAGTAAATTTAATCTGTTAACTTTGTTATATATTTTGATATTTTTTGTAAAGTGCGAAATAATTTCCCAAAATTTTAATTTTGCAAGATTTCAATTACAAAAATTGAAAGACATTAGGTATGAACTTTGATTATTTTTAAAATTAGTTTTGCCAAATATAACAAATTATATAGTTTAATTTTAGAAAACATGGGGTCACAATTGCGGGATAAAAATTATCTAATTATCAAATGGACAAAATATCAAAACCTTACTCGTAAAATATAACATCACTTTATCATTTGTATTTATACACATTAATATTCATTTTATGATGTCTCAGCTCATCTAGTATAATATGTTTAAATATTTAATAAAAAACAAATTCTGTCATCGTGTAGTTTCCCACCAACACAACACAATCTAAAAAGTGCAACATAACAATTATTCAGACAAGAACCTTAAAGAAACAGGCATGTTTTAAATACAGTTACATTACTACTATTGCTGCAATGAAGTTTGCACCAATATTACACGGTCACGATCATTGCATCTATAGAGAACAGAAACCTGGAGGAAGCCCCAGCAAATCGATCCACATTGCAATGTTACACTTTTTTTATTATTTGCACAACGGACAATTTTGCAGAATGACTCTCAGCACAAACTTCATTAGCAAAATAACACATGTCAGTAAATAATTTGTCAAATGACCTACTTTTCTATTTTATTTGTCAAATAGCACATCTTAATATATTTGTAATAAAAATAAATCAAATATTTACATATTACATATATATTAAATATTAAATATTAAATACATATTAAATAAAATATCATATATTAAAATCGAATTTAATACATTTACGTTGTAAAATAAATTAAATTAGTTTAATGAAAATCGTAAAAATTTGTTAAAATAAATTAAATTACGATTAAAAATATTGATAAAATATTATATCGAACGAAACATGAAGTTCTGGAAAAATATTACACAAGAAATTATATGTCATCTAAATTAGTCATTAATTTTTTTTTATTTTGAAGTTATTTTTTGAAATCATATACTTAATACTAGTTCACAATATTAAATACAAAATTATATAAGTTTTGAGAACTAAAATTGTGAAATTATTTTTAAAAAATTACTCAATATTAAATTAAATTTGAGGATTAAAACGAATGCTTTCTCCCACGACATCCATAGCACTCACCCGACCACGTGAGTTGACTTCACAACGGTCGCTTGATCAGCCAACCAATTGACGTTATGTGTCTCAAATCTCAGTTTCCACGAAGTTACAACGCCATGAGTAATATAAATAGGTATGCCTGCAAAGAGGATTCCTCGGAGTTGTTTCTTTATTCTTAATAAAATGGAGAATTCTCCATTTTCAGGTGACACAAACCCTAATTTCACCTCCTCATTCCCAACTACAAACCCTGATTCTCAGAACAAAGATTACATTCATTACCTAGAAAATTTTCTACTTTCCGACGTACAGAATGACAATGATCTCCAGCCATTAGTTCAGGAAATCAACGACGGGATCTTCCCCGACGCAAGGATCCCGTAAGATTTATATTCTTCTATGTTAATAATTTATCATTTCATATTACGGTTTATTGTGTTATTCAGGATGCACGTTGAGAAAAACGAGGAGGAAAAAGATGTGGAGCGCATATATGTGTTCATTACCAAGTCGGAGACTGAGCTAATCAACGATGGATTCAAATGGAAAAAATATGGGAAGAAAGATGTCAAGAGCAACCCAAACCCTAGGTATGTTTCGTCGTACATCTCAAAATTGTCATGATCAGTATGATCGATATTTGATATGATTCATGCAAACCCAAGAAACACGAACATGACTTACACATGGAAAATGATGTAAAATCAAACGCCAAAACTATGCATTTATGCCGCTATAATCGAACTAATCCAATCCGAAAGACATCTAAAAAATCACACTAAAGTCGTTAGATTGGATTATGAATTATATGTGGTTAAGGGGAGCACAAAAATGGATCGCGTATTTAAAAATGATATTTCATTATAACAAGTTAATTTAATTAATAAGAAAAATAATATATATATATATATATATTGATTTGTTTAAGTACCAATTTGAGTCAAAGTGTAACAAGTCTAGTTTGAAATGGATTTGAAACAGATTTTGTGAATGGATAATATAACAGAGTTAATAAGATTGAATTTAATTTGTATAATGTCATGTAACTTATATATTAATTATTAACAGAAACTACTACAAGTGCGCTGTGGGAGGGTGCACAGTGAAGAAGAGGATAGAGAAGGATAAGGAAGATCCAAGCTATGTCATCACCACATATCATGGAAACCACAATCACGTGTCTGATCCAACGGCTTATAATTGGTAGGACCATTGCACCAATCGTACACGAACTGAATTTCATTAGCCAATCATTATGAAATTATTAATACCATAAAATAAATCTATTTTCATTATGTATTATTATGAATATATTTCCTTGCTTATTTTGTATGATTTCAATAATTGATATTCTAGTTTCAATGATACTTTTAATCAAGATTAATTGGTCAAATCAACAGAACATGACAAATCTTTGTGGTCCCACACAACAATCGCGTCCTTGAACTTCTAAGGTCTTCTAGAGCCATGATCGTCCAATCAGACTGGGTGGTCAACGTGGCAAAACTGTATCCTTCCGGAAGAGAGAGAGTGTCATGTCAATGACACTCTCTCTCCTCAACTTTTATTTTTTTAAAAAATTTTAAAAATCTTAAAAAATTAAAATTAAAATAATTATAAAATATAAATATTTATAATAAATTTATATAACGATTTTATCGATTATATTATGATTCTAAGGTATTTAATTTGTAAAAAAATAATATTAAAAAATTATAAGTTTCCGGACATTGTTGTATGAATGAGAGGAAAGTTATTTTAAAATTAAAGAACGATGATGTCTGGTGAGATCTCTGGAACCCGATGCCTCGAACATGATCAAGGCCAAGCTTGATCAGAAGAGTCCATAAAACGTAAGCCGAACTTGGAGGCCCAGATCCAGCCCACATGAGTGAATGTCCCATCCAAACCCTATGGCCCGATCGACCGTTCTTAGCGATCGGTCCTGATATGTAGGGCCCAGCTTCTCGCATGCGCCAAGACCGATCGGTCCACATATTACAGGCTTTGCTTCGGGCCATCCATACTCCTCCCATGCAACAACAACCCTTGACAGTCTTGTCAGAGGCGTGGTCCGGCGAAGTCGTACGAGCCTCCAGTGGCCAGGGAATAGCCGGCTAGTAGCGCCGAAAGGTCTAGCGCCATGCAGCTCTGAGAAGCCGTTTCCGACGGCTGCTCCGCCTGACGTTAGCCGACCTAGCCGCAAAGGACAGACACAAAACGACACCCTACTGTATACAGCACAGTGGGAGTATAAAAAGGACACTTAGGGCGTGAGAAAAGGATCTTCCGACTTTCCTTGGAGCTTTCGCATAGAGAACTCTCTGTCGATTTATTTTCGATACTTCTCTTCCTCTTTGTTGTCTAAAGAACAAACATGACNTGAAATTATTTTTAAAAAATTACTCAATATTAAATTAAATTTGAGGATTAAAACGAATACTTTCTCCCACGACATCCATAGCACTCACCCGACCACGTGAGTTGACTTCACAACGGTCGCTTGATCAGCCAACCAATTGACGTTATGTGTCTCAAATCTCAGTTTCCACGAAGTTACAACGCCATGAGTAATATAAATAGGTATGCCTGCAAAGAGGATTCCTCGGAGTTGTTTCTTTATTCTTAATAAAATGGAGAATTCTCCATTTTCAGGTGACACAAACCCTAATTTCACCTCCTCATTCCCAACTACAAACCCTGATTCTCAGAACAAAGATTACATTCATTACCTAGAAAATTTTCTACTTTCCGACGTACAGAATGACGATGATCTCCAGCCATTAGTTCAGGAAATCAACGACGGGATCTTCCTCGACGCAAGGATCCCGTAAGATTTATATTCTTCTATGTTAATAATTTATCATTTCATATTACGGTTTATTGTGTTATTCAGGATGCACGTTGAGAAAAGCGAGGAGGAAAATGATGTGGAGCGCATATATGTGTTCATTACCAAGTCGGAGACTGAGCTAATCAACGATGGATTCAAATGGAAAAAATATGGGAAGAAAGATGTCAAGAGCAACCCAAACCCTAGGTATGTTTCTTCGTACATCTCAAAATTGTCATGATCACTATGATCGATATTTGATATGATTCATGCAAACCCAAGAAAAACGAACATGACTTACGCATAGAAAACGATGTAAAATCAAACGCCAAAACTACGCATTTATGCC
This sequence comes from Utricularia reniformis, assembly GCA_009725065.1. Lineage (NCBI taxonomy): Eukaryota > Viridiplantae > Streptophyta > Magnoliopsida > Lamiales > Lentibulariaceae > Utricularia > Utricularia reniformis. The sequence continues at coordinate 18,547 of RWGZ01001511.1, forward strand.
GCTATAATCGAACTAATCCAATCCGAAAGACATCTAAAAAATCACACTGAAGTCGTTAGATTGGATTATTTAAAAATGATATTTCATTATAACAAGTTAATTTAATTAATAAGAAAAATTATATATATATATATATATATATTGATTTGTTTAAGTACCCATTTGAGTCAAAGTGTAACAAGTTTAGTTTGAAATGGATTTGAAACAGATTTTGTGAATGGATAATATAACAGAGTTAATAAGATTGAATTTAATTTGTATAATGTCATGTAACTTATATATTAATTATTAACAGAAACTACTACAAGTGCGCTGTGGGAGGGTGCACAGTGAAGAAGAGGATAGAGAAGGATAAGGAAGATCCAAGCTATGTAATCACCACATATCATGGAAACCACAATCACGTGTCTGATCCAACGGCTTATAATTGGTAGGACCATTGCACCAATCGTACACGAACTGAATTTCATTAGCCAATCATTATGAAATTATTAATACCATAAAATAAATCTATTTTTCATTATGTATTATTATGAATCTATTTCCTTGCTTATTTTGTATGATTTCAATAATTGATATTCTAGTTTTAATGATACTATTAATAAGATTAATTCATCATAGCAACATAACATGACAAATCTTTGTGATCCCACACAACGACCATATCCTTGAACTTTTAAGGACTACCACAAGTCATGGTCATCTAATTAGATTGTGCGGTAAACGTTGCAAAACTACATCCTTCCGGAGGAGAGAGAGTGTCCAGTCCGGGACACTCTTTCTCCTCAACTTTTATTTTTTAAAGAAATTTAAAAAATCTTAAAAATTAAAATAATTATAAAATATAAATATTTATAATAAATTTATATAACGATTTTATCGATAAAATTATGATTCTAAGATATTTAATGTGTAAAAAAATAATATTAAAAAATTATAAATTTCCGGAAATTGTTGTAGGAATGAGAGGAAAGTTATTTTTAAAATTAGAAAATGATGATGTGTACAAAGAGAAAACTGATGTGGATGAGAGAATGAAGTTTTATAGCGAACATTCTTGTTGATGGCCTAACATTCTTCTTGGATAAATTTGCAAAATAATCTTCTTCTTCTGCAAATTTTGTATTTGTCAAATAGTTTGTTTTGGTAAAAAATTGTTAATCAACCTATGCACATATTTTATTTGTTAAATAACATACCTATATATGAATATAATTAAATCAAATGATTAACTATATTACTTATTTTTCCCAATTAAAAAAATCTAATAAATTAAAATACAATATATTATACAAATTCGATCATTTCAAATACAATATATTTTAAGTGTATTGTATTAAAATTTATTATTTATTATTAATTAAAATATATAAATGTATAATATTTATCAAATAAAATACATAGATTATTCATCCAAACCTTTATCAAAACGTGTTATTTGGGAAATACAAAATTAGTGGTAGACTATTTTGTAAATTTGACATAGAAATGATAAAAGTTCAACGACGTCTGGGACCTAACAATTTGTTGTATTTTGATGATTTGATGACGTAAACATGATTAAGAGTATCAATAATTTAGACTTGATAGGGACTATTTCGACATTATCAAAAACTTTTACAATTTATTTTGTATTTTTGTGATGGAAAATCATATTAGTCACACGCATAAAGAAAATTTTACCCTTGCCCGACAAGTGGGCTATTTGGGTTCCAAATATTAGGTTAAATGGGCCTACTTAGTGTAAAACATTATTTTGTTAATTAAAAAAACAATTGTTTTTATCTAAATAATAACCATATATATATGAATTGCACAGTGGAGTCGAAGTCACTAAAATTTTATGAATTTAGTAAATTTAATCTGTTAACTTTGTTATATATTTTGATATTTTTTGTAAAGTGCGAAATAATTTCCCAAAATTTTAATTTTGCAAGATTTCAATTACAAAAATTGAAAGACATTAGGTATGAACTTTGATTATTTTTAAAATTAGTTTTGCCAAATATAACAAATTATATAGTTTAATTTTAGTAAACATGGGGTCACAATTGCGGGATAAAAATTATCTAATTATCAAATGGACAAAATTTCAAAACCTTACTCGTAAAATATAACATCACTTTATCATTTGTATTTATACACATTAATATTCATTTTATGATGTCTCAGCTCATCTAGTATAATATGTTTAAATATTTAATAAAAAACAAATTCTGTCATCGTGTAGTTTTCCACCAACACAACACAATCTAAAAAGTGCAACATAACAATTATTCAGACAAGAACCTTAAAGAAACAAGCATGTTTTAAGTACAGTTACATTACTACTATTGCTGCAATGAAGCTTACACCAATATTACACGGTCACGATTATTGCATCTATAGAGAACAGAAACCTCGAGGAAGCCCCAGCAAATCGATCCACATTGCAATGTTACACTTTTTTTATTATTTGCACAACGGGCAATTTTGTAGAATGACTCTCAGCACAAACTTCATTAGCTAAATAACACATGTCAGTAAATAATTTGTCAAATGACCTACTTTTCTATTTTATTTGTCAAATAGCACATCTTAATATATTTGTAATAAAAATAAATCAAATATTTACATATTACATATATATTAAATATTAAATACATATTAAATAAAATATTATATATTAAAATCGAATTTAATACATTTACGTTGTAAAATAAATTAAATTAGTTTAATGAAAATCGTAAAAATTTGTTAAAATAAATTAAATTACGATTGAAAATATTGATAAAATATTATATCGAACGAAACATGAAGTTCTGGATATCGACCGATATATCGGCTATGTGGCATTGAGTAGTTCAACCGACTCGGTGCGACTCGACTCGACACGACTCGGCAAGAGTATAAAAGTCGAATTTTCGTTTCGTTCGATATATGTTTTTATTCGGCGCGTATGACCGATATATCGGTTGATAACCGGTATTTCACATTTCATTCGATATAATATTTTTCGATATTTTCAATCGTAATTTAATTCATTTTAACAAATTCTTACGATTTTCGTAAACTAATTTAATTTATTTTACAATGTAAATGTATGAAATTCAATTTTAATATATTATTAATTTAATATTCAAAATATATATATAATATGCAAATATTTGATTTATTTTTATTACAAATAATGTAAGTAGTGTTATTTGGCAAATAAAGTAATAAAGTAAGTCATTTAACAAATTATTTACTGAACATCGGTTATTTAGCTAATGAACTTTGTGCAGAGAGCTATTCTACAAAATTCCCCTACAACATCTTCATCTTCAAGCTCGTGCTCCTGTAGAAGTACTGATGTGAATGAAGAAATAGATGAATTTATCAAGAGATTTTACCTTGCCGACTCGTTGCGGTTTATGCTTCGCACTTGAACCCCACACCAGTGCACTGCTCGGAAAACGAACCATCAAGTACCAAAAACTCAATGCAACAGGAGAATGAACACTTACTATTTGAATTGCTTAAGCATGTCTTTGTGAATTTGATTGCAAAAATCATCCATTGTTCTTCTTTTAGCTGAAAGTATTACGGGATCTTCGTAATCTGGATTCATTCCCTTCGGTTTTGTATAAATACGAGTCAAATTCAAATATTCCCATATCTTCTCAAGGAGTCCATCAAGGTCCATTCCAAATGAGCACTGAAATGAACATATAAGTACAAAATAACTGATAATATATCGTGGTTTTATAATATCACCTAACAGGGCAATAATGCGGAAGTTTATCTAAAATCTCAAGCTCTTCGAACGTAATCTGATCGATTTTGTTAACAACATATATACAAGGCATGTATACTCGACTCCCTTCGATGACATCGATAAGGTCATCTGCAGATGCATCGTATCTCAGATTTATATTAGCATTGTGTATTCGATACTCGCCACAAATCGCCTTTATGGTTTCAAGATCAAGACTTGTGTTATTAATCGTAGATGTAAGATTGATCCCGCCTTTATCTTTTCGTTGGAATGTCAAATTTGGTGGTTCTTTGTTTAATCTGTGTTCGAAAAAGAAACATTATTATTTTTTCAAGTATCATTAAATAAAGCCTTACTAGTTACCTTATGCCGAACCCCTTAAGCTCCTTCTCGATTAGTTGTTTATGAGTTATCGGCTTTATCGCATCCAGTACGATTAAGATGCAGTTGCAAGTTCGAGCTGTACTGATGACCTAACCGGATAATAAAACAAGTGAAAATAGAAGTTAGTTGTTAACGAACACTTAACAAGAACTAGCCGTAAATTACCTGTCGACCTCTACCCTTCCCGTCTTTTGCACCCTCGATAATACCGGGAAGATCCAATGACTGTATGAAATATGAATGAATCAAAACAAATAAAACGATCCAAATGAATCGATGATTTCAGTAAGCATTTGAAAATACCTGAATTTTAGCTCCTCGATAAGTGATCACACCAGGGATGCAAGTAAGAGTTGTAAATTCATATGAAGCAACCTAAAAATAACAAAGTAGTGGTTATCGAAGTTCGATATATGTATAAAAAGCAAACAAAGAATAGGCAGAGATAAATAATACGTGGGGCACGTGGGAATAATTAATTTGGGCTTCTATATTATGGGTAAATTCCCCTTAATGGGCCTTCTTATAATTAAATTAAATGGGTCATTTCCAATAAATGATCGACCCAACAATGATAGTTGGACCCTAAAACCCGTTTGATCCAAAAACTCATACTCAGTGATCGGGGACCAAAGGGTCACCATGCGTATGGCCCATTGTTTCAGGGATCGATCCGATTGATCGGTTTAGACAGTTACAGCTCACGCATCTTGCACTTCGGGCCTAACCATGCCGACCACGCTTCGGTCCTGATCATGCAGACCACGCTTCGATCCTATCCATGTTTTCCAGTATGTGAAAACAACCTCCAACAACCTTGTCAAAGGCGATTACATGGCGTGGATTACACGCGATTTTAGCTCTATAAATAGGAGGCTTGACAACGAGATTAACAGGACATTTTGGACGCGTAAAGATAAGCAATTACTCTGTTGTTTTCTTAGCGCTCTCTTTTACCTCGTCATTTTCTTAAAGCTTTCTCATTTGTAATGAATTGTTATGTTAAAGACTCGGCTAAGAGCATTTCTAACTCTTAGTCAATTGGTTTTTTCCCATTTTCCAGAGGTTTTCCATTCTAAATTTGTTGTGTCTTTTTCCTTGTTATTCATAATCGTTTTCCCCGTAACAAATAAATCAAAAACCGAGTTCGTTCTCTAGCGAACCAGACGACTGTTGGTATCCCGGTTTTTAAACCACAACAATCAACTTACAAAATTAGAAGAATGATACATACATTTATTAATATGTTTGTTTGTTATTTTTAATACCGTAATATCTGGTTTTCTGTTAAGTTGATAAATATTTTTTCATTAGCATAATTAATCCTCGAAGTTCACAAAATATACAAATAAAACATGGATAATTCGAGAAATTATACAAATTGACCCTTAAAATTCGAGAATTTTGCATAAAAATATAAAACCTTAACGGCATCGTTTGAGAGTTATTAATAGACGGTATTGTTAATTTGATTTGTCTCACGGACATTTAATTGAAGTTTGAGATTACAAATGTATATTTTTGTTCAAATAGTGTATCATATTTACAATTTTGTAACTTATAGAACATATCATTTACACGATTGGTAAGTTCGAAAGTTGTAGATAAACGTCACACTTTTCTAGTCATAGCTTTAGTGGATAACTTATGCCATGATAATCTTAGGAATTAATTTTTCCTTCTCACTCAATATACAAACGTGATTGTTAGAAAAAAAATTTCTTGCTCATTTTACACGACTCTTCTATGAGTACATTACATTCACCCGATTTTCATAAGTCAATGCCCTCGCGTTCATGTAATATATTGTTCCATCTTTGCTTTAGTGGACTCACAATAAATTTAGGTCTAGTCAAAGTCATTAAATTAAATTGAACTTCATTTTCAAAATAACATGGACATTGATAGTCTGCCTAGTCTAGTCAAATCCCCCAATGACTATGCAAATTCATAATAATTAAACAATTTATTTATATTAATTAATGGTACATTTTAAGTGCTATTTATATGATTATTAATGATCAATTATTCAAAACTTTTTGAATTAATGTCTAGCTTGGACAATTTTGATTCTGATGTTCTTTATGTGTTTAATCATCATGTTATACCCAATAAACCCCTTCGATGACCCGTGTTGTCGATATAGTACCAGTATACTAACAACGATTCTACAAGAGAATTGCACAAAATATCATCGAAGGTGGATTTGTTATGTTTATTACCACCAATTCTTCTTAGCCAAAAGCAAATTGATTTAACCTAAATATATTTGTAAAAAATTACAATTTCCAGTGCTCGATTTAACGTAAATGGACCACGTTGGGAGCTCGATTTAACCTAACACGAATTGAATTATATTTATCACGTTTTTGCCCAAGTTTTTTCTTTCTTGCCTTCCTCCGGTATTGTCCTATTATTGATTTGTTACGATATNAGAGTAGTGGTCCGGCGAAGTCGTACGAGCCTCCAGTGGCCAGGGAATAGCCGGCTAGTAGCGCCGAAAGGTCTAGTGCCATGCAGCTCTGAGAAGACGTTTCCGGTGGCTGCTCCGCCTAACATTAGCCGACCTAGCCTTAAAGGACAGGCACAAAACGACACCCTACTGTATACAGCACAGTGGGAGTATAAAAAGGACACTTAGGGCGTGAGAAAAGGATCTTCCGACTTTCCTTGAAGCTTTCGCATAGAGAACTCTCTGTCGATTATTTTCGATACTTCTCTTCCTCTTTGTTGTCTAAAGAACAAACATGACATTTGTGATCATTAACTTGCTTATTGAACCGACTAAGGGCACTTCCTTTAGCCCTTAATCAAGTGGTTTTTTCCTCGTCTTTGAGGTTTTTCACTCTAAAATCGATGTGTCCTTTCACCTTTGGTTTATAATCGTTCTCCATACATCAAATAAATTATAACCGAGTTCGTCTTGCAACGAACCGGTCGATTGTTGACACCCCGGGTTTCCGAACCACAACAATGTCTATAGAGAGAAAGCTTATGTGATTAGAGAATGAAGTTTCATGATAGACATGGTTGTGGACGGCCTAACATTCTTCTTGGATAAATTTGCAAAATTATCTTCTTCTTCTGCAAATTTTGTATTTGTCAAATAGTTTTTTTGGTAAAAAAATTGTTAATTAACCTATGCACATATTTTATTTGTTAAATAACATACCTATATATGAATATAAATAAATCAAATGATTAACAATATTACTTATTTTTCCCAATTAAATAAATCTAATAAATTAAAATACAATATATTATACAAATTCGACCATTTCAAATACAATATATTTTAAATGTATTGTATTAAAATTTATTATTTATTATTAATTAAAATATATAAATGTATAATATTTTTCAAATAAAATACATAGATTATTCAGCAAAACTTTTATCAAAACGTGTTATTTGGGAAATACAAAATTAGTGATAAACTATTTTGTAAATTTGACATAGAAATGATATAAGTTCAAAGACGTCTGGGGCCCAACAATTTGTTGTATTGTGATGATTTGATGACGTAAACATGATTAAAAGTATCAATAATTTAGACTTGATTTTAGTAAACTTGGGGTCATAATTGCTGGATAAAAATTATCAACAAAATTACAAAACATAACTCGTAAAATATAACATCACTTTATCATTTGTATTTATACACATTAATATTCATTTTTTGATGTCTCGGCTCATCTAGTATAATATGTTTAGATATTTAATAAAACAAATTCTGTCATCGTGTAGTTTCCCACCAACACAACACAATCTAAAAAGTGCAACATAACAATTATTCAGACAAGAACCTTAAAGAAACAGGTATGTTTTAAGTACAGTTACATTACTACTATTGCTGCAATGAAGCTTACACCAATATTATACGGTCACGATCATTGCATCTATAGAGAACAGAAACCTCGAGGAAGCCCCAGCAAATCGATCCACATTGCAATGTTACACTTTTTTTATTATTTGCACAACATCTTCATCTTCAAGCTCGTGCTCCTGTAGAAGTACTACGAGTGATGTGAATGAAGAAATAGATGAATTTATTAAGAAATTTTACCTTGCCGACTCGTTGCGGTTTATGCTTCGCACTTGAACCCCACACCAGTGCACTGCTCGGAAAACGAACCATCAAGTACCAAAAACTCAATGCAACAGGAGAATGAAGACTTACTATTTGAATTGCTTAAGCATGTCCTTGTGAATTTGATTGCAAAAATCATCCATTGTTCTTCTTTTAGCTGAAAGTATTACGGGATCTTCGTAATCTGGATTCATTCCCTTCGGTTTTGTATAAATACGAGTCAAATTCAAATATTCCCATATCTTCTCAAGGAGTCCATCAAGGTTCCATTCCAAATGAGCACTGAAATGAACATATAAGTACAAAAAAACTGATAATATATCGTGGTTTTATAGTATCACCTAACAGGGCAATAATGCGGAAGTTTATCCAAAATCTCGAGCTCTTCGAACGTAATCTGATCGATTTTGTTAACAACATATATACAAGGCATGTATACTCGACTCCCTTCGATGACATCGATAAGGTCATCTGCAGATGCATCGTATCTCAGATTTATATTAGCATTGTGTATTCGATACTCGCCACAAATCGCCTTTACGGTTTCAAGATCAAGACTTGTGTTATTAATCGTAGATGTAAGATTAATCCCGCCTTTATCTTTTCGTTGGAATGTCAAATTTGGTGGTTCTTTGTTTAATCTGTGTTCGAAAAAGAAGCATTTTTATTTTTTCAAGTATCATCGAATAAAGCCTTACTAGTTACCTTATACCGAACCCCTCAAGCTCCTTCTCGATTAGTCGTTTATGAGTTATCGGCTTTATCGCATCCAGTACGATCAAGATGCAGTTACAAGTTCGAGCTGTACTGATGACCTAACCAGAGAATAAAACAAGTGAAAATAACAAAAAATTAACAAGAACTAGACCTAAATTACCTGTCGACCTCTACCCTTCCCGTCTTTGGCACCTTCGATAATACCGGGAAGATCCAATAACTGTGAAATTTGAATAAATCACAACAAATAAAACGATACAAAGGGATCGATGATTTCAGTAAGCATTTAGAAAATACCTGAATTTTAGCTCCTCGATAAGTGATCACACCAGGGATGCAAGTAAGAGTAGTAAATTCATATGAAGCAACCTAAAAATAACAAAGTAGTGGTTATTGAAGTTCGATATACGTATAAAAAGCAATATGATACAAAAGAACAATGTCACTTATAAGATGAAGCAAAAGACCTCAGAAAAAGTTCCTGTCAATTTATTCAGAAGTGTCGACTTTCCGACTGAAGGGAAACCAACAAGTCCAACTCGTGCATCACCACTTTTTGTAACATCGAACCCTTCTCCAGCTCCACCACCTCCTCCTTTCGATGCCGGTGTCAGAATTTCCCTTCGTAGTTTCGCTAGTTTTGCCTGAAACATTTCGATGAATCAGAAAATATGAATCTTGGGAAAAAAACCCAGAAACATACCTTCAACAAGCCAAGATGATGAGCTGTTGCTTTATTTTTTTGGGTTCTAGCCATCTGTAACAAGATAAATACACTGTCTTCAGAAATCTTTACACACCAAATGAACATTACGATTTAAAAAAAGCTACAAAATCAATACTTTAGACCCTAAACTCCCCACAAGTATTGTAATACAAGAAAAAATGAAAATCCCAAAACTTGGCAGTATCATGTCGAAACAATGAAAAGTATCCATTTTGTGATCATAATATTAAGATAAATATGGGCTATTTCCATCAAAACCTATAAACGTGTATACAAGAAAGTTGGTAATTTAGAAATGAATCTAGTAGACCCTCCTCCTAATAATCGACTTTTTTCGTTACCTCATCTTCGATGTCCTTTATTTTCTGCATAACCGTCGCCATTTTTAAAGAATTCAAGGTCTAGCTTCTGAACAATGGTGGGTTGCCGGCGTCGATTCGAACCGGAGAACGCGGCAGCCTACCTCCCTGAGTTGAAGAGGGAACTGTCCAGCAAAACGGGCTTTAGCGTTAATACCACAACTTCTAGAAAACCCAGATTTTAAGTGGCCCATTTGAAAAGAAAAAAAACCACCTGTTATACAAACTACCATCACTACGGGCTTGTACAAAAGACCACAACTGTTGTGGAAAAAAGACTTGGTTTTTATGTTATTTGTTAAACTTTTTGGGTCGCCCGTCATTAATCGGTGTGAATATGCTATTACAGCAATCTTTGCAAAATGATAGATGAATCTACTCCGCGATTTCATTGGTTTGGTAGTTGTCCACTCCTATTTTCTTTCAAAAGTCGGTATGTGTTTCCCCGGATGAGTTAGGGATCAATCCATGGCTTCACCTACCAAAAGTATTCCACTTCAAACCCACGTGTTATAAAAAGGCTTAAAGATTGACATCGCCGGCCAACCTAACACCACACCTTTCCATTTCACCAACCACCGGTCCGATTTCAGCTTGGCCGACACTAGTTAACGAACCTTCAATCGATCAGAAATATAGGTAAGTTTCTGAGTTCCACGTTTCATCTAGATTTCACTAATCCCATTATGAAAGTCTGAATTTTTTTTGGGTAAACGCATTCTTTCCCTGATTACAACTGGAATTCTTTGTTTATGAAAGTTTCGATTTTTATGCTTATAAAATTGAAATTTTGATACTTTGTTATTCTGATTGTAGTTTGAGCATTGAATTATGGAGGCAAAACTCCTCCAAAGTTCTTTGTTGCTTACATCGAGAGGGGCTGAGAGAAAACAGATCAGTTCTGTGCAGTTTTTTAGTTGTAATGTGGTCCAGCATCCATACAAGTGGTCTGTTTCTTGTAATAATATTAAAAGAAAAGGAAGATATGATGACCCTCTTCGTGCGGTTCAATTTCAAGTATCATGTTCTTCTAAAAATGCTCCAGGTGGTGTTAATATCTCAGTTTTGTTCCAAAGTTAATGCACTAAACTTATTCTGCTGTCTGTTTTCAGCATCAGTTCTTAAATCAGATAGTTCTACAGCAGTTTCTGATGAATCAGACAGCATAAAAGTAATCTAAGCAGCTTTCTTAATTATCCAAATAGATTTGAAATGACATGATATTTATTACAGATGCAATTGCTGCGCAAATCAGAAGAACTCGAAGAATGTCTGAACGGAAAATGCATATATTTAGTTGGTGAGTAACAATATAATCTACACCAGATCTCTTGAAAATTTGACTTACGATGCATTACAGGGATGATGGGATCTGGGAAAACAACTGTAGGCAAAATTTTAGCAGAGGTTCTTGGTTATTCATTTTGTGACTGGTTAGTTACCTTGAAATGCCACTCTTTACGTCTCATAAATGAACTGAAATTAAGGTTTTTTAGTGAAATTTCTCAGTGACACACAGATAGAGGAAGCTGCTGGTGGAAGTTCAGTTTCTGAGATATTCAGATTACATGGTGAGAGCTTCTTCAGAGACAATGAGGTTAGTTAACACAAACAAGATTCGAATCATTTTTCGATCTGATTCTTGTACTGCTTTATTTTGTTCATTAGACGAAGGTGCTGCAGAAGCTCTCGTTTATGCGTCGGTTAGTTGTTTCCACGGGTGGTGGTGCCGTTGTTCGACCAATCAACTGGTATAATATCACTTTCATCCACTATCCCACATAGCAAACAAAACCAGCTCAAAATAGTTGTGATTTGAATGAACCAGGACCCACATGCGAAAAGGCATCACCGTTTGGCTAGACGTGCCATTAGAAGCCTTGGCTCGAAGAATCACAGCTGTGGGAACAAATTCTCGGCCCCTTCTACATCAAGACTCAGGAGATGACTATTCTAAGGTAAATATGCGATCAACTCTGTTCTTGATCACTTCAGAAAAGGAAAGTAAAATGTATATGAAACTTGTGATAGACTATGAAGCGATTAACAGCACTATTTAAAGAAAGGGGTGCAGCATATGCTAATGCGGATGTGAAAGTTTCTCTAGAATGTACGGTTTTGTCCCTTGGGTACTCTTATCTATTATTACAAATGCGCAACGTTTGATATTGTATCATGTTCAAAGAACATGCTTGTTTTGTGATAGATATTGCAGCTAAACTTGGAGGATCACAAGATGTATGTAATCTCACTGAATCTGTGATTGCGTTTGAGGTTTGTCTTCAACTTTCTCTTCAAAATAGAGATGAAAGCTATAACTTTCTTCAACTCATTTTCAGGTTCTGCTGCAAACAGAGAACTTCCTGAAGAAGATATAAGTATCATTTAAATGCAGAAAAGCTTCGATATGCGGTTTTATCTATGAAGTTATGATTGTTGATTGCTTTTTTCTTGCCATTTGTGTACTGCAAACGCAAAATAAGAGCTTTTTCAAATTCAACAAGATTACTCTCAACCGTACATTTTTTTGCATGTTGATTTTATTCAAAAAAAATTTATTTTAAATATTCACAGACAGATTTATGGATTTGTTTGATTTAACTTTTAAAAATTGAGATGAGTTGAAATATGATAATGTTAAATTTTATATATAAAAAATAGTAAATATAATAATTATTAAAAATATATAAATTAGTCATTTTTTAAATTATAATAATGTCATAACTGTATGAAATATGTTTTGTGTGTACACTATAATTACCAAACACACCCAATGTCTTGGGCTATATATAGGACTCTTATTCGATCCGAACAAATCGAACGAGTTATGTTCATGTTCGTTTATATTTTTATTCGAACGTATTCATGTTCGTTCATATTTTATTCGAACGTAAAAATATGTTCGAACATTGTTCAAATTATTAAGTGAATGTTCATGTTCGTTCGAGTAGCTTGTTCGTACGATTTGTTCGAACATGTTTGCACTATTTGGCAAAATTCACCAAAAATTAAATTTGGTTGTTTTTCAAACAAAATCACACAAAATAAATATACCGAAGAAATAATAAAATATTTATTTTCATGAAATAAAGAAGATTAATTCAAGTCATTTATAATTTATAATCTATACAAAACATTATGAGATGATAATATTTGTAAATTTAAATATTATAATAATCTATTAGAATAAAAATTAATTCATATAATATATTTGTTCACGAACGTTCGTATTTGTTCACGAAAATGTTCGTGTTCGTTCAAATTATATAAACGAACAAAAAATAATGTTCGAACAATGTTCATATTTTTATTCGAACGAGCGAACACAATCACATTCGAACCGAACACATATTGTTCACAAACCGTTCGAATCGTGTAACAGCCTTAGCTATATATTACACACATTTCATTGACCGTGCAACTATAAATGTGATAATTATAATTTATTGGACGAATATTTATAAAATCGGAAATGAATGATTAAATTTGAAATTTAAATTGCAACGCAATACTCACGCCTTTGGTGCTTTGTAACAACTCATATGTCTTCTAGCGGTTTGTAACCTACTTTGTAACAGCAAGAATTAGATGACGCAATTAATATTTTGGAATATTATTTTTAATAATAATATTTTAATATGAAAGGGACCGAGTTTTAAAGTTTGAACCCAAAAACGCTATTTGGGTAGAAACGACTACCTATTTTCATGCGTTACACGATGGAAAATAGAACATAACTAAAGGACGAGTGATAACAGTTCTGGTGGACTAGTACGGAACTTTCCGATTAACTGCGACGGCAGACAACGGGTTCTTCATCTCGCAAGAAAGCTTCAAAAGCTCCGTTAAGTCAACTGGATTGTTGGCGTCGGGGAACCATAAGAAGTTGCGGACAAGCTCTGCAACCCAGAGTGAAACTGTAACCATACCGAGATTCTTTCCAGGACAGACACGGCGGCCGGCACCGAAAGGGGCGAGACGGAGGTCACCGCCACGGATGTCGATTTCCACGCCGCCCATGTTGGGTAAGAATCTCTCTGGCTTGAAGTCTAGAGGATTTTCCCAGATGTTAGCGTCGTGAGTTATGGACCACATGTTGACCATGGCAGTTGTGGCGGCTGGGACGACCATACCATTGCTGAGTTGGACGTCGGCGGTGGAGAGACGAGCCCATGAAAGAAGTGGACCTGGAGGGTGAACGCGTAGAGTCTCTTTCATTACTGCTTGTAAGTATGTCAGTGCCGCCACGTCGGTGTTTGTTAATGATCCTTTGTTAAGGAAAGCGGTGTCGAGTTCTTGCCGGAGTTTTGATTGAATTTCTGGATGTAAGATTAATTCCGCCATAACCCACTCTGTAAGTAAAGCTGTTGCATCAGTTCCTCTGAAGATCATTTCCTGTAAATTCGAGATTAAGTTTTAACCATCAACGGCGACGATTATATTGATTAAACAACGTACCCATAAAACGGCGATCATATCATCTTCTTCAAGTTTCTCTTCACCTTCTAAAGAAAGAAGAATATCCACGAAATCCAGAGATCCCTTTGAGTTCTTCACATTCTGGGTTCTGTGTTCTTCGATTATTCCTTTCACAAATTTCCTTACACGAACAACGAGCTTCTCACATCGGTAAACAATCCGATTTGGGTCGTAGAAATAAGACATCCATGGCAGAAAATCAGACAAGTTAAAAGCTCCCAGAAGTTCAAATCCTTCCTTCACCATTTCCTTCAATTCAAGAACCTCCTCATCGTCTGCATCCACATTGTACCGCTTCCCAAAAACGCTACCCATTATATTGTTCAGAGAGGCTGCCTGCAAATGCTTCCTCAAGGAAACAACACCGTCAAAAACCATATCATTACCTACACCTCTCAGCATTGCAGCGCAATCAGCTTGACGACCAGGTTCTTGTTCAGCGATTTGGCGAGGAGCAAAGAGATGGGAAGCGCCAATCCGACGAAGAAGACGCCAATAAGTACCATTTGGAGCGAAACCCATCGCTCGGCTAAACATCAAACTCCGTGCCGATTGCTTGATCGGCCTGTTAGCAAAATGTGGAGAAGTCAAGATTTCTTTGGCGATTTGCGAATCAGAAGAAACGACCGCCGGCGTTGAGCCAATACTGAAAGCCATAAGCTCCTTGGCGTTCATACTCTCAGCCATTTTTCCAAGAGTACGATGAGCCAATCCACGACTAAGACTAATTAAACTGCCGAAAACAGGGAGCCCTCTCGGACCAGGAATCTGAGTTGAACCTGCTCTGTTCCTCCCGTTTTTCCAAGCAGCGCCGCCAGGAGAGTAAACCCAAGTAAGAATCCCAACGGAGAGAAATGCCAAGAAAACTGACAGAATTACATATTCATCAAGAAGAGTTTTCGATCCTAGAAACGTCGGAAGAGTATAGACCCACCAGCTCGAATCCTTAGCTGCCATGGCAGATTCCATTGCTGCAGAAGTTCACTAACAACTTAAGTAGTTTCAAGAGAAGTAAAAGGATGCGCATTTCTGAACCAGAAGAGGCTGAATTTATACAACTAGCATAATAATTTATTTTAATAAAACAAATGAATTATTAAATTTTATAATATAATAATATAAAAATAAAATTATTCGGTAGTCTTACATTTACAAATTACAACAAACTTATTCACTACAAAATACAAATACTATTAAATTTTATATTTATTAAAAAATAAAAAATACTGATTGTTGGTTATATATAAATAATAATTTTGTTGCCAATTTTGAGGAATAATTGCACACACAGTCACACACTTTATTCGATTTCTTAATTTCCTAAAATTGAGTATAAGATATTACAATAATAAAAAATAGTTATATTGCATCTCGAAAAATATGAATTGATTAATTGTGTTTAGCCCATATGATTATTAAATAACTATCTTTCATATTTTAACGGTCCTGGCAATCAAGAAAATTGAAAAAATAATATTTGTTTTCTATAATGAGGCATGTTGATTACGTCTTAGTCTTGATGAATTTTTTAAATACGCTTATAAATGTTGATATTGCACGTAAGACCGTAGCATGTATAACTTGTTATTTTAAATGAATAATAAATCATTTTATGATGAAATATATAATATTCTTTTATCTTTTTGACATTGGATTAATTTACATACATATTGCAATTTGAAACGTAAAATATACTCATAAATACAAATAAATTATAAATTTTTCATATTTAACTAATTTATCAAGAGAAAAGTGCATAAGTTACCCACAATTTATAAGATGTGTAAAGACCTAACTTACTAAATTGCGAAAATAATACATAAAATTATCAATATGACATAAGACTTATTTTCTGTTAAGTTTGTAAATATTTTTTCAATTGCGTGCTGACCAGCAAAGTTAATATAGTATGCCAATGAACCTCTATAATATGAAAAATCATACAACATTCACCATTTAAGTTAGAAATTGTACATTAGAAAATAAAAATTAACATCGTCATTAGAGGTTAAATAATAAATGGTAGTGGTAAGTTTATGTGTCTTAGCATTTAAATAAAGTTGGAACTACACAATGTATATTTTTGCTCGATTAATACATTATATTTGCAATTTTAAATTTTGAATATATATCTTTACACAACTCGTAAGTTGAAATAATGTAAATAAATTGTGTAGTTATAAATTGAAAGTGTGTGCGTTATAAACATTATTTAGTTTGTTTAATAATTATTCTTAATATAAACAAAACTATATTTTAATTCAATTTAAAATAATCAATTTTATTTTTAAGTTTTACTAAATTTAAACCTTGGAAACAACATAATAGTTTGTATCATCCAATATATCAATTAATGAATTTCTGAATAAATCAACATTTCATCATGTACTATTGATATAATAAGATAGGTTCAAATTCAAGATTTCATGAGATCACCACATTTCAACACAATTCAAATTGTTTTAATATATAGGGTCGAATACTATCTGAATAGTGATTGTATTGGCTCGGGCCAGGATGAAAATATTAATATAATATTATCATAAAGATGAATCACATATAATATCAATAATGAATAAAATGAGAAAATTACAAAGTTTATGGTTGGGTTGTTTGAGTATTCAAACTTTGATTTTTACTCAATCAATTTTATTATTTGGGAAAGATTTAAATTGTTAAAATTTAAAAATATTAAGGATAATTAGATATTTCTACAACATTATTTTTTATTTGAGTAAATACGGGATCGAGAATTGACTAAGATCAAACGTATGACTTTCTTTTTTTATCCCAGTTGATTTCTATTATAAAGATTTAAAGACCCAATCAATAGGATTTATAAAATAAAATAAAATAAAATTTATGATCATTTTTTTATAAATTTTAAAATAGAAAAAGACTAGTTCAAATTATTTGAACTTCGTTCTGGTCATCTCTTCAGTTTGTCGAATTATTTCCCAATAAAATTAAGTAGAGGAGAGAAAAAGCCAAGGTTTTAGATTCGGGGCTATCTTGGACGTGGGGCGAGGCACGAGGTAAGAAAGCGATAGAGCATGAGATTGGATAAGGGATTCTGGGCTCGGCTGCTACTCTATTCGCTCACAGTATCCCCCTGACGCACTCTCAGTCATTTCGCCTTCACAACACAGGCCTACCCTAAACAATGAGCTCCAACGCCCTTCCCTTACATACACAAACAACCAATTCTACGTACGTGTCTGTCAGTATCTAAAACTCAGACTGGTCAAACAAATTTCTAGCCCGCTAATCGATGCTTGTTTTGACACGACGAGAACAATATCTGCTGCCCATACAACACCACGTGAAAAGCTGAATTCCGACCCTTCCTCTGCCCATTTCATTTCTATATCACTGGCGGCGCCGGCCACCGCACTCACCTTTTTCAATTCCCGCGCCTTACCTGAACACCCTTCCCCTTCTCCGATCCCGCGTCTATGTGTAGTTGCAGTCAGTTACTGCTGAATCCTCCCCCGGAAATCCCCAATCTGGACAGAATCACGCATTTTTTGTTTATTTAGGTTTTATCTTCCAATTTGGTACTTATTTTTAACAATATCAATTAATTTATTAATTCTTGTTTATGTTTTAATTGAAATGCAATTTTGAATAACTAATTTATAAATACACAAAATTACTCATTTGTATATGACTCAAGTCAATAAATGTAAGATATTTATTTATGCAAGAAAATCTTATTTCACAAACATCAATAATTTCACTTAATCAACAAAATAAAATGAAGTTTCTACACGTATTAAATAAGGAAAACCATATTATAAAATAATAACTATAAAATCGTTATAATGAGAATCACCTAACGTATTAATCATGCCTTGATTAAATTAATATGGAGAAGGGAACAGAGTAGGGTGACGTCTAGGCGCAGCTTTTTCAGTGTACAACTCTGAGATCTGATGTGAATCGTACGACAACATATTTTCTTCTCATTAATCCAGATATTTTAATATTATTATTAAGTATATTTAAATTTTATAATGATATTTATAGGAAGGAAATGTGGGCATTTACGGTTTACCATGATGGGTCCGGGTGAAAATAGAGTAGAAATAGTAAATAATAAATACCGCCACCTGTCCTTTGTCCTTGATAGCAGTAATTTTAAAGTCGAAGCGGCCAAATGACACACGTCAGTCAGGTAGTACGTCTTCTAAAAAGTAGACACGTCAAAAAAATAAATATTTGTACATTAAAATAATCATATAATTACTAGTAGAATATATTTTGAAGCCATTTGCATGTGACTGCCAAAAAAATTTACTATTAAAATAAAAGAGTATGGATTTGATTAAAATAAATGAAAAGTTGTACGTTTTATATATATATATGTCATATTAATTCAAATTATTATACAATTAAACCAAATAGATAACAAAATCAATGTTTAAAAAATCGGACTGAAAAGATCGGTTAACGGGTCAAAACAATGAACCATAAATTTAAATGGTCCGATTTATATAAATGATATGGTTTTGAATTTTGTGGCTATTATAAGGTCTACAATTGATAATAAAATTGAGTTGATAAAATTATTTGTAGTGTTTTAAATGAAGGTGTAAACTATGGATTTAGAAAGTAATAAATGAGTTTGTATCATATTTATAAGAGTATTATTTAATAACATCAATAATAATTAAAATTCAAATTGATATTCGACCACCTAAAACACATGTAATAAAGTATTAAAAATTGCAGTTAATTAGGAAATATCAATAAATAGACTTAGATTCGATCATTCGAGTTGAACTACCTAAATATATGATAATAATTTTTAAAACAATTGAAAAATAAATAAATATTTATGTATTCAAATATACAATGTCTAAATGCAAATATAATTACATAATATTTTGAAGATTTTAATGCAATATATTTAAACAATTTATTTAGATGTAAAAGAAACAAACATTTATTATATATTTTATATTTAAATTTGCTATCAATATTAAAAAAAATTAATTGTGATTCGACCTCCAAACCTTACACCTTCTATGGAAACATTAATAAATTTTGATAAATTAAATAATTAAATCAAAAGAGTGGTTAATTACAATTTACAAGTGTGAAAAGGGCGAACATACCACAAGGTAAATATTGAATTTGTTTTAGAAAAATGTGAATGATTAGATTTATAAAGAAAATATATGACATCACATAATAATTTGTTTAAGTATTTTAAATATGTAGTTTCCTTTCTTTAATTTCATTCGTTCACGCTCTATTATGGTAATTTCGGTCATAATCTATAATTATAACATGATATCGATGTTGGTTTGATTCATTTCAAATCAAAATTTTATGATTGGACTTAAGTGAAGTGTTACATTTGTCCTCATTGATTAAAAAAGTGAAATTAATTAAATTTATAAGATTTAGAATTTCATCACATAATAATTTAATCAATTTTTTAAAATATAAATATTTATCTTCTTAATCACTCTATATCGTCACTCTATAATTACATTAGTATATATAAACAAACCAGTATCACGTGCTCTAATTTATGTCTATTGCATTTTCAGGTCGCCGGAATGGGCGCCTCCAGAATCGCGAACATAATTCATCAATTACACATTTCTGAAAGCGACGCATCATTCGGATTTGGAGTGTGAATTGGTTTAATTGATCCGAGATTGGGGGAAATTGGCTAATTAGTTTTCTGCCCACCAAATCTTTGCCAAATAACATATTTTAGAAAAAGCTTAACATAATAGCCTGATTTCTTAACATCTTTGCCAAATAGTCCTCTTTAAGTGAGAGAAAAAATTTGTATCTACAATTTTCGTAATATATATTAAATTAATCAAATAAAATGTATTATTTACATTTTTTATTGAAAAGTGGATATATCAATAAACATGTTTCTATAAATTATTTTTAAAATAAATTTTATCGTTTTTTATTTAAAAAAATATACATTTTAATTAAAATACATTAACATATAATATTACAATTTTAAGTTTTTAATAAAATAATTAATTTTGACTAAAAGCAAATTAAATTCGGTTACTAAAATCGTAATTCAAAAAAATCGAACTACATATAATAACATAAAATACAAGTAATGAATTGTACAAATGAAACAACATCGAAAATAGATTGACGAGATAATTTTATATTTAAATTACATGGAATAAATCTTATATCATAATAAAAATTAAAATAAATTATAATTTATAAAACATTTAATTTAGTTATATTTAAACCCAATAAAATAAATATAATAAAATACACACAAATAATTATATAAATAAACAACATAAAATCAAATAGATTCAATGTGATACCAATATAAAATTATATTAAATTAGTTAAGAAAACTTATTTTTCCCAAAGTTATTAAAAAATAATTTAATTTAATGAATTCAACTATATGAAAGTTAAATACAACAAAATTAATGTCATCTAAATATTGGAATACCGATATCGAAAGGTGATTTTTAATATTATTCATATTGTTGATTTATATTGATGACGATGTTGTGTATTTCGTTTTTTAGGGATATCATGATTTTAGTAACCATAATAATTTAGTTTTTAATCGAAATTTATTAGTTTATTAAAATCTCAAAATTATAATATTAGATGTTAATATATTATATGATAATATTTTTTTAAAAATGTATAAAACGATAACATGTATTTTTATATTAATTATGTAAAAATGTTTATTGATATATTTACTTTTTAATAAAAAATGTAAATAATACATTTTATTTGATTAATTTAATACATATTACAAAAATTGTAGATACAAATTTTTTCTCTCACTTAAATAGGGCTAGATGTTAAGAAATCAAATTATTATGTTAAGTTTTTTTTTAAACAAGTTATTTGGCAAAGGTTTGGTGCGAGAACTAGGGTTTAGGGAGTTGAGGGAGTTGTATTGGGAATCAATAAATGTATGGAATCGGAGTTTATGATTAAGAAAGATTTGGAAAGGCGTGGGAGATTGGGATTTGATATTGTCTGCCCTAGAAAAACAGCGTCGCTGGATATTCCTTCTCAGATCTACGACCGACTGATGCTTTTCTTTACCTTTTTGAATGAATCATGTTTGGGAATTTCGATGCAGATTTAATTCCTCTAAACCCGCTACATATTAATATATGTTATATAATTTATTTAATAGAATGTTAGCAATCAATTATAATTAATTATTATTATATTGATTTTGTGTTATAAATTCAAACAATACATTTATGTAGAAATGTATAATATGAGTAACCCAAAACAACTAATTAAAAATAATAAAAATAACTAATATAGATATATGGTATTAATTTATATTGCGTAAAAACAACATTGTTGATCGAGGTTTCCACCATCAATAATATCATTTGCATACAGCATAATCGGACTATAAATAATATTACAAAAAAATAAGAAACATTTTAATGATAATGAACGTGAAATGTTTCTTGTGTATAACAATAATTCTTTTATTGTTGAAAGGATGTTTCTACGCAACCTAGAAAAAAAATATATAAATTTGTTAATTATTGGTTAAGTAGGATTAAATAACAAGAGGATATTAGTTTTTGTTTGGTTGATATTTTTTAATATATGATATTTATTTATAATGAGAAAAGATGAAGATGGCATACAAAGTTTAAAATATTAAAAAATGATGTTGTAGTATTTAGAAATGGTATATTTAACATAAGAGAAATTTAAACCATTTAAAATGCATAATAATTGACAACTTAACTTTTAATTCAGCAATTTTTGAAGTGTGAAACATTAATTTTATATATTTTTAAGTTTAATGAATCAACATGATGCATTTAAACTATTAAGGTTGTTAAATTTTTTGCAATATTTGGACATTCACAATTTATAAGTTGGGGTCATTTACCTCTTTGAAAAAAATAATTTGTAAGATGATTGATTTAAAATGTATGGGCTTTAGAGCTCAAAATAGGCCCATTAATCTTGTTGATATAGATTTTATGGGTATGGCCCATTGTAATGGGCTTCGCTGCTAAATTATAGCCCGTTAGTCTCATTTAACCGTCATCTTATTAATAGAGTTTTCTATTATCTAACCAAATTATGTAAATAAAGTAATATATATTAGTATATTAATATTAACTTACAAAAAGTATTATAGGTTAAATTTTTTAATATAAAATATTATAGATGGTTAAATTTGTAGAGTTTAATTTTTTATTTGTATGGTCACTACATTTTTATTCACAAAACGTACCTAAGAAGAAGGGGTTAGAGCTACAGGTACCTATTTGATATTACAAGTAACATAAAGGACGGGAGCCAAAATAAAATTTGTTGTTATACTTTTTGGATTGTGGTCTACTTCAACAATTTCTTCTTTGTGGGTGCATCCGTCAAAAATTGTTTGGATTATTCGAGAACAGAAGTGGGAGATGGATTTTGGGGATGAGCTGATACTTGAGAGCTTCAAATTCCCATGGTTAATTTGGATCCAACTTATCGTTATGTTTCTTCTTTTCATTCTCCTATTTTTTGGGTTTACTGTCCTCACTTCCGACATATTCGCCGCTGACGCTTCTCTGCCGCCGTCATCAGCCTCGTCCCTGAACTCCACTTCCACCAACGGTCTACTCAAGGTCCGTCATTCAATTGAATCTTTTTCCCAACTATAATTTTTATTGATGTTCATTAGGGATTAGAAGCAAATTTCCAGATTGTCACTTTGTTCTCCCTGAGCGTGTATTGATGGGAATATTGTGATTTTGAGTTAGAATCATCTTGTTGATGATCTTAGGTCTCTGTTTAATCTGTGTTTCAGCTAATGGGAATTTGTTATGTTTACGAAGGATGAAGATGGAAGTGAAGGGGAATACTTGACTGTAGAACAAGGTGGGGAAGGAGATGAATCTCCATCTTCTTCAAAGGATTCTGTTGTTCTTCAGTTTTTCCGTGGGCAAATCCACCCTTGCAACTATTTCAAAGCTATTTTCAAATGCTTCGGCCTCGATTCGAGACATCACAAGAACCGGCAAGAGAAGCAAGACTAAATAAGCTTGATTGATAACGGGATGCTGGAGCAAGGTAACAGATAATCTTACATTCTAACAGTTGATTGATGATGAAGCTAATTTGGGTGTAAGATTGATGCATATAATGTACTATTTATGACATTGTTAGAACAAGATTATTACAGTGAAATATGATAACTATTTTTAGTAATCAAAGGCATTGGTATGCCGGAAAATCGACTACTTTTTTGGTCGACAAATGAAGAAGGTGACCGGAGATTTAGTGCACATTTTTAGACTAGAACAACGATGAACACTTGAAGAAGTCCACGGCATTTGACAGTTCCGTTGTCTCCAAGTGGATATTCTAGGAGTCTCATCCGTGTTGGTGAAGTATTTTCAATTCCCAAAGGTTTTGTAATCTGGTCCCCATAGTCAGCATAAATTTGATTTTAGTTGAAAATTTGAGAATTCTTTTATAAAAATTACGAGTATAAAGTTTTGTTTTGTCATTTTCGAATCACAATTACCACGATAATAAAAATTTAAAAATCAAAATTACAAAAAAGTAGGACCAAATTGTATCTTATGCCTCTTTGAAAAAACAATACATTGAAGTTAAGAACCTGTACCCATATTTAACTTCGTCTTTGGTCTCAAGTTGATATAAAACCCTAAAACTAGACTATATGAGTTTGAAAATTAAATTAAAGTCATGACTAATCTTTTAGATCATGATTGCAAAGAACCATAATTATTAGGTAAAATTAACTCAAAAGAATGACGAAATATAAATTTGCTTTATTATAATTGTATGCTTAACCAAAGTTCGAAGCATTGAATAACGATAACATTTAACCAAACTTCAGTATTTGGAGCATTATTATTAATCTGCTTCTATATCCACACCGGGTTTCAGATTCGGGTAACCCTACAAAATTCTTCACCGACGTGGTTCCGGGTTCGGGTCGCTTCAAACCCACATCATATAATAATATACAAGCAATCGTGCTCCATTCTCCCCTAAATCTTAACAAAAGAATGAAAAGTCTAATCACCTTCTTCCCGGTATACCTCGACTACATTTGCGTTGCAGAAGAAGCATCTCCGGCAGTTTAGAAGATGTCTCGAAATGCACCCGTAACACGAAACGTGACGACACGGAATAATTCGAGCTGTAGCTTCATTTGTGTAACATATGCAACAGATACCATCATCTTGTTCTGTTTCTGATCCATTGATCCTCCTTTTCTCCACTGCTTGTAACTTGGATTGATCGATCAAAAGGTTCGAGAATTTCTCGAGCTTCGTTAGTTTGTCGATGGAATCTTCGTCTCCGTTGTTGAAACCAATCTAGTGAATGAAATGCTCAGTTAGAGGATGCGAATAGAGTGTCGAG
This sequence comes from Utricularia reniformis, assembly GCA_009725065.1. Classification (NCBI taxonomy): domain Eukaryota; kingdom Viridiplantae; phylum Streptophyta; class Magnoliopsida; order Lamiales; family Lentibulariaceae; genus Utricularia; species Utricularia reniformis. The sequence goes on from RWGZ01001511.1 coordinate 43,443, forward strand.
AAGGAGAGGAACGAACCGAATTGAACTCGAGAAGATACTGAAACCCTATGAATATTGTGTCTGCACATTCCATGGTAGCAAATGTTGCTGCAACTATTTCGTTCGTCGTTTGATCAGGAACGAGCAAATTTAAGATGATCCCGGCGAGAGGGGCGAGAATCATGGCGGTGTTAATCTTTTCGGATGAATAACCGGGCCGACGTAGCGACCTGTAAACAATGAAGAAAATGAGTATACATCGATCGATGCAGTGGTGGTAGTAGAACAAGCATTGCTTACAGGTCGAGGACTTCGGGATCAACTGATCGGATAAGTTGGTTAAGTACAAATACGATCAATTCGGCTAGTCGTCTTAAGTTCATGTCGGTTCCGGATATGAATGCTTGAGGTATATCGCGTGTACAGAATTCCAATACTCTTGCGAGATTGCACGAGAGGTCGAATATTACGCTGCATTTACGTTGTTGAATATCCATCATCTGAAACCAATACGCAGACAAGTTAGAGATAGAAAGAGCGACAAAATAGAAGGGACAAACCTTGTAATTCTCTTGCATTTCACGAACGGAGATGGAGAATTCAGTCATGGCCCAACTCAGAGTGTTGAAGAGACGATTGAGGAAAGACGAGAATAACTCATCGCCGTTTATGCATGCTTCTTGTAGAAGTTTCTAGAGACGAATGATAAATCAATAGAAGAACAAAGAACCAGAGACACAGACTAAAAGGAAGCAATAATGTCGAAACACTGTGAGAGGAAAGTTACCTGGAATAAAACTGAAGAGGAAGATGACTCTCCGTGTTTCGGAAAATTGAAACCTGAACCTTTCCATAGGCGTAGCAATATATTCATTACGGGAATCCAAGATCTATTATCGAAGGATGACAGTAAGGCCTTCGGCATTCTAAGTGTGGCTGCTTTGTTTGACTCAAAAGCAGACAGGAATTCCTTGTACTGTACTAGCACTGAAATCGACTGGAGGAGAAGATCTTTCAACTCAGCACTCGAAATCCGAGGATCGTTGAAATGGGTAACAACAAATGTGACCTGATAATGAGCAAGGGAGAGTTTTCAATCATACATAACTTCAAAGATAATTTGTAAAACAAATCAAAAGAGATGACATACAAATGAAGTAAGTCCTTGCTTGATGAATATTGAGGGTGGGACAAATGGAGGATCACTCTTACGTAATACATGGAATAAATCAACCTGTATACGGAAAGCAATATCATAAAACCGAAACAAACAGCATCTTCAAATAGAAATGTGAGTCCCAAATCAGTAATAACTCTTCATAGCATACGAAGGCATGTAACAAAAGGAAGTTGTAGATTGCAGTGAGTCGATATATCCCGAACTTTAGTAAATTTTGATTCGCACATTCAGCATCAACAATAAGCAAATAATAAAATTTTGATTGCAGCGAACTGAGCTATCCCGAAGTTTAATAAATTTTGATTCACACGTATTCAGCATCAACAATAAAACAAATAATAAAAGGAAATTGTAGATTGCAGTGAGTCGAGATATCCCGAAATATAATAAATTTCGATTCACATATTCAGCATCAACAATAAAGCCATATGAATATACAATACACAAATTATATAAAAATGCATCAAATTAAGGGGAGTGAGTGTACCAGGGTTTCGAGATAATATTCAGGAACGTAGACGAAAACCGAGTCCAATTTGCTTGAAGCTAATAGAAAATGCACAATCCACATGCATGTAGCATACATCCCCCTTTGTTTCCAGGGAGAGAATAAAGACAGGCGATACCTGTTGTGCATTCAATATCGAAAAATGAGCAAATAGGGAACCTTAAATATGCATCATAAAATTTTAGCACTTCTTATAATCCTATTGATCAAACATACAGAAGCATGGTCTAATGTGAATAAAGATTCAACATTTAGAATAGAAAAGCAAAAAGGGTTGCCTTGAGAGTACCAGGCAGAATGTCTGACACAATCCATAACTTCTTCACGGTAAACTCTACGAGACTCTTTCAATCGTTTCAGATTGTCACCATACAATCCCTCTCTAATATGTCGATCTGTTTCTTCCAGGAGTGAAAGAGAGCTTGAATATCGGTACATGAAAGAGGACACCTAATGTAGACAACAAAATATCAAAATAAGTCTTACTTCAGAAACTGAAAACATGTCATCACAGCATAGCTAAGGTCTGGAATAGACCAAAATGGAATACTTTAAAAACAAAAATGGCTAGCTGACATACTACTCAAGCCGAAAAAATGCCATATAAAGATCACAGACAAAACGCAGGTTACCTGCTTAAACTTGGGTGCAAGACCCAAATGGTAAAGTAAAAGCATTGCATCTAAAAGCTCCTCTTCATTAAGAATAGCTGAAGGAAAAGTGCTCTCTGTTGGAAAAGCCCTGATTTGCTGCATTGGCCGAAAAGAAAAAACTGATTCTGAGTGGTGACTAGTACTGGGTTTTTCAACTATCTCTTCACTGAGGTTGCTGGAACTGCACTCTGTTTGTACATGAGAGGATCTCTCTGGAATGGAACTGCCACTTCCGTGTCGTCCTTTCAATGAATATCTCATAAGATCCTTAGATTTTTTAGATACGTCTGAATCATAACCAGAACAACAGCATGGCTTTTGCCTGGTAAGATGAGTTACTGCATCTCCTTCATCATCCATGCAACCTTCCTCCCATCGGATAATTTCTTCATGGCCAGCTATTACAGGATAAAGTTTTGATAAATGGGAATAAGATCCCCCGAGCCGGGATATATCAACTCGATGAGGATCATTTTTCAGAAAGAGTGTGGCTGGAAAACTCTGTTCCCCACCCCTATGAAGGAGGCCTGATTGAGCAATCTGTACTCCAGGTATCTTAATCCAACCATATACATCAGGAAACACATAAAAACATTCTGATAGAAAATGGAGAATAACGGTAAACAGGGAAACAAGAACAGAGTTACTAGAAACTCCAGGGGGTGGTACATTACGATCAGCACCCCTGCTCTTTAATAAAATATTCTGTATAAATGTCCTAAAAACTGAACCAGGGAACTGAGGAGGTGCGAGGGGAGGCACAAATTGCATAACCAACTGACAAAGCTCCCTTTGCTTCTCTTCTATCTGATGAAAATAATCAAAGCCCGAAATGAAAAAATACGAATCAGGAAACACATAAAAACAATTTTGCATTATAAAAGAGTCAGAAAAAATGCAAACAAATCGCGAAATAAAGCAACAAAGAAGAAGCATTCATCAAGACCTGGAGAGGATGATTATATTAAACCTACCTTATTCACAGCATCAGATAAAACTGTTGTAGTAAGATGCATGCTATGCTCCGAGGAAGAATCCTCACATGAGCCTGGCCACCAAACAGAAGGAATTAAGCATCGAAGATCATGCTCGTTTGGACATTTCTTCGAAAGAAATCCCTCAAGCATGAATTCAAAATATGAAGACTTCCACCAAATCACCATGAGTTCATTCCTCCTTAGAATGTGGCATGCTACAGCAAGGTAACTGTATGATCCAGAATAAGGACACTCGGTAAGAACAAAGGAAGCAGTTTTGCATGCTGTGGACAATGCACTAAAGAGATGTTCAAACAGTATTCTTGACTCTGGACATTTGATGAATGCATCAATTATTCGATCTAACGTCAAATAGTCATGTGGGGGATGACTTCTAAAGGTTTCCATGATGAATGAACAAAATAGGCCATGTCCAAAATACTCTGCAATCCCATTTTCCGAACTGAGAATAGAATATAGCTCTTCACAGATAGCATGAGAAACAGGCATGAAGAGATCTTCAATTGACTCAAATCTCTTCAGCTTAATGAGCTTTTCAAAATTATCAGTTTCAACATTGGTTGATTTCCGCATTTGCAACAGTCTTCGAAAGCAATCTATAAGGGAATTAGCAAGAGCTAAAGAAGATGGAGGAGATTGAATTGGAAGAAATCCCTTGATTGGATATCTAAACGGAATAGCTCCGAAATTCAACTCACACCGTTCACCTTGCGAAAGTGAAATTGCAGGATAATATCCCAATCCAGGTACCATCTTTCGAATTCCATTAAAGGCCACTCCAAGTGATACACCATTCCTAAAAAACAATATCTGACAAGAATCCAGATCTATGCAACACCCAATCACATCACCAACAACCCATGACTGACCATAAGGTTCTACTTCTCTATTCCATTTACTGACTCTTTTACCATCATATGAATAAGATTCATCCGAATCCCCAACACCTATATGATCAGTGAAGGGGCTTGCAGCAGTAGCCCAACCAAGCTGCTGTACTCCAGATGTCTCAAGAGTGACTTCATACATCCATTTTCCTTTCCATACGCAGGCATTAGCTCTCACGCTACTGAACAAATCATGAGTTTCCAAAAGAAAAGGCTTTTTAGCAATTCGAATGTCGCCACATATGCTGGATTCTTCAAGCGTAACAAAACCTGATTGTGGGCCATCATAAATCGCTGATATCCCATCCCTTTCCTTAGCAACAGTATTTTTGAAGTCCAGATTCTTCACTCGAAATTCATTTTTTATCACTGAACGAACATAAACACTATCAACAGGGCACATAAGAGGCTTGATCGTTTTATAAGGCAGACTAAATATATGTTCAATAGCTCGTTCCACAGACTGCTCACTGAAAGCTTTGCAACTAGAAACAAGATGAGATTTACCAGAATCCTCTCTCCTGGTCTTTCCATTCAATACAATAGCCAACCCCGTAGAAAGACCCCCAATTCTGGGGTCGTCCTCAGCCATGACAGGCTAAGAATGTCTGAATATCTCGATTCTTACTTGATTTGTTCCACTTATATAAGATAAACAGCACAACAAATTCCTAAAACACCACAAATCTGCAACCTGGAACAAAGATTACCGAAGCTCAACTACTATTTGCATTTTGCACCCGTTTTCCAGGATCAAGCTATAAAGCTCTTCATACAAGAGTAGGGATGATCATGAGATACATTCATACGTTAAGCCATCCTTGAACTACGTAAAAAACCACAACAACATCAATATTCATCTTTTTCCTCTTCACTTCACCGTGTCAAAATAGAGACTACTCACAAAAGCTGAAGTTTTAGTAATGAAAATTTACCCAATAACACAACATATACAAAACTTGAATAACTCGAAAGTATCACCAATCGATTTCTCAACTCCCCCAACAATCCTACGAACACCAAATAAAAGAGAGAAAATTAAACCCACCCAAAATCCGAAACCTTCAAAAAATACAACAGCCAATGACAAATACCGAGCATTCCCCGCACCTACAGATGATGAAATCTCCACCTTCAGGCATAGAAAATCAGTAAAATCGGGAACCAACCGTAAGTCTACAAGGTTACAGAATCAGAAAAGTCGGCTGCAAAATTAGGGTTCATTTAGCATGCAATTAATGGCGGCAGGTACCGACGGTCAGAGACAAAACCAAACAGGATTTTCCCATCGACCCATGAACCGAGTCAACCGAGGGGCCGTTCTAAGTAGGCTAGGCGTGGGAATGACGCCACTTGCGGGATGAACGACGACAATAAACGAATTTAATTAAGGATCCGATTCTAGCGAGTCCAACACTAACACGAATAGTATACAAGAATATTCAATATTTTCCATGATAATCTTGACCGTTGATTATGTTGCAAGGAGGGGGAGATGACGACGAGCAGAATATTCTACAAAAAATGAAGACTTTTAACATCATGACTTGAAATCAAATCTTACAATAATAAATAGAAGCGGGTTGTGACTGGTGACTCCATTCTTTTTCACTTGGTTTTTGCTGAAGCTGAAATTTCTATACTGCAATTACTCACTCTTCCATGCTTCCTTCTATGGAAGCAACAAAAAACTCTTCTTGATTGATCAACTCACAGGATCTGGTGCGCCTTTCGGTAGTACCGATTGATGAAAAACGACTGCGATGCAAATGCAAATCAACAATGAGAAGAACAAGAATATGACAAGAATTATAGGATTAGGTGTGGCTGGGAAAATGCACCCTTTTGGCCGATACGTCCGGAGTTTCGGGTGTTTTAACTGGATAAAATTTGTAGAATCGCATGGTCTCATAAGCGGCCTTTGTTTCGGGACTCATTTCATCTAGTGCTTTTTTACGTGCTTCTCTTGCCTAGAAGAAGATGAATGCAAGCTCAATATGTGGTAGATAAATGAGGAAAAACATATGTTCGTTCTCTTTTACTGGTTGTACCTCACGATTAGCCTTCTTTGCTGCACGAACCTTTTCTTTAACAAAATCCTAATCAAAATAAATTGTGTAATGGGATTTTGAACAATGAAAGTCAATGTGAACTCATTACCTTAAAGGGTTCTTTCTGGTCGGCAGGCAGTGCTTCCTCCTCAATAAGCTTCTCCGTGAACTCCTGAATATATATATATTTAAGAAGGTGAGAAAAAGCTTACATGTTAATTAACAGATGAAATTTCAGAAAATTGACAAAGATATGGCTAGAACATGCCTCAAGCTCATCGAGATCCCAATCAAATGAAGTGACAAGCTGCAGAAAAATTGATGTATTATATGTTTGCATTGTAGCCCCAGTGATGCGAAGCCAATATTACGAAACAAATGCTCTGTGGGCAAAATCTTTGTAGTTGTCAATTGATAGGTACAGGGACACTAGTACCACAAGCATGATCTTACAGGCTGAGGATCTAGGGGAAATAGGATTTCCACTTCTGTGCTCTGTTCAAGCTCGTCTTCTTGTAGCGGCTGGTAGAAGTCTGCAAAATGCAAATAGTGTACTGTTTATATCAATATACCACCGTATTGCAAGAAAATCCCTCCATCCATATAAACGAAACCATTATTTCATATCCTTCACAAGAATACATAAATACATCCAATATCACTTTTCCATATGGATAGACTCAATAGGAAGGGTAACAGATTAGCGGGAGCGATACAAAATATAAATTAAGAAAATTAAATTGTAGCATTTACTCACATGGTATGCAATATTCAAATTTCTTTACACGCTCTAGCTTTAAATGCTTTAGACCGACCCTGCAACAATCAAAAGTGAGTAACAGACATTAATATCAAGGGAAACCAGGAAGGAAAATTTTCCGGAAATGAACAAGTACAAATGGTCATAAAAAAATACGAAGGATAAAATGGAAGAATCCTATGTAGATGTGATTGTATCACTCAACTTCAACATGTTAGCTTCACATTCCATACTAACTATTTCGTTGATACATAAGTTAATCTTACATAATCCTAGTTCCATCCCAATGAAGAAAAACTACCTTCTTTGAGTGCAACTCAAAATAAATATCTGTGACTTTTTCAATCTTTCGACCATGGATTCCCTGCTTAGAACAATTGATATGAAGAAACACTCAAAATTCGATACATATATTAAGTAATGTAGAAACAAAATTATGGTTACTTATTTTCAAGTGGAATATATGGAACCCAGTCCATTTTCATCTCCTTCATTGGAACAATCTCTTCAGTCTCGCATTGAACTGATGTAATTCCAATCTTATCAGAAGGTGGGAAAGGTGATACTACCTATAAGAATAAAAGGCAGGATAAAAAACTAAAACGTTTTAAAAATCAGTCAACTATTGGAACAGTGGTTAAGGATAATAATTTCAAACAAATTGACTGGAAATAATCATTATACCCTCACTATCCAAACAAATATTTTTCAAGATTATGAATCGCATTTCAGGATTGTGCAGCCACAAATCACCTATGATAAAATAATATAAAGTTCAGGGGCTTACAGCAACAACAACAGGAAACATAACAAATATTGTCTGGCCTTGAAAAGGTACCATTTCAGCTGCACAAACGACATTTGTTTAGAAAAAACACAGAAAAAAGTAATAATCAAGTGTAATGCGAAAGGTCGGTACATACCCTCTGTACAGCCAAATATGTAAACCTTTTTATTGTGCAATTCTCCACCTTCTTCAAAAGCACCCTGCCAAGATTCCGGAGTATTGTTAACAAAAGCCCATCAAAACCTTGGTTCTTCATACTGTGATTTACACCAACAGAGAAGGGTGGCATTGCAACACAACCCCAACCAATATCACTAACTTACTTCCAAATTTGAGAAATTCCAATTGTACTGATACACCTTGTCCATCTGATCCCACTGCCGGATTGAAAGCATGGTAAAAGAAAATGTGAAACAGAAATCCATCAATAAAACATATGAACTAGGAGGTGAACAAAATTTAACTAAAACCTCTAAGCCAACTGGAAAAGCCTGCTTCCACAAGTCCTCCTGCACAATAGATTCCCAAAATAAAAATATATCCAAACATTATAAGAATCATCAGATGAAAGGAAGAATACCCATTCAAGAGTATTAACATACTCATAAGAAACCGCACAACAATAAAATATATACAAAGAAGCACGGAGCAGGCCCAGAAACATGCTCTCAGTAAACAACGGAAGGAACACGCGCATTAAGTTAATGAATCCGACATATATATTCCAAATGTCAAATACCCTACCAAGTTACGCTTCTCAGGAAAATATTCAGTCTCTTTCTCGGCCTTAGAAACTCTATTTCTCTTACGTGCGCCACCATTAACCTCTTTCTTGCTAGGCTCCGCCTTAGTCTCCTTCATTGGCTGCGCGATCACTTCTTCTTCTGGCAAGTTATTCTCCTCCGGCGGTGGGCAAGATGGTTGACCGGATTCATGTTTCGTTTCCTCCGGCTCCGGCTCCTTCCCAGACTTAGTCCGGTTTACAGCCTTTCTCTTGACACCTCTCTTCATCGGGCGCTATCTCTATACTTCAGCCAATCGTCCGGCGGAATAGATAAGAGTTAGGGTTTGTTTGCAGCGAACCCAAATTTGAATTCCAGAGAGAAACACAGACGGCGGAAAAAAATGTGGGAGCATAAAGTTGTCACTATTTTGTATGTATGTCATATTCTATTTCCATATCAATATTTATTTATCTTCCAACTTTATCTTTTATTTTTAAATTTTATTTTATTTTTATATTTAATTAATTTTATTTATTTATTATTCAATTTATCAATAATATTAAATTTAAATTTTAATATTTTAAATTTTGATCATCTCAAACATTATTACTTTTAATTTATATAGTGTATGTATTATGTTTCAATATTTTAATTGTATTTATTTTATTGTTTCGTACTCATTTTTAATATTTCAATTTCAAAATGGTCTAATTTAACTAAAATTACATATTTATATTATCAAAATATAAGTTTCAATCAACTATCTAATCTTCCATATATTTTGCTTTTTATTTCGTACTTCGTTTTTATAATCTTTAATAATATATAAAGTTTTTTTAATAAAATAAAACCTTCGGATAAAGGCACCCAAACTCTTATTCACAAAACATATTCCTCCACGTATGTTTGCACAGAAGAAAAAAAAACATACCCCTTTGTCGGCTTTTACAGGCAACTTAGTCTTCGCTGCCATCTATTTATTTATATGTTTGCACACGTACAAGTTCCGATGCGATGGGTACTAATGATACCTTAGCGTTGCCGGAACGCAGACATCCAGAATGATATAATTAACATTTATTTATACTTTAATCACATATTTAATTACTAATTATCGTTTAGGCCTGCCTTTGGCCTATTTCCCTTCTTTCAGGCCTCAACTATTTAAACTTCGTCGTTTTGAAAGCGGGAGAAGATTTCACTAATTCTGGTTTTTAGAACGACGTCGTTTCTATAGGTTTCTCTTATCTGCTTCACTTCGCGGTCCTGGACAGGGCTGTACCATGGCCTCTAGGCTCGCATTCTTGAGCTCAACCTTCTTTAATTTTCGAGCAGAACTGCCCTCTGATTGTACGAATTCTACGTCTTTTTTGCCTTCCCCATTTCTATATTCGTTGCAGATATCTCATTATCCGGCGGCCGCAAAACCGGAACGAACATGGAGTGAGACCGCCATTTTTTGCTCCCACGGACAAATTATTTATACTGACAACTGTTGTTTTTTAATTTATGTTTCTTTTGGATTTCAGAGATATTGGCAACAGATAAGGCGGTGGCTGAACCGGAGGTTGATGTTCAAGTTGCAGATGGGTACACGATGACCCAATTTTGCGATAAGATTATCGATCTCTTCATGAACGAGAAACCCCGAACTAAATACTGGAAAAAGTATCTAATTTTCAGAGATGATTGGCTCAAATACAGAGAAAAGTTCTACAATCGATGTAATGTGCGTGCTGATGCAGAAAATGATCCCCAAATGAAACAAAAATTGATGGAGTTATCCAGAAAAGTCAAAATGGTAAGCAAATCCATTCTTCGTTTATGTGTGTTATGCTTCTTTTCTTGAACAAAAATCAATCTTGCAGATTGATGAAGAAATGGACAAGCATTCTAATCTTTTTAAAGAGATACAAGATAATCCTCTAGACATCAATGCCATCGTAACAAAGCGGCGTGTCGACTTCTCAGACGAATTCTTTCAGCATCTCAATTTGCTCTCAGAAACATATGACACTTTAGAAGACCGTGATGGTAATAAATGTTCCTTCCATTGTGGATTCTTAGTTAGTTCTGAAGTTCATCGGTAATTGTCTGAATCTTCGACGCAGCTATTTCCCGGCTAGGAACTCGATGCTTAGCAGCAGTGAGTTCCTTTGATAACACATTGGAAATTGTGGGTTCATTAGACACAGCACAAGATAAGTTTGATGATATCTTAAATTCCCCTTCGATTGATGCTGCCTGTGAGAAGATTAAACGTTTAGCTAAGGCTAAAGAACTAGACTCATCTTTGATTCTGCTGATTAACGGTGCGTGGGCTTCGGCAAAAGCATCGAAAACAATGAAAAACGAGGTATTTGATCATCAATCTACGCAATACGACTGAAACAAACTAATTTCTATTGTGTTACAGGTTAAAGATGTAATGTATCGTTTATATAAAGCTACACAGAGTAGTTTAAGAAGTATTGCACCAAAAGAGATCAAGCTTCTTAAGTATTTGCTCAATATTACAGACCCCGAAGAGCGGTTTTCAGCTTTAGCAACTTCGTTCTGTCCCGGTGATGAAATGGAGACCAAAGAACCAAACGCTGTGTACACGTAAGAATCGTTTATATTCGATGTGAGGCAACAATATGTTTAACAAGAAGTGCGTTGCAGGACGCCTAAGGAGTTGCATAAATGGGTAAAGATCATGCTCGACGCGTACCATTTGAACAAGGAAGAAACTGAGATTAGAGAAGCAAAGAAGATGTCGCAACCCATTGTCATTCAAAGACTCTTCATTCTTAAGGAAACACTTGAAGAAGAGTACTTGGAACGAACCAGCAAGTCCGAATCCGACCCAAACCCAAACCCGAATCAAGAACAAGAAGATGATTCTTGATCGATGATCATGTTGTAGTAACTCTGTACTCGTTTTGTACTAATAAAATAGTGTTTTATATCATATCAGATCAAATACAGTATAGAAACAAACACAGAACAATAGGAACATAAATCCTTTATGTAAAGAAGAAGCTCATATTTCAGTTTCAAAAGATGCAAAACCCCAACGGATCGCAGCAGCACTCGTCGACTACAAAACAGCAACACAACGCAGCGAGACTGCAACGAAAATCAACATAAGTGCTCATCTAGAAAACAATCTATGTTTTTAAGTAATGAGATCATATTACCATCCTTCTAGAAAACCACGATCGTTCTGCGGTGGAGGCTGAGCATAGTACTGCGGAGGTGCCATTACCGATGGTTGTCCTAAACAAAAAAACCGATGCATCATACTCTAAACCGATTATACATTATATCACAACGCTTATAAAGTAACTAGTTTAACTGGAGGTATGGTTTCTTAAGAATTCGAACCTTGGGGTGGGTAGCCGTAAGGAGCGGGATAAGGATAGCTAGCCTTGGGATCGCTCATTTTCTTGTAGTTTCAGAGACAAGAAGAATGAGTACACTTATATAGTGAGAGGAGAAGGAGACATATTCTGACTTTAAAATATTTATTTAATTTAATTACAAATTATAAGCATTGATTTTTGAAATACAATTGTACACATAAAGTGGGTTAAAATAATGTGAATAATAATAATAATTATCATTATTATTACTTAGGAAAAGGTAACGGGGCCGGTAGAAACATATAGTTGTGGAAACTAGAAATATCTAGAGCATACAAGAATCCCATGCATGATATTTTCTCATAATATTAATTAATTATAATAAATAACAAATTAAAACAAAATATTAAACAAGATTATACATAAACCGGTTTAAAGTTAATGAATCATTCTTTGTTTGGTCTGAAGTTCCACTGTCTGAATAGAAAGAAGATGCTTAATATCACCTGTAAGAAGAATATAATCTCCAACAGGAAGAATAAGATCTCCATTCTCATTCGCAAAGCTAAGATGCTCACATGGATCAACAACAAACTCAGCCTTTTCCGACTCTCGAGCCTCGACATGAAGGCGTAAGAATCCGATCAGTTGTCTCCGAGGAGAGCCATCGAAAAACCCGGGAATCTTTGAAAAAAGAAGAATAACATGGCTTCCATCAATATCTCCTTCATTTGTCACCAAAATACTAACATTGAATCTCAATGAGCTGCATTTGGGTACACGAGAAACCTTGATGTAATCCACTCTGTTCTGTGTCTGATGTACGATGATTGACTCTGGAATAGTTACTTTATTTGGTGCTGATACAAGTTTGTATGTGAAGTTCGTGTAGCTTAGCCCTTCTCCGAAGAGAAACACTGCGTTTCCGGTGTAGAAACGATGAGTTCTTCCAGGGTACTTGTTTGAACTGTCCTGCCTCATGTTCATGTTGTTCATTGGAATCGCTGTGAATGACTCCGGGTACCAAGTAACTGGCAATCTTCCACCTGCATTTCCGAGAACTGTTACGGATCATGTAAGAATGGAACTCGGTAATTCATTGTTACGATATATACCGGGATTGTAGCGTCCAAATACGATGTCTGCGAGAGCATGACCACCGGTTTCTCCGGGATATCCGATCCAAAGTATACTAGCAATACGGGGATCATTCTTAGCGAACGAGACATCGATCGGTCCTCCACCCGTAAGGACTATAACAACTGGTTTCTGAGTGACTCCAGCAATAGAAGTGATGAGTTCTTGCTGATAACCTGGTAAAAGAAGGCTGTATCGATCGAGGTCCTCTGTTTCTTGCGTAAGATCCAAACCAGCTAAAATCACGACATATTCGGCTTGTTTTGCGATCGAAAGAGCTTCTGCGAAACCCGAGGTCGAGTTGCAAATAATGTCATGGCAACCACGAACATAATGTACATTGTGTACATTGTCTTGAATACCATCAAGAATGCTCTTTGCTTGGCATGGAATTCCTAAAAAACATCAAAATTTTGAATCCTTTGCAGTAGGGTAAAAGATATTACAGTAAAGAAAGGAATCCAAACCCGAATAAGTGCCACCGAGATCAGTCGAATTTGCCATCGGACCAATTAAAGCAAGAGACGAGATACCATACGAATGCAGAGGGAGAAAGTTATGATCATTTTTCAGAAGAACAATGCCCTGTCTTGTTGCCTCAAGTGCTAATCTTCTGTGCTCTGGAGTACACACATCTTTTGGTCCCAAATTTGTAAACTGTTTCCTCGAAAACTCACCATCGTAACGTCCAAGTCGAATCTGAACTGAGAAGAGATTAACAAGAGCTTTATCTATATCAATCTCCAGCACTTTCCCTTGCTTAAAAGCAGATCTCATATGCCTCAACATATAAGTACCGCAATTTATATCCGTTCCTACCGTAATTCGAATCAGTATATTGAAACATGAAGTTTGAAATGATACATTTAAATCGATTTGAAACCTGCTTTAAGAGCAGCAGATACAGCATCTTCAGGAGTTGCTACATATTTCTGGTTCTCGAATATCGTCGCAACCGCATCGCAGTCCGAAGTAATGTATCTGGTGTACAAGATAAATGAGTTAGTTCACAAGATCAAGCTTTTTCATTCATGATTATAAGCACAAGAAAAACTAGCATATCACCCTCTCAAATTCCATTCTGTTCTTGCTTCTTGCAAGAGCTTTTCATTCGCACACATCGGTATACCGTTTACCGAGTTGTAAGAACACATCAAGCAACTAGCTTCACCTTTTTGGATGCAACTTTGGAATGGGAGTTGGTATGTATCTTTCATATCCTGAGGAGTCACCTGAAATTGGGCAAAAAACAACCAAAGAGTAACAGGAACTGGAAGGAAGACTAGAAATCACAAAGTTTAAGTCCTGAGCTATGTACTGGATCATCAAAACGCTGAATTGAAGCACGAGAAGAAAACTTACAATGGAATTGAAGTTATATCTATTGAATTGACCCCATTTCTCTAGATCATAAGCTGTGGAATGCTTGCAGCAAGCAGAAAGCTTCAGTTTCTGATCATTGTTCTCATCATTCAAATTCTGAATACCTCTAACATATTCCACAGCAAAAGCCGAAACAATCATAGGATCCTCTCCCGGCGTTTCTTGGCCTCTTCCCCATCTGGGATCCCTAAATATATTAATATTCGGGGCAAAAAACGTCAATCCAGCTTGACCCACATTGTACATCGCCATGGCTTCTACTGCAATTGCAGAAGCCACCGCTTTCCACAAGCTCCGGTTGAAAGAAGCGGCAGCGAGAATAACTTGAGGGAACAAGGTAGCAGATTTCACCGGACCATCGAACGACACTCCGGGCCCATTTCCTGCAATTCCATGGAGTGACTCCGACCACCACTGGTAGGAAGGAATCCCGAGTCTGGGAATGGCGGAGGCGTTGTCGCATAGCTGCTGGATTTTCTCGTCGAGCGTCAGTACAGATACAAGAGATTTTGCTCTGTATTCGAATGGCAGAGAAGCGTTGCAAAAGGCGTAGGTATTATAGGGCTTAAGACATGGTAATGGTATAGTGAAGCTCGATTTATTTCCATAGCAGGCGCCATAGATCAAGAACTGTAAGAAGAATAAACTCAAAAAGGAAAGCTGCGATTTGCCCGACATCTGTGAAGTAAAAATGGCGGATTGTCCATGTTCACTTCATTTGTTATACTTGGCCTTGGGATAAGTGGATATTCAATAAAAAAACTAATAATTTAAATATATAAATATAACAAATTTATTTAAACAATTTATTAAAAATGGAAAACTCAAACAATTTAATTAAAAACAAATATAAAATTCGATATTTAGGGATTTAGCCACGTTGATGAGTTGTATTGGGCCTTTCCAATGAGATCTTTACAAGAGCAGTAGCCCAACTCCATGGCCCACTGGACTCTGATAGTTCGAAATCTTGTGTGCCAGACGGCCGGTATATGTAACTTGTGATTTTACGGTATCAAAGTGGAATATACTTATTGTTTTATTTCTTTCTCATATAATTTGAAATAAAAATATTTTAAAATAATAGATTTAAAACATTCAAGCTGTCAATAGATCGATCATGAATAATATTTTCCGATATACTTTGATATATATAAGTAGATATGACTTAATTAGGATATTATTTCCCCTAAGATTTTTCTTGTTTTATTCTCTACTTGTGGAGTTTTGAATCATGTTTGATCATACTCGGATGAATAAGTGTCGTAAATGTAGCTGGGTCACGACTCATCCAAGCCAACTTGTTCAAATATATTTCAAACTGACTCGAGTTCTAATCTATTTAAATTTATAACAAATTGATTGAAAATCAATTCGATTCAATTTATTTCG
The DNA here is from genome assembly GCA_009725065.1 of Utricularia reniformis. Classification (NCBI taxonomy): domain Eukaryota; kingdom Viridiplantae; phylum Streptophyta; class Magnoliopsida; order Lamiales; family Lentibulariaceae; genus Utricularia; species Utricularia reniformis. Next base: position 59,230 of record RWGZ01001511.1, read on the forward strand.
AATGTGATCAGGATGGGCATTCGTTGCCCATGACATAAAAATACAAATGACAAATCAATAATGTTTTTTTGTCTAAATCTGCAATTTATGTCTCTGAGGATCATATTGCAATTGTGGGGTTTGTCGGAAACTGGCCCAAGGAATCAATTAACTTCAAAATTGCCAGTGACCTATAACCCCGACCCTTGTTTTGCCTATCAAAAACCATGGGCTTATTATTTATTATTTATTATTTATTATTACGAATAATATATTGGTTTTCAGGAGGGAACAGCCAGTTCAAGATTCCTAAAGAGCTAACAAAAAGCAGAAAGCCCACGCCACATTGCGAAGCAACGGAGAAAAATAATGGAGCTTACAGAGAGCGATCTCCCAGAAAATATGATGATGAAGATGATGGATCCATGGAATGAAGCTCCTTTTAGCAATGAGATTCAAATCCCACCTAATTCCTTCAACTTTACTTGTTTAGATCAACCTGAATTTTGTCCATGGGATTTGATTCCCACACCAGATTGTTCTACTTTTCCTTGTCCCCAGGGAGATTTTCACCCTTTTCTTGATGGTTTAGTTTCAACTCAGTCTCACTATCTTCCTTTTTCCGAAACTGTTGATTTTCAGCCATTTGATGAGTATCATCTCCAATCCACTTTTGGGAATGACCATATGGTGTTCGATGAAAATCCCAAGTATGAAATTGGTTTGTGTGAAGATAAATGCATCGGCAGTAGTAAGAAGCCTTATGGGCTGCCTTCAAAGAACTTGATGGCAGAGAGGAGACGTCGAAAACGGCTCAATGATCGGCTTTCCATGCTCCGATCCATCGTCCCGAAGATAAGCAAGGCAAGTCATCTTCATCCTCATCATGCTATTCTCCTTTTGTTATTACCAAAACTGCAACGAATTTCTCATTGTTTTTCAGCAGATGGACAGGACTTCTATACTTGGAGACACAATTGATTACATGAAGGAGCTCCATGACAAGATCAACAAGCTTCAACAAGAAGATAACTGTAAGAAGATGAATCTTATCAGCAACCATACCAAGGAACAAATTATTAACCAAGTGCTAGCAAGAAATGCTCCAAAGGTACAAAAAAACACATCTTTCATACATATAAAGGAAAACAAGCATTGATCTGATCTATCATATTCAGTTAAACGTTAACAAGCAAGACCAAGATACACGAATCGAGATTCGTTGCACGGGGAAACCCGGGCTTCTATTATCAACATTGAACACTCTTGATTCTCTAGGCCTTGATATTGAACAATGTGTGATCAGTTGCTTCAATGAATTCTCCTTTCAAGCTACCTGCATTGAGGTAACACCAAATTCGTCTAACATTTACATGAGACTAATAATAACACTGTGTCAGGTGAGTGAGAGTGGATCAATGGCTACTTGTGAAGACATAAAGCAAGCACTTTTGATTAATGCAGGATGTGGAGGAAGAAGTATGTAGAATAAGTATGCATCTTTGTAACTTAAGCTTTGAATAAGGATTTGTGTTACATGAAGAAACCTTCATAAATGTATTTAAAACACACTATTCATGAGAAATCAATGGAAAATAGCATATATTCAGATTCATAGCAGCAAATAGTATGGGCTTTTGTGATCAAGCACATGCATGGTTCAAATACGTACATTCTATTGAAACCGTGAAAACAAAGCAAAAAGGGTAGCAGGTAGAAAGAACTATAGAACAAAAATGATCATATCTTAGTACACCAACAGTTCACTTTCATGTCAGGCTACAGTTTTTGGAGTTAAACAAGAGAAGAAAGAAAAGAAGCTTCAAATATACAAACAATGGCACATTTCTTGGTTATAAAAGCAACAAACAGAAAACGACATAGTTTCCAAAAGATATGCACGAGATTTGGTTCTCGATCAGAAAAAATTACTCTCCCAAGTCTTGTTTTTTGCGCCCTGTGTTCGCTTCGTAATCAATAGTTTATTCTTTCATTGTTGACTAGCTGCTAGAGCACCCCTCCGTCTGCATTATATAATGGGTAAAAGGCGTTGATCTGCAACGAAAAAGACGACATGAGCAGGAATGATTAATGATGCATGAATCATATACCTTGTCGGCTTCTGGGCGAATAAGCATTTTATCAAACACTTGATCGGCGGAATATAAGAACAACGTGGCCCAATTAGATTGCTTCTAAAATATACTATAAGCCCAAATTCATTGGGCCTTTTAGCGCCCAATTATTATGCATTTATTGGTATATCGATATTATACAACTTTATACCAATAAAGTTTTGGGTATAACTTTTAAAATTCATGCAAATATTATAACAAAATTAATATATTTTTTAACAAAAAAATGCTTAATATTGACGGTCTAATTTTAATAATAATTAATTAATTTAACATCTTTTGTGATATTATTCATTTAAAAATTGGATCACACCTCACAACAAGAGGAAAATTTACGTTCTAATATTTACACTTATAACAAAATTGTTATCTATTACAACTTACACCCTAATGGTGTGTGGGGCCCAGTCCCACGTTCATTGCGCCGGAATAGCGATCTGCGGCGGCTTTGCAATCAGTTGCGGCAAATCAATAGCGATTTTGTCCAGATGCGGCGGTTCACAAGGACACGGCAGCGCGATGAATTTAGGAACATCGTCCCCTGGCATAATTATCACCGGGAATTGAAAATTCTTCCGCATCTCCAAATCCTGAACAAAACAGATGAAAATAGAATTCCGATTCAGATCCAAATTCTTGATCGAATTAATTCGCACAATCAATCAACAACATGAAGATCGGAATACAGTTAACGACTACCGTACCTCTAGAAAATAAGGAACAACATAGGCTCGCCGTTCGCCGTCGGCCTCGATATCATCTACCCGCGGAGACGAAGAGAGAAACCTCCGTATTTTATCCCAGTAGTAACAGCAAGAGTATATTCCAGTAAGGCTGAGTAGCACCGCCAGTAGCACCGCCGTACCGACAGGAAACCCTAACGACGCTCTAAACCCCCCGTTTCCCGTATTTGAATTATCCATCGCTTTCAATCCTTTGATCTTCCAACTCAAAATGTACGCCACTTCACCTTCAGTATCCAACTTATATATACTCACACGCGGAACTACGTGTTATACGTGAATTAATATTTCATCTTTTTTTCCGTGATGGTCCCCAATCTATTCTATTTTCCACTCGACACAAATTAATAAATTAAGGGCATTATTGTCAAATATTAATAATTAAAATTTCAAAATAATGTATTGTTTTAGGATATTATTATATCGTGTAACCATTTGATAGGTCGTCTTATAATTAATAGGATGCCACGTGGACGTTATTTGCCTAAAGATAGACTCCTAGTCAGCTAATCTCTCAATTTAGTCAAAGTCAACGTGGCTATGTCATTGAGATCCATACATCTGTAATTGTGAGTGACAACTATATAATATCAAATAATGCCACATATTAGATTTTGAGACATTGGAATTATATCAATTTAATTTTGCATTGTCTTATTTTAATATCTATCAAATAATGGGTTTGTTTGGAACTCCAATGAAAAGTGCGATGAGGTGCGATACGATCTCAAGATCGTGATTTTTGTATGGTACGCAAAACATAAGTTTAATTGCGATATGATAATCGTTAAAAAATAACGATTTCACCAGAGCTGTTAAAACCAGCTGTAGCCTTATCGTGATTTTGGAAAAGACAAATTTACCATTACTTTTAATAATTATAATATTATTATATTTATTATTATTTATATATGAGGGTATATTATTATTTTTATATAAATCACGATCATAATATCAAAATTTTACCAAATATATTTAAAATTTCACGATTATGATATCACACTACATCTCACCATACCTCACCACATTTCACCACACCTCACCACACTGCAATTTTGAAAGCTAAACCAAATATCAATTTGAATTGAAATTGTACAATCAATTTATATCACCATATTACCATTATTAGTAATTAATAATATTGACAGAAATACTGATTTTAAAACATTGGATCCTCAAATATTTCCATATTATTCAAAATAAAACTAATTTTTTCAAAGAATAATACATTTTCACAATAAATAATGAATACAATAAATATGACACACAAGTTTAAAATAGTATACAAAAATGTTTCCAATAGTTTAATAATTGTATATGTAGCACCCGAAAATTTTAAAAAAATTAAGATTTACAATTAAGTGAATCTTACGTTTATTTTTACGTAAGTGATTTTGATAATTTATTTGTTATTTTAAAATTTTCAAAGTTTTTATATCATTGTTATCTAACAGATCAACTACTGGAATCTGTTACAATTTTTGCAATTTTTCAAGGTTTGCCACGTCACCTTATACTAAATTAAATTAGATGTCTTATACAAATTCTATTCCTTTTGTAAATTGAAAGTATACTTTAGTGTTGAAATGTGGTATCTTTATTAGAAAAGTAAATATTTTATATATGCAAAAAGAATTAAAGAGTATACCATACGACTGATTGAATGAATTAATATAATAAAATTGTAATTTTAAAATTTCATTAAGCCCAATAAGGCGGATCTATTTATGGGCCTAAACTCATAATACTGGCCCAATTAAGGTCAACATGAACAATTCATGATAATATGGTGTAAGGAAAAGAAGGACGAAATATAACACCATATTATCTTCTTTATTCACTAACCATGGTTAAATTACTCAATTTCAATCATCAAAAATCATAACCGCGGTTCTGTAGTCGTGGTTTGGAAAGATCATCGCCCTACCGGCGGCGGGTCCCATGTCGGAGAACCGCCGTGCCAAATCTAACTGACAACCAAAATACCCAACTAATTTAATGCCCCGCGTCCACTCTCAATTTTAAATAATTTTTAAACAATAAGTTAGTATTTGATTATTTTGATTTAACATTTTTTGAAATATTATTTTCTTATATTTTAGTGCAAGAGAATTGAAAAGGTCACTACTGTATACTACAATGAGTTTGTTTGATTCTTAATTTTTTAAATTAAAGTATTTTAAATATGTTTGTTAAATTATAATATCATAATTGTTATTTATATAAAAATATTAATATAATCATATTAGAAGTAAACTAAATTAGTCATTTTTTACCATAATTGATTTTAACAGTGATAATAAAATCGTATTTTTTTAACGATTAACACAACGATTTTTGCTTGTGCATTGTATGCGTTAACAAAATTATGATTTGAATATTTCAAAGCCTAATTTATTAAAGAATTAACCAAACCCAATATGAAAGATCAGATTTCAAACTTAATTTTATTTTCAAGACCGTTATTTTAATCCACTAACCTTCTTAAACTCATGACTAATAAGATAAGTGTAAATCATTATTATTTATCATTATATAATAAAGAATAAATAAAAATAATGAATGAATAATGTGCACGTATGAGGTTGAATGATGGGGGAGTTGTAAGATGAAGTCCAAGCGTGCGAGCAACACTGAATCTTAATCACGCGTGTCACCTACCTGCCCAGCCACATTACCTCATTATACAAATCCACTTTTTCCTTTTAATTTATTCAATATCTATTTTTAACATAATAATAATAATTAAATTAGTAATAAAAAATTTAAATATTAAGTATAATCAATAATGTCATGTTGTATAATGAGGCTAACGTGTGTCGGTGTCGTATTACATACTACTAATAATAAATTTATTAATAAAGAATACAAAAATTAAGTGGTGTGGGGCCAGATGTTCCCGACAAACGGAAGTTTTGTTGCCGCTTTCTTGTCCCCAAAACACAATTAATATTTACCGCTTTGGGGTTTTCCGTTATTCTTATGTTCCCCCATCGATATTCCAACCTTTCCACCTTTACCCTTTATCTTTACGCTAATTACGATTTAATAACAATTGCCAATAATAAATTCAGTAAAAATTGAGAGACTCGCGTATTTAGTTCCATATTTTAACTCATAATTTATAATAATATATTTAGTTCCTGAATTTTCATATTATGAGCATCAACATTACTATAATCATACAAATTATGAGACCAAAAACTCATAGGATTTTTTTTAGTTATTGTTTGTGTTTCTTCAAATTTACCATAATTCTAAAAAAATATTTTTAAATATTATAAAATAAATATAGTTGTTTAATGATTCAATAAACCGGTGTCATAGTGCACACAATTAACGTGCAATTAAGTTAAATTCGGACCATCCACTCCTCCACCAGTTTAACCGCAAACTAGTAAAAAATCGATTTGGTTTTTCATAAAAACTCTAAAATCAAAAAAACCGGTTTAACCTCCAAACACCCGGTTGAGCCGCTGAAAATGTTTCGAACGACTAAAAATGATCAATTTTAAATTTTATTTTTAAAAATTATGAATATATAAATATATATTGTATTATACACACTTCACTAACGATTCAAAATTCGATTACATCTTTCAACCTTCGACTAAATCTATTTGATATTTGGGTATGTACCAATTAAGTATTCAAATATTAAGTTTGTTAACATGGCCTTCTACCAATTAAATTGTCTCAATATATATGTTATGGTTCATTTTTAGAGGTACCAACAGTCGTCCGATTCGTTAAGAAACGAACTCGGTTATGATTTGTTTTTTGTGGGAGAACGATTGTAAAATATAAACGGTAATGAAGCAGGGCAATTTATAGTGGAAAACTCCGGGAAATGAGGAAAAAATCACTTGACCAATAGCAGGGAATGCTCTAAGTCGATTCACTAATCAAATAAAAGTTCAATTGCAAAAAGAACAGAGACTTATGAAGATAACAAGGATACGAAAGCGATAAGAATAATCCCGGCAGAGTAACGGCCTATTCTTCGTATCCAAAATGTCATGTTTGTTCCGTCGTCGTTCTCTGTATTTATAGAGCTGAAGGCATGTGTAATCCACACCCTGTAACTGTCTCTGACAGGTTTGTTAGAGGTTTTTGTCGCGCGATGTAAAACGTGGCCGGGACCGAAGCGTGGTATGTGTGATCTAGCCCGAGGCGTGGTAAACGTGTAGAGGCCCGAAGCGTGGAACACGTGGGTTTGTAACCGTTTGGACCGAACCATGGGCCATCTGTCAGAAAAGGTTTTATTTCGCCAAGTTTATCTTCGGTCCCATCGCGGAATATCGGACCAATTCATCTCAAATGTACTAGGCTGGACTGCACATGTTCGCTTATGTTACATAGGTCGGCTCAATCGTAATTAGACCTCACCCATTGCAGGGTATCCGGTCCTAAGATTCTTATCAATATATATGATAATATTTATTTATATGTCAATTATCGGTATGGTCAAAAGGTATATGTTATGGGTATAGTGGGTTGATATGTTACATAAAGTAGATTTTATCTATAAAGTACGACACGAGTCGTGATATTATTTTTATTAATTAAATTAAAGCTAATTAGTGGTTTCAAATTAGTAATAATTACATTTAGATATGATTTCATCAGTGGAACAATCCACCTTTGATTTTGACACATTAAAGCCTTATGGTGGTGATTTTATAACTTATTTAATTAGTATTATAAAACATATTCATAATTGAATAATTAAATGTAACACAAACGTTTTATACACTTATAATCTTATTAGATTACATTAAAACCTTAAAAAACTATAGTTTAACTATATTTGTTAAATACATCACAACCCATGTTTTTCATTCTAATCGATATACCGACTATATGATATATAGTGTGTCAAATATCTAGTGTTAGTGACATATAGTGTGTCAAATATGACATAAAGAAATAATTAAAAATTATTAAAACTTTTTTTAATATAAACAAATCATTCCGGATCGATACAAAAGTTTTGGAGGGTAAAATCGTCAAGTGAATATGAGGGAAATGCGTAAACTATAAACTAAAAGGAGATGAAACGGGTCGGGTTGAGTCGAGCGGGTCGGACTGTGCTAGGAAGCACGCTGTCATCGAGAAACTGTAAAAAGGTATAATTGGCTGTCACCATTTACCCTTCCTGCAGAACGACAGGTAATTATTTTGCTCTGCTCTCTATTCAACGGCTGCGAGTGGGACTCTACCTAGTGGATCAATCCCATCCGTTCATTCTACATCTTTTAGGGAAATTTCCATTTATACCCCTACTTGCTTTTCTTGTTTCAATTGTTACGCTTGTGCTGCTGATGTTGCAGTTCTTGGCTAAAGATATAAACAGAGGGAAAGGAGCTGGTTTTTTTGTTTCTCTCACACACAGACACTTTTGCCCTTTGCTTTTTCAATGGAAGGCCCTTAGACAAGAATTTATCTCCTGATTTGTTGATCTTTTCTCGAGATTCTTCATTTCCTTTTGAGGGTTGTGGTTTGCCTTTGAGATTGACAATTGTTTTCAGGTGAGTTTTTCTTTTCAGGGTTTTTTCCTGGGGGAAAAAAATGGTGATTTGGGTTTTTATGTTCGTGAACAAAGCTCAGATCTTGTGCTTACTTTTCCAAAAGCATCTGTATTCTCTAGTTTGCTTAACTTAACCACACGAGTTGCCTTTATTTATTCAATAGTTTATGTTCTAGAAGTATGTTTGTCTATTTCTATTTGTTTTGTTTCAATGTGCTATGTTGCGTGGTTTCGTTCTGCCTGAGCGTGGAGCTTTGATCTTTGGGTTACTTCCCTGAATACCCCCATGCAAAAGCAGCAAAATTTCCTGTTATTTTGTTCTATGTAGTGGAAAGTGCAAAATTTTCACTTCATCTTTAGCTTTGCCTCTTTTATTCTCCTATATGGAATTTCCTTTCTCTTGTATGGCTGGTACTTTGCTTTATTGTTTCTCTTTCGTTCTCCAATGAAAGGTATTTTGTTCTATAACAGCTGACGAACTCTATCCGATTAGAACAATGAACGATTTAAATAATGGAATTAATCGCCTGGTTAACATGAAATTCTCTTGTTGTTGGTTTTGAAATGTTTATTTTTTCAGCTTCAAAATTGGATTTTTTGTTAAAGGGGTTGTTCTTGCTTGTGCAGGGTGGCCTGTTAGAATATTTAACTTGATGTCTCCACCAAATTTGGGTGTGGGAAGCCAAGTTCAGTGCAATGTTTCTATGCTGATTTCACCTGCATCTGATGACTCGTCTTCTCGGAACGGACCCGAATTGAAAGAACATAACTATCTTGGATTGTCTGATTGCTCATCAGTCGACAGCTCTTCGATCTCACTAATACCCGAAGAAAACAAGAGCTGTCTTAATCTTAAAGCTACTGAGCTGAGCCTGAGACTCAGTCTTCCCGGGCTCCATGATTCTGAGTTTACTCTTCACAGCTCAGTGAAACTTGATGAGAAGCAATTTTTTCCCTTATTGCCTTCGAAAGATGGAATCTGCTCTTTATCACAGAAGCAAGTTGTTTCGGGGAACAAAAGAGGATTTTCCGATACAGTTGATGGTTTTGCTAAGGGAGGTTGGATTATGAGTCAAGGAGATTCGGATTCTGGACATACGAAGTTAGCTGATAATTTGTTATCGAATGGTACATGTCAAACTCCGGTAGTGATCAAGACCGGTACGGATCAAGACAATGTAAATGGTTCTGGAAGCAATGCTGCACCAGCAGCTAAGTAAGTTTTAAGAGTCCGAATTCTAGAATGTTCATTCAGATGACTCCGATTTTCGCACGTTTGTTCCACAGGGCACAGATGGTCGGCTGGCCTCCGATTCGGTCATTTTGGAAAAATACCATAGGGACGAGCTCGAAAAGCAACGAGGAAGTCGATGGAAAACCAGGCATTGGTGCTTTATTTGTTAAGGTTAGCATGGATGGTGCTCCGTATCTTCGGAAAGTTGATCTGAGGTTGTGTTTGGGGTATAAAGATCTTTCGTCTGCTTTAGAGAAGATGTTCAGTTGTTTTATTGGAGGTATGCTTAGAGAAAAATCCACTTGTTTGTTGAAAAAAACACTCATTTGAATGTATTTTCGGTTTAGGACAATTCGTACCTCATGGAGCTATGAATCTGGAAATGGTAAATGAGAATAAGCTGAGAGATGTGCATATATCAGAATATGTTCTTACATATGAAGATAAGGATGGAGACTGGATGCTTGTTGGCGATGTCCCGTGGGAGTAAGTCTCGTTTAGTGATTAACATCTCGGTTTTATCGAGAAAATAACCTCTTCGTTTTACAGGATGTTCATTGCTTCATGTAAGAGGCTGAAAATTATGAAGGGATCTGATGCGATTGGACTAGGCAAGCTTTAACTTCTTCTATAATCCCGATTTGAAAACTTATCACTGTGTTTTGTTTCTGTGATAGCTCCGGGAGCAACGGAGAAGATGAAAAACTGGAAGTAAAACCGAGTAAGTTTATTCGTGCATTTCTTGATCTTGTTGCTGAGGAGTAGAAATGCAACTTAATATTTTCTGTATTGTGTGAAGTTGCTGGTGTGTTTAATGTTTGGTATGTATTACCTATTTCACTTGGTTTTCTGCCAATGAGATTCTTCACTTTATGAAGCTTATTTCCTGCGGATTAGAATTCAGACAAGATATTGAAAAATCGAAGCATACTTACAACATCATTCGACTCGAACATAATATGCAAGATATCGAAAAATAGACATGAATTTACAAGATTCAACATTAAGCTTTGAAATTCGAACATGAGAGCGACAAACGATAAAATGATGACATATCTAACTAGAAAGATACAGTTCTAGTTACACAACATTTGACTGGCATGTGCAAATGAAGAGATTCAATCATGTTTTTGGTGCATAAATGAAAAAGTATCAGAAAAATAACTGCTTACACTGACCTGCTTCGACTTCTGAAGGACAATAAGGGCATTTGAAGGGTCTGGTGTTGTTATTTTTAGACAATTTGGTGATGGATTGCTTGCAGAGAACATGCCCACATGACAATAACATTGGCGGGTTGTCTTCGGTTGCTTGGTCTCGACTAACAGGACATACGAATATAGAATGGAACTGAAATTCGGTACCTAAATTCATTGGAACTGGTAGTTGTTTCATTGTGTGCCATTCCTGTTTATTCCCTGACATTACATTCATCAGTTTGAGAAGAGTTGGCAATGCTTGAACACCAGCTGCAATCGTAACACTCAACGGAGAATCATAAGCTTGGCCTATAATATTACAGAACTGTCTCTTGAGTTCATCAGCTAGTTTATCCCAGTGTACCGAGGACAAAAGATCGGAGTATGGCGAAGAATCAAGCTTACCAGCCCATAATAGGCAAGCCATGAGCTTTTGGATTTCAGAGAAGTGATTTTCAGCAAATGGAACAAAAACTGATCTGGCATATCTCAGAGCTTCATCTCTGCTTTTGTTCTGCAAGATTTCCACAAACTGTAGTCGATGAAGTTTTAATTCGATGTTCGAATCGTTTTCAGTCAGTTGATTACGATGCTTTGTGGCCCAGTTTAGCGCAGGCTCTAAATCACGAGATCTCATGGCTTCCAAGATTTGAAAAAGTTCCAAAAACGGAGATTTCTTAGCTGAAGCCTCAGGTTCGCAAGCTTCATCCACAAAACAATCACCAATGTCAAACTGGCCCTCTCGATAGAAATGGCTTGCGATGATTTGGTTCACAAGGTGGATATCGAAGTCTACATTACGGTAAGCTTTTGAAATTTCAGGATTGAATGATTTTTCGAGAAGCTTGATATACTTGCTTGATGCAACATTCAACTCCTTTTGAGTCCCCCCAAGCTGGCTAACAAGATCCAGTGCTTTCAATTTTTCAATAAGATTGCTGAGGATCACTTTAAGATCCAATGGAGATGCAGAATCCTCCTCAGACAGTATTCTTGATAAGACCTGTGTTATTTCATCTTCGATTTTTTGAACTATTTCTTGACATTTTGAAGATGAGAGTTTTTGCTTCGTTGTCACACGGTCAAATGCATCTTTGATAGGGTCCAACTCCATACCTGAATTTCAAAAATACCAACTAAAATGGCCGATTCTTGAAATGATTAGCGCCTGCAAGATAAGTGTAAAATTAAGTCATACATATGTATAAAACAGTAAACACAAATCACTTAGAAAACAGGATCCATGTGGAATCAAGTAATCATCTACAATTAAGAGACAGAAATGTAAGCTCAAATGTTGTCCTTAAATGTCTTAATCAAGTAAAATAACAGAGAAACAAAAGCAGATATCAATGACTAAGAAATCAGATATCCTTCGGCATTACGCACTCAATTTCAACAGCAGTATATTTTATTGAAGAAACTTACATAACCAAAAAAAATCCCAAAAAAATTGTAAAAATGAAAAACCATTAGATCGACGTAAAAAATGCAAAATTTAACCAAAACAACAAATCCTCAATCTCTACGGCGAGCAACGGCCAGAATCAAACTCATGCGCTGCAAAAAAACTTAACGCCTGAGAATCCTATAACACAGCTATTATTCACCAAATCAAACCAGAAAATATAAAAAACATACACACACAACAAATTAACTGCAAAAAAAGCAAACAATCAATCTTGAGTTAAAATTGATGAAAAACGAAACATAATAACGAAAAATCCAAAATCTACACTCACCAATAAAGGAGAGAGTGAGAAACAAAATAATCAAATATACTTATAATTGATCAAGGGCACCGCGCTTCCGAAATTGATGTTGAAAAGTAAATGATGCGGAGCCGGAATCGATTTTCTTGATTTCATTCTACGAATTTAGTAATATAATATTATAAAAATAATATATTACATTGACGATCTTCCCTTTATCGAACTTCTGGCCCATTTAAATCCTGGGCTGGCTAGTGCAAAAGGGGAGTGAATATATCTATTGGGCTTATGATCCATTATAATATTTTATCCCACAAGTATTGTTTTTGTACTGTTAGTGAAGTTTGACAAATCAATCTGAAATGAAATTACTTAATGGTTTAATAATATAAGAATGAAAAATCAAAGATGAATTTTTGTGTTCATACATATATTCATATTGAGAATTGACCTATAAATTGACGTGATTATTTTCATTTGAAATCATCCATAAATCATAACAAAAAATTTACAATTAAAGAATAATCACCTTCTCAATTGTATCTTGTTTTGATTTCTTTTTATTCGTGTTGTAGTATTTCTTGATAATAGAAAAATTTTACACTTTAGTAGTGATGAGATCCCCGAAACCCGGTACCTCGAACCTGATCAGGGCCAAACTTGATCAGATTAGCACAAATAACATAAGTCAAACTTGGAGGTTCAGATCCAACCCATGTGAATGAACGGTCCAACCAGGCCAGGTGGATCCGATCGCCCATTCATACCGATCGGTCTGATCGGTAGGGCCCAGTTTTCTCCCGCGCACGAGGACCGATCGGTCCACACTTCGCAAGCCCTGCTTCGGGCCATCCATATTACTCAGCATGTGACGACAACCTCCGGCAGTCCTATCAGAGGCGTGGTCCGGCAAAGTCATACGAGCCTTCCTTAGCCTGGAGATAGCCGGCTAGTAGCACCGAAAGACCTAGCGCCGTGCAGCCCTATGAAGCCATGACCGACGGCTGTTCCGCCTAACACGAGCCGACCTAGCCGCAGATGACAATCACAAAACGACACCTTATTGTTCATGCAGCACAGTAGGTGTATAAAAAGGACACTTGGATTTGTGAAGAAAGGATTATCTTCCGATCCTCCTTACAAGCTTTCTGACTAAACTTTCTGTCGATTTATTTTCAATAAGTCTCTTCCCCTTTGTTGTCTAAATAACAAACATAGTCTTTGTGATTAAAACATTGTTTATTGAATTGACTAAGGGTATTTCTAACTCTTAATCAAGTGATTTTTTCCTCAGCTTTGAAGTTTTTCACTCTAAAATTGCAGTGTCTCTTTTGCATTTGGTTTATAATCGTCATCCACACATTAAATAAATTACAACCGAGTTCGTCTTGCAACGAACCGAACGACTGTTGATACCCCCGATTTTCGAACCACAACAAGTAGTATTCAAGAATATAGACATATTTTTGCCGAATATCGTTGAATTCAAGTGTTCTGATTTACATTTATTTATTCAATAAAAATAACAACATTATCCTACCCAAAAATTGGATGATGGTACAAACTAGACGAATGATATTTATTGGGTTACAACATTCTAGGGCAGAGTTATGGATGTATAAGTATTCCACAGCCAAGGCCGCCCAGTCAGACTAGACGTCTAACATGGCAAAAATGTATCATTCCGGTCGGGACATTCTCTCTCTTCAAATTTTATATTAAAAAAAAATTTGAAAAATTAAAATAATTATAAAATATAAATATTTATAATAAATTTATATAAATTTATCGATAATATTATGATTCTAAGGTATTTGTTGTGTAAAAAATAATATTAAAAAATTATAAAATTCCGGATATTGTTGTATGAATTAGATGAAAGTTATTTATAAAATTAAATAAGGATGATGTGTATAGAGAGAAAGCTGATGTGGATGAGAAAATGAAGTTTTCAGACGGATATAGTTGTGGATGATCTAACGAGTGAAACCAGCATATTCGAATTGACTAGATTCACTGAATCTTAAAATAGATATTGTGTCAAATTTAAACTTATTATTTAGGTCAAGTATAAGTTTAAATTTAAACTTATTATCTAATGGCTAGATAAAATCAAAACGCCTTTAAGTTCATTTTCGGTTGGTGATTTGAAAACGTAAGTGCCACCATAACCACAAGCAACGCCTAAATTTATCCAAAACAAATTTTCTTTATTTAAAAATAGAATGATAATGACGTAGATATATTTCATCCACAATTTAATGAATGGAATCCACTTGTCGATCCATTAATTTTAGATGATAAGTTCATTTTATCAAAGATACTATTAATTATTATTAAATGTTCTAATATCCATATAAATATATTATTAGTATGTCATTCTATTTTGACTAATATATTATGGATTTTATTACTATGCATATATGATGGATGTCATTCGATCTATATAAAAATTTAGATGTATCAACTTACCTTTGTACAACTCAATTAAATAATTTATCATTAAATTACAAACTAAACAAAGTTGAAAGTCATTATCATAAAAAATTATATAAATTAGTTTTTTTTTTAAAATTTAAGCATTATTTTTTATAATAGTTTGAATTAAATTCAATAAATGTGAGAATTCAAGATTAATAAACAAATTACCCTTGAGTTTGTTGCCAATTAAATGTTTGTTTTAAACAATAAACACAAAAAAAAAATTTGTTAGGACACGGCGACAATATAACAAAAATCTAATGACGTGTGTCGGCAGCCTCCTCTCCTGTCAGCAGGCATTAATTAAATTACGTGTGTGTTAGTGTCAGGTTAACTGGTAATCATTTAATCAAAATTATTAATCAACTTAATTAACAGACGTAGTCAATGTTACCATCAGTGTATATGGATGAAAATTTATTAGTCTTTTAGAAATTGCTTAGAAAATATTATATTTATATTTTAAATAAATGATTATTTAATACTCTAAATTCTAATTAGAGAAAAAATAAAGATACACGCAATAAACCAATAAATGATTTATTTATATTTTAAATAAATGATTNAAAAAAACTTAACGCCTGAGAATCCTATAACACAGCTATTATTCACCAAATCAAACCAGAAAATATAAAAAACATACACACACAACAAATTAACTGCAAAAAAAGCAAACAATCAATCTTGAGTTAAAATTGATGAAAAACGAAACATAATAACGAAAAATCCAAAATCTACACTCACCAATAAAGGAGAGAGTGAGAAACAAAATAATCAAATATACTTATAATTGATCAAGGGCACCGCGCTTCCGAAATTGATGTTGAAAAGTAAATGATGCGGAGCCGGAATCGATTTTCTTGATTTCATTCTACGAATTTAGTAATATAATATTATAAAAATAATATATTACATTGACGATCTTCCCTTTATCGAACTTCTGGCCCATTTAAATCCTGGGCTGGCTAGTGCAAAAGGGGAGTGAATATATCTATTGGGCTTATGATCCATTATAATATTTTATCCCACAAGTATTGTTTGTACTGTTAGTGAAGTTTGACAAATCAATCTGAAATGAAATTACTTAATGGTTTAATAATATAAGAATGAAAAATCAAAGATGAATTTTTATGTTCATACATATATTCATATTGAGAATTGACCTATAAATTGACATGATTATTTTCATTTGAAATCATCCCAAAATCATAACAAAAAATTTACAATTAATGAATAATCACCTTCTTAATTGTATCTTGTTTTGATTTCTTTTTATTCGTGTTGTAGTATTTCTTGATAATAGAAAAATTTTACACTTTAGTAGTGATGAGATCCCCGGAACCCAGTACCTCGAACCTGATCAGGGCCAAACTTGATCATATTAGCCCAAATAACATAAGTCAAACTTGGAGGCTTAGATTCAATTTATGTGAATGAACGGTCCAACTAGTTTAGGCGGGTCCGATCGCCCATTCATACCGATCGATAGGGCCCAGTTTTCTCCCATGCACCAGGACCGATCGGTCCACACTTCGCAGGCCCTGCTTCGGGCCATCCATATTACTCAGCATGTGACGACAACCTCCGACAGTCCTGTCAGAGGCGTGGTCCGACAAAGTCATACGAGCCTTCCTTAACCTGGAGATAACCGGATAGTAGCACCGAAAAACTTAGCGCCGTACAGCCCTATGAAGCCATGACCGACTGATGTTCCGCCTGACACGAGCTGACCTAGCCGCAGAGGACAAGCACAAAACGACACCTTACTGTTCATGCAGCACAGTAGGTGTATAAAAAGGACACTTGAGATTTGTGAAGAAAGGATTATATTCCGATCCTCCTTACAAGCTTTCTGACTAAACTTTTTGTCGATTTATTTTCAATAAGTCTCTTCCCCTTTGTTGTCTAAAGAATAAACATGGTTTTTGTGATTAAAACCTTGTTTATTGAATCGACTAAGGGTATTTCTAACTCTTAATCAAGTGGTTTTTTCCTCAACTTTGAGATTTTCCACTCTAAAATTACAGTGTCTCTTTTGCATTTGGTTTATAGCCGTTCTCCACACATTAAATAAATTACAACCGAGTTCGTCTTGCAACGAACCGGACGACTGTTGATACCCCGGTTTTCGAACCACAACAAGTAGTATTCAAGAATATAGACATATTTTTGCCGAATATCGTTGAATTCAAGTGTTCTGATTTACATTTTATTCAATAAAAATAACAGCATTATCCTACCCAAAAATTGGATGATGGTACAAACTAGACGAAGGATATTTATTGGGTTACAAAATTCTAGGGCAGTGTTATGGATGTATAAGTCTTCCATAGCCATGGTCGCCCAACTAGACGTCTAACATGGCAAAAATGTATCATTCCGGTCGGCACATTCTCTCTCCTCAAATTTTCTATTAAAAAAAAAATTGAAAAATTAAAATAATTATAAAATATAAATATTTATAATAAATTTATATAAATTTATCGATAATATTATTATTCTAAGGTATTTGTTGTGTAAAAAAATAATATTAAAAAATTATAAAATTCCCGATATTGTTGTAGGAATTAGATGAAAGTTATTTATAAAATTAAAGAATGATGATGTGTACAGAGAGAAAACTGATGTGGATGAGAGAATGAAGTTTTCAGACGGATATAGTTGTGGATGATCTAACGAGTGAAACCAGCATATTGGAATTGACTAGATTCACTGAATCTTAAAATAGATATTGTGTCAAATTTAAACCTATTATTTAGGTCAAGTATAAGTTTAACTTTATACATAAGCATTATCTAATGGCTAGATAAAATCAAAACGCCTTTAAGTTCATTTTCGGTTGGTGATTTGAAAACGTAAGTGCCACCATAACCACAAGCAACGCCCAAATTTATCCAAAACAAATTTTCTTTATTTAAAAATAGAATGATAATGACGTAGATATATTTCATCCACAATTTAATGAATGGAATCCACTTGTCGATCCATTAATTTTAGATGATAAGTTCATTTTATCAAAGATACTATTAATTATTATTAAATGTTCTAATATCCATATAAATATATTATTAGTATTTCATTCTATTTTGACTAATATATTATGGATTTTATTACTATGCATATATGATAGATGTCATTCGACCTATATAAAATTTAGATGTATCAGCTTACCTTTGTACAACTCAATTAAATAATTTATCATTAAATTACAAACTAAACAAAGTTGAAAGTCATTATCATAAAAAATTCTATAAATTAGTTTTTTTTAAAAATTTAAACATTATTTTTTATAATAGTTTGAATTAAATACAATAAATGTGAGAATTCAAGATTAATAAACAAATTACCCTTGAGTTTGCTGCCAATTAAATGTTTGTTTTAAACAATAAACACAAAAAATAATTTTGTTAGGACACGGCGACAATATAACAAAAATCTAATGACGTGTGTCGGCAGCCTCCTCTCCTGTCAGCAGGCATTAATTAAATTACGTGTGTGTTAGTGTCAGGTTAACTGGTAATCATTTAATCAAAATTATTAATCAACTTAATTAACAGACGTAGTCAATGTTACCATCAGAGTATATGGATGAAAATTTATTAGTCTTTTAGAAATTGCTTAGAAAATATTATATTTATATTTTAAATAAATGATTATTTAATACCCTAAATTCTAATTAGAGAAAAAATAAAGATACACGCAATAAACCAATAAATGATTTATTTATATTTTAAATAAATGATTATCAACCATACCTTTTCCTTTGTGCTAGATGTAATACAAATTTTAAAAACATGTTTGATTCCAAAAGTTTTGTTATTATAACAAGTTTGATAATCAAATTTTAATATGTCATCCTTAGTCCCACATTTTGATAGTTTTTATAAAAGAGTGATGTTTGTTATTGACCAACAATTTTTAAAATAGTGTAAATGCGATATCCTTTAGTTTCAAAATTGCGTACGAAACACCTAAAGTTTACATAATGTGTGTGGTTCACCCTCTAACTTTTTAAATTTGTAAACATCATGCTATCAAAATTTAAAAATTGTATGGTTGGCCCCCAAAGTTTCAAAACCGTTTATATTTGATCTTCACATCCGTTATTTTTAGAGTTTTTGCGTAATTTACCTCGTTCTTTCCACATGTTGAAATAACCCAATTTTGTTTACTGATTTGATATTTAGAACACGAACATATTAAAGAGTTCAGAATTGACCATTCGTCGAATTTTCGTTATCGTATTTCATCGATTATTGATTGTTAAAAATTCGATGTGTGACACATGTGTAATACCCGTTGAGTAGATATTTAATTCCGAATGTGAATTCTTACACATTGTAATTTTCATGGTGAATTTTGAAAGTCACGATTGAATACATGAATGCTTACACATTGTGAATTCTTAAAGAGACAATAGATGTTGTACCAGTTAACCGAAAAGAAGTTCTAATATTAGGCATAATATAACGTATATTTGTTTGGAAATAAATCATTATTTCTAACATCATGAAAATTATCCTATAATATGGAATTTATATACGAAATAAAATTACCATGAAATATAATAATAAAACATTGTAAGACAAATTAGTATTTTAACAAATAGATGATACATATTTCTCCAAGTTAATTTTGAACCTTTAATATGTTCGGGGGTTAAATATCAAATCTGTAAACAAAAGGAGTCAATTTCAACATGTGGAAATAATTATGTGAATTACGTAAAAACTCAAAAAAATAATGAATTTAAAGGTCAAATATAAACGGTTTTGGAACTTTGGGGGACAACCATGCAATTTTTAAACATTAAGGGCATTGTGTTTACAAATTTTAAAAGTTTGAATGTCAACCATACACATTACGTAAATTTTAGGTGTTTCGTAGGTAATTTTGAAACTATAAGAACAATCACATTTACACTATTTCAAATATCGATGTCATCCTTGCAATTCTCTCTTTTATAAAAATGATCCATATGTTATTCTAAATTTAGAAAATTCGGTAGACAAAATAAGTCTACAAAATTTGAAAATCATCTTTGATACTCATATTGATATTTGAATATTAGGTTTTAAAAATTTGAAAAGTATGAACATTAGTTTTGCAAAAAATCAAAATTTTGGGATTAACTTATAATCATTATAATATTATTGTCAAAATGTATGAAGTATGAAAACCTATATTCTAAAATCGGACAGGAAATACGAACCGGTCATCCCTCTGGTTCGGTGCAAACCGTTTCTGACCGGTTGAGAACCGGTTCAACTCATTTTTATTTTTTTAATCTTTTTAATTATTTAATTTACAATTTAAGAACACTTTAAAAATTATAAATAAGCATAATTACATCATATTATGTTATAAGTAAGATAACTTATATTGTTATCTTACTAAATCAATATCACGTCCAAAATTCTATCGACATCCTTTAAATAACATTATTTGATTATAAACATCTATATTTGTCTCTTTTCGTTAGAAATAGCATCTAATTTTATAAAATCAAATGGAAAATATAANTGGTCCCCAAAGTTTGGATAATTTGGTAATTTTGGTCCCCAAAGTTTGCGAATTTTGGCAAAACCAGTCCCCAAAGTTGCGTATTTTCGCAAAATACGTCCCCAAAGTTTGCGAATTGTGGCAAATTAGGTCCCTGGACGAAAATTAATTTGGGGACCAAAATTACCAAAATTTACAAACTTTGGGAACGTATTTTGAGAAAATACGCAACTTTGGGACCAAAATTGCCAAATCATCAAAACTTTGGGGACTGTTTTTGCCACTGAAAACTTTGGGGACCAAAATTGCCAAATTATCCAAACTTTGGGGACCCAAGTCGCCATTTTCTCATATAAATATGTTATTTACAAAATTTTAAAATTTAGATATATTTTTACACCTTTTGTTAAGTGATCGAATAAGAATAATATTCATGCTTAAAACATTAACGGATATTAAAATCAAACAGCAATTATGTTGTGGTTTGAAAACCGGGGGTGTCAACAGTCGACCGTTCGTTGCAAGACGAACTCGGTTGTTATTTATTTATGTGTGGAAAACGTTAATGATTCAAAGATAAAGGGGGCGAAAGGATTTTAGAGTGGAAAACCTCGGAAGCGAGGAAAAAACCACTTGACTAAGGGCTGAAAGAAGTGCCCTTAGCCTGTTCAATAAGCGAATCCATGATCATACAATGCATGTTTGTTCGATCGACAACAAAGAGAGGAAAGACAATCGAAAATAAATTGAAAGAAATCCTTGATGCCAAAGCTCTCGAGAGAAAACCGGAAAGAATGTCATTTTCTCATTCTCTAAGTATCCTTTTTATACTCCCACTTTACTGTGTACAGTAGGGTGTCGTTTTGTGTCTGTCCTTTGCCACTAGGTCGGCTAACGTCAGGCGGAACAGGCGTCGGAAACGGCTTCACAGGGTTGCACGGCGCTGGACCTTTCGGCGCTGCCAGCCGGCTACTCTCTAGCCTCTAGTGGCTTACACCCATTGCCAAACCATGTTTCTGACAAGTTTGTCGAGGGTTGTCGTCGCATGTGATGAACAAGGATGACCCGAAGTAGCGCCTGCTAGAAGTGGACCGATCGGTCTGGGCACACGTGGGGAGCTGGGCCCCACACCTCGAGACCGATCGCCAGATGCGATCGATCGGGCCAAGTGGTATAAATGGGCCCTTTACTAATCGTGGGCTGGATCCGGGCCTCCAAGTTCGGCTTTTGTTTTTTGGGCTGTCATGGCCAAGGCTGGGCCTGACCTGTTCGGGGCATCGGATTCCGATGATCTCATCAGTGATGTTTGTTATTGACCCACAGTTTTTTAAATTGTGTAAATGTGATATTCTTTAGTTTCAAAATTGCGTACGAAATATTTAAAGTTTATATAATGTGTGTGGTTCAGCCTCTAACTTTTTAAATTTGTAAATATCATGCTATCAAAATTTAAAAATTGTATGGTTGGCCCCCAAAGTTTCAAAACCGTTTATATTTGACCTTCACGTCCGTTATTTTTAGAGTTTTTGCGTAATTTACCTCGTTCTTTCCACATGTTGAAATAACTCAATTTTGTTTACTGATTTGATATTTAGAACACGAACATATTAAAGATTTCAGAATTGACCATTCGTCGAATTTTCGTTATCGTATTTCATCGATTATTGATTGTTAAAAATTCGATGTGTGACACATGTATAATACCCGTTGAGTAGATATTTAATTCCGAACGTGAATTCTTACACATTGTAATTTTCATGGTGAATTTTGAAAGTCAGGATTGAATACGTGAATGCTTACACATTGTGAATTCTTAAAGAGACAATAGATGTTGCACCAGTTAACCAAAAAGTAGTTCTAATATTAGGGATAATATAATGTATATTTGTTTGGAAATAAATCATTATTTCTAACATCATGAAAATTATCATACAATATGGAATTTATATACGAAATAAAATTACCATGAAATATAACAATAAAACATTGTAAGACAAATTAGTATTTTAACAAATAGATGATACATATTTCTCCAAGTTAATTTTGAACCTTTAATATGTTCGGGGGTTAAATATCAAATATGTAAACAAAATGGGTCAATTTCAACATGTGGAAAGAATTATGTGAATTAGGTAAAAACTCAAAAAAATAACGAATTTAAAGGTTAAATATAAACGGTTTTGGAACTTTGGTGGACAACCATGTAATTTTTAAACATTAAGGACATTGTGTTTACAAATTTTAAAAGTTTGAATGTCAACCATACACATTACGTAAATTTTAGAATTTTAGGTGCTTCGTAGGTAATTTTGAAACTATAAAGACAATCACATTTACACTATTTCAAATATCGATGTCATCCTTGCAATTCTCTCTTTTATAAAAATGATCCATATGTTTTTCTAAATTTAGAAAATTCGGTCGACAAAATAAGTCTACAAAATTTGAAAATCATCTTTGATACTCATATTGATATTTGAATATTAGGTTTTAAAAATTTGAAAAGTATGAACATTAGTTTTGCAAAAAATCAAAATTTTGGGATTAACTTATAATCATTATAATATTATTGTCAAAATGTATGAAGTATGAAAACCTATATTCTAAAATCGGACCGGAAATACGAACCGGTCATCCCTCTGGTTCGGTGCAAACCGTTTCAGACCGGTTGAGAACCGGTTCAACTCGTTTTTATTTTTTTAATTTTTTAATTATTTAATTTACAATTTAAGAACACTTTAAAAATTATAAATAAGCATAATTACATCATATTATGTTATAAGTAAGATAACTTATATTGTTATCTTACTAAATCAATATCACGTCCAAAATTCTCTCGATGTCATTTAAATAACATTATTTGATTATAAACATTTATATTTGTCTCTTTTCATTAGAAATAGCATCTAATTATATAAAATCAAATGAAAAATACAACAATAAAGTCAAGGGCCTTAAAACTAATTCCACTAACTAAATCTGATTGAGTGGTGGTGATTCTTCGGGCTCGGAAACCGGAACTCATTATCCCTTCATGAAATGTTTCCCACAGTTCCTCTTCCACTGCTTCAATATCTCCATAGCAAACCCTTGGTTCTTGTAAAGCCAAGTAAAATGGTTTCTGGCTGCAGGTAAAAATAAGCAGAATGGTTTCTTCCTCATTTTCTCTGATTTCGGCTCTCTGGTTCTTCAACGGCGATTGTAACAATTGAAGCAGTTTGTTCGTATAATACTTGTGATGGTATCTTGGTTATTGGGCCCTTGCTGGGCTATCGGTGTTGGACTGTAACTGCTTGCAACTGAGCCCTTGCGGTTAAGCCAACTTGTATAAATATTGTATTTCGCTTGAATTCAAGGCGATTCATTTTATGCGCCTAGGGTTTGCGATTCTTCTTCGAGTTCTCTGTGCTGCACTTGCGATCTCTTTGTACTTGTGTCTTTTTCGTGTGCTCTTGAGGCTCACGAACCTATTGTGTTGGTATCTTGTTTTTAGTATAGATCTCGTAAAGGTTCTTTTGAAATCTGAGGCTTGCCGCCTTCTTAGTGTCTACAACGTTTTCTTGAGTGAAATCTGAGGCTTGCCGCCTACTTAGTTTCTTAAACGCTTTCTTGTGTGAAACTACTTGAAAACGTCTGTGACGTTATAGTTGTGAGTACGTTTGAGTACTGCTTGAGAAACTATGTGAATCTCTGTGTTTCTGGTCGTGGATCTGAAAGATTCTGATAATCTTGATATCATGAGTAACTTCTTTTCGGGATAAGACTAACATTTGCGGTTAGACCAACATCACTTTCATATTTTGTACTGATAATTTCTTGAGGTGTGCAGGAACAATTTAACACTGAGTGTGCGGCTGATAGCAACAGAAACAAAAGGCGGGCTCGGAATTGGAATTGTTGTTCTCGTGAATATACGAGAACTAAACTGAGCATTCCTAACCCTACTTTACTTACTGTGTTATTGTGTGATTACGTTATTAGCTGTTTACGAAATTTCTTGGTTGTAGAACGTTTCCAGTTTGTTAATTAGTAATAATATCGCAGGGCAAAATAGTGGATTGCCGAGACGATCGATTCTAATATAAGAATCATGATCGGATATCACTCTAAAATCTGTGTGTTTTTATTGCTTTAAGAATACTAGAACTAATAGGATTAATAAAAACAAAAACAATCATATTCTCTTTCAGTTATTCGCCAGTAAATCAACCTCTTTCTTTTTTCCGGCACAAGTCAACACCACTCTTCGTAGATATTTTGGTCATAGCTCGACATTCCATCATCTCCGCTGTTTCAAATATTGAGTAAACCATAAACCGAACCGGTATTTTGTCCGGGTCCGGTTCGAACCGGCCTGATCGGTCCGGTTTTAGAACACATATCAAAACTAAGTTGGAACAAAAATGCTATAACTTATAATCATTGTAATAATGTCCTAAAGATAGAAAATTGTCCTAAAATGAATGATTATAAACAAATGAGTAATTGATGTGGGCATTCAATTCCAATACACTTCATCAAATATTGTGATCAATACACTAAATTCTAGACAGTTTTCCGTACATCATTTCCTTGTTCAATTTTCCAATTTAATCACCTTACCCTATAAATATATTTTCTATACATATTTATTACGATTGAAAAATAAAAAAAAAATTATTTACGTGGGAAAATCAATAATATGTGAAAATTCAGAATTTATAAACCTTCTATAAATGAACCCGTTATTCGATCAGATTTTAATTTCAGTCAACAATATTATACCCAATGTTGGGATTTTAATATCACTAGACTATATATTTATTAATTACAGTAACAAACAATTGAAAGTATGATCACGTGACTGTGGACCAATGGTTCGTTAATTAGGAACATTGCACGAGCTCATCACGTTCATTAGTTCTTTCAAATCATAGTTTTCAAAATAAAGAATATTATAATAGTATTTGTAAATTTAGTTATTTATTGAGAATTCAATTTTGAGTGTCACTTAAATAAATATGTAATAATTATTGCGAAGATAAACAATATAATATTACGAAAATAATAATTAAGAATTATATAATGTACAAGATAATAATTAATAAGTCGTAATGAAGCACTTATAATGATTAGTACCTGTCTCCTTTCTATTGAACTTTTACTAACCACTAACCAGATTTAAACTACGAGCATATTCCGAACCAAAAATAGGTTTGGGAATAGCTCCAGACCAGACCAGACCTTTCATATTTACCGTACAATCCATATTCCAATTTTAATTTTTTAATGATTAATTAATAAACTGCTGACGGATGGATTGAACAAGTGCTGTTGCTTTGGTGTGATGATGAATGAGCTTTTAGCGGTGGTTTCCGGTGATACTCCGGTGGCTCCGATCCTCTCACATGATGGGCACATAGTCAAAGTGGCCGCCGGAATTTGCATGTACGGTATTTGCTGCCGCGTCTTTAATTCCTGCAGCTCTTTCTGTAGGCGACGGTTTTCGTCCGTCAACGATTGACAGAGTTTCTTCAGAAATTCACAGTCCACTTCAGTTTGTTTCAGCTTTGTTCTACGGAATTGTAGAAGGAATATGAATCATTTTCTGTTCATGAAATTGGATTTGAAATCGGAAACAAACCTGGCTCTTCTGTTCTGGAACCAGACTTCAACTTGACGAGGAGTCAGTTTCAGTTCCAGAGAGAGTTGTTGCTTCTGAATCTGGGAATTCAAAGATGAAATCGGATTAGAAACAATGGGTTTATCTTGATTTGGAGTGGAAGGGAAGAAAATGAAAAGGGGAAGAAGAAATCATTACAGGATTAAGAGTACTCTGTTGCTTGAAGCTTTCTTCTAAAAGGGCAGACTGTGATTTAGTTAAACGGAGTTTTCTCCGGCCGTTATACCCATCGTCATCTTCATCCGCTTCTTCTCCGGCGCCGATCTCCCTTTCCCTTTTCACGCTAGACAAAGATGACGCCCCGCTGTCTTGTCTATACAAATCAACAGATTTCCGTTTCTTCTCATCGGATCCAGCTTTTTCAACTGGTGGAAACAAATCGTAGCTATCACCGGAGAGGGTGAGAGTCAAGGAAGGTTCATGATCCTTTAACGGCGGCGATTGATTCGGGTTGATTTCTCCGACGGTGGAGGATAAACCCAGCTCTAAATCAAGACCTTTTCGGGAGAAATCAACGAAACCCATGTGAAATCTGAAGATGAGTTGTCTGAAAATTCGGTTTTTGTGAAGATGGTGGAGGTGGGCGGGGGGTTTTTGTAGGTGGTGGGGAGTGACTTTAGTCTTTTACATGATTATTAATAATGAATTCAAACGAAGAATGAGAGCGATATTGGAAAATAGAATTTTCCAGTTCAAAAAAGACACAAGTTTTTCTTGACTAATTTATCATGAAAATTATGATTCTCCCTAAAATAGTGTAAAAATAATATTTTAAAATTTATTGCATATTTATCAATTAAATTTTAAAATTATTAAAAAATGATCACTCATAGAGATTTTTTTTTGTTATGTGAATAGTTTGAATAATTTACATTTATTTAAAGATTAATAAATTAAAGTATGTATTTAAAATATGAACGAATAATAGAAAAAATGCAAACGATGTGAAAATTTAGAAGCTAATCACATAAATTTTGAATTTTGAGAATATATATTTACAGTTTTATAAAGTTTGTAGACTAAAAACATTCATCTTTGTTATCCCATATAAAAATTTTCATTCAATTTTTACACTATTTTAAAGTTCAGTTAGTATGGTTAGACGTAAACACCACTCATATTTAAAGTTTCTATGGATATATGTATATGATATATTGATATTGTTCTAATTAATTTTTAATTGTCCATATTTAAATAAAATCTATCTTTTTATAAATTTATAAATGAAGCTGTTGGTATATTTAAATTTTAAAATAAAATTTGGTTTTAAATAATAATTTTTAAATGTAAATTATGATTTTGACATTTGGGCCTTGGTTAACGAAAAAATAATTTTGAAGATTTATATTGTATTCAAAGATTACAAAAAATTCTGAAATTAAAAGATCGATTAAATTGGTATTGATCATTATTTTATCAAAATATTTTATTGTTTGATTCTTTTTAATATTATTAAAAAGTAATCTATTAATCTCAGTGTTTTAAATTTCCGTTATACCGAAAATTTCGGCCGTACCGGTTTCGGCCGGTACATGTTTTCGGGTCAGGTTGGGTTTTTATGGGTCAGATCGGGTTTTTTGCGAGTTGGGTCGGATTTATATTAAAAAAATAAAAATATTCTATATTTTAATTTATTTTAATATTCCGGTACAGATCCGATATATATCCGGTATACCCGAAATATATCTGGTATATCGATTCAATAAACTCGTCTGATATATCGATCCGTACCGATATTTAAAACATTGGTTAAGGTACTGGGTACAGGTGGCATTAATATTTATTTAAGCACTTGTAGAAATGAATTAAAGGCAATGATTGTAAATGGCTATTTATCTACGTGGAATTCACATGGCCAGGCATATCCAATGAATAAACTATTTGTTTTTTATTCTTGTTATTAAATTCTGTGTAAATTAAATGTCATTATTGAATAAATTTTTTATACTTCAACTACTTATGTAATCATTTAGCCGAGTCTAAACTGATTGATTTTAATTATTAATGAACCAAACTTGGAATACATTTGACTAATATGGGATATTTTGATGGAAAAATTAATAAATGGCCCTTTAAACTAATGCTATGACATTTGGCTGAACCCCAATTCGAACAAAAAATTGAATTCGATGCGAACACGAACCTCAATCGAATTGTATGATGCATTGAGTTTTTGAACTCGTAGCCTAGTAACTTTTTAAATTTGGCTAATTTAATGTGTTTGCATAAATATAACATATAAAAGAAAAGAACAAATAATTGATAAATAAGTTATTATAATACTTTTAACCTTTATAAGGTCATCAAATTTAGATATAAATCCAATATCTGACATTTATATATCAATATACTTAAATTTAGGGTGGGTATGAGTCGATTAAACTTGTTGGATCAGATCAATCCGTACAAATAGATCAACTTGTGTAAAGTTAGTGTATCTGTTGGGTAGCAAAAATCAAAACTTGAACTTGCATGTGTAGACCCGTATGGATGAATGGATTGATATATGACACATTTTATTATTGAATTACATATTATTATTATTATTATTAATTTACGAGTTATATTGTATCAATTCATTCACGAATTGGATCGAAATTCTAGCTCGTTTAGTCAAGAAAGTTTACTAATACTTTGACATGTTCAAAAGTATTGAAGGCATGGATGTTTACTAAATCGGTGAAATCATGGATGTTTTGAAAGCATTGATATTTAGTAATCTATTGTAATTAAAAAAGTATTGAAGGCATGTAACTATTTGTATTTATTAATGGAAAGGTGATGTAGAGTACAAGTCGATGAGGGTGGCGTAAGGGCGGCCGGGCCATTTCCAGTTGGTGTTATTAAAGACAAGACAGCTTCACCGACCGACCATAGAAGACACGGGTATCATCCTTGTCGTCTCCTAACCATTTCACTTTCTGTTAGTAAATAGCATCACAAATTAATTTATTTTAAATTTAATATATGATTGAAAATGATTTAATCAATTTTTGTAAATATAATCATTTTGATGTAAAATTTCACTTGTTCATATTCTTAAATTTTAATTTAAAAAAGATTTTATAATTTGAATACAATATATGCATAACAACACATTGTCTTAAAAATAGGACAATACCTGAAATGGTGAAATTGTATGTTCGGATTCGTATTAAAACACTGGTTAGACAAAAAAATCGATTTGTTCTCGAAATATCAGTTAATTTTGTAAAAAATATTGCTTGAATAGACATTTTCATTTACCATAGGTTGATTACCTCATATATTTTATAATGACTTTTTGTTAGAATTATTAATTTTCATTTTATCAAACTGGTTAAAATCATCCGATCCACAGGTTAGATGATTTTTGAAATGTTGGAATTTGTCCCACATCGATTAAAGAAGTGATGTTGATTAAGTTTATAAGAGTAGAAATTTCATCACATAATAGGTTGATCAAATCTTTTATAATATATGGATTCCTTCCTTTAATTCTCATTGTCAATATTTCTGTCAGACTTTATAATTTCAAGATAAAACAATGGTATGAACATGTACTATGTGAAATAGAATGAAATTTTGATAATTAATTGTATAAGTATAATATTATATACAAAATTATTAATATTTAATTTATATTGAGCTAACAATAATCTTGCAATCCCTTTGTTCAATTTGGTCAAAGTTACCCCTCTACGGCATAATGGGCTTGTTTTGTTTTAAGGTGGCCGTTTCGATGCGGTCACCGCACTGTGATTTTTTTCGAATGTACCAAACGATCCAAAAATTACGGTCGTCGTACCGGAAATTTTCGCGGCCATGTGGTCATACCTATATATGTATGGCGAACCGACCATGCTTTGGTTATTTATTATATTACCCTTCACACTTATATTAATTACTTTATAACCTAACTCTAATTAAAACGATTTGAGTCAGACATTGTTTTTTCTTCCAAATCTAAGAAATTTCTTCCAAAAAGCTTTGTGAATCCATGTTTCTGGTTTCATTTACAAGGTATTTTATTCGATTTTATCCATTTATAAGCTCTGCGAATCCGTGTTTTTGTTTTATGCTTTTGTGAATTTGTACGACTTAGTGGTAACTGTGAATTTGAGTTGGGTCTCTTGATGGGGAAATTGGGAAGATTTATGCAAACTGTGACCTATTAGTTAAACAATGAAATGTTTCAGATGAAATTCGTGAAAGATCGTAAAATCGATGTCGACCGCCCATTGTAATCTGTGAATATTTTTTGATTGAAATATATGTATTTCAATATATTTTAGTATTTATTTGATATTAATGTATTTATAACAAATATAATAACATAAGGGTTAAAATAAACATTTTATTAAAATCACGGTCAGATCACCGCAGTTTTTGCAAAAAGTTTTCTAAATTACGATCATAATTATCACGATCATCTTACCGCACGATATGATTATCATATCTTACCGTGATTTTGAAAAGATAAATCAAAGAACCCCAATTATTAATCAACATCATTTTGGGCCATTATGAAGGTCCATATCTGCTTATCGGGCCTTTATATAGTGGGCTTGTGCATGCAGAGTTGACTGACGACAGTTTGTGTGCTGTCTGGGCCATTTAAATTAATAAAATTGGTCGACTAAATAGGAATTTGTCTAGAATAGAGGGATTAATATGCAATTTATGATGAAATCAAACGTGGCACATAGAGGTTTAACTTTATTACCCAATCCTTTGTGTGAAGTTTTAACACGAATCAAGAAAGATATAGGAATCGGGAAATGGAGGTGACTGGCTTGCTTGGCGGCTCACGGGGAAACCCCACTTTTCATCATCTTTTTCATAGCGCACATAATTTTAAGATTGCTTTCCGTTTTTCAATTGCCGATACGCCCTTCTCTGTGTCTCGAAAGGTAGTTTGTTTATGGTGCTTCTGGAATAGTGATTCTTGTTTCTTTTCATTTGATGGGTTTCGTTGTTCGCTTGTAAATTTAAGGGGATTACTTGAGAATTTGTTTTATTTTGTGGCAGCGTTTGACATTTTCAAGTGACAACCGCAATGATAACGTAATCTGTTGTGGAACGCGCTCGGTTTCCAGGTGTTTGTTGAATTTTTGAAGGGTTTGCGATTATTGAAGTTTTCTTTTACTTGAATGGAGTTTCGTTAACTTGGTGCGTGCGATTTTTTACAGCAATGTGACATTACAGTTACCTGATATTGACTGGGACAATCTTGGTTTTTCGTTTATGCCGACTGATTATATGTATGTGACCAAGTGTGTGAAAGGTGAAACCTTTTGTAAAGGTGATTTGCAAACATTTGGGAACATCGAATTGAGCCCTTCTGCTGGAATTTTAAATTACGGCCAGGTAGGTTTTCTTCCATTTTTCTTTTGATTCTTTCC